>JAJOZX010000170.1:5000-82500 GCA_023014485.1 Bathynomus jamesi | reverse complement strand
GTACGCAGTTTAGCGTACATGTGCATACAGCTTGGATCAAAAAAGTATGGGCCTGAGCTGGGTATCACGAATTCTATAGGGGCACTTGGTGAACTAATTGTGTTTAATGGGTTAATTGTAATAAAGTCGCTATGCTCAATAGAAACCTGTGTAGGTGGCATATCAAAGAGGGACAGTTCCGACTTACAACATTGTGAGCTACACGGATGGATGAAGCGCGCCATGACGAGTTAGAAATAGTGTCACCTCTCTCGACAAGTAGTAATCAGCCTATGATTCGTGAGAGCAGTGTCCTCAGCTTATATCAGTTAAAAAAATTACCAGCCATAGGCTTCATTTGCCTACAACACTTCTTTTTTGATTTCCTTTTACGTTTTTGCGCCACGTGTTGGTAAACCCTTTTTCCTGACAGCCCTCTTCTTCTTCTTTCCGCCACCACGCATTTTTCTCTTTGCATCTTTGATGATTTCGTCCCGTGTACGTTTTAAATGTTTTTTAGAGCTTCTTTATGCTTAGTTCCATCCATTATGTCTTCTACCGCGTTAAAACCTGATTGTAACGCCTTTCTCCCGAGGTATCTAGCCCCCCCCTCTTCAACAATGGGACAGCCGTGTGTAGTATGGTTGAAAAAATGGATCCAAGCCCACTCCCACGCTGATACCTCACCCCTCGATAGACTGTGAAAGGCCTTCGGGTCATTATAACTGAATGCGACGAAAGTGTAGCTTCACTGTTAAGCTCCCATCACCGAATAGGAAATTTTTTCCCTCAATCGTTCTTATATATATTGAGATATTGGTTAATAGACTCGTCGCAACATTCACATAATGGGGCTTGTCATATGTAATGCTCAAACTCTTCCCTCTATGGTTGGGAATGTGTGCAATGCGCAGCAGGCGCGCCTGTGTGTCCCCAACAAATTGATGCTCCACGATATTGCTCTAAATATGGCACATGTCTGGAGATGGGTAGCATTCACCAAATTTCTCCAACTTCAACTTATGCATTAAACTGGACAAGTCATGTTGTGCCTCGTGAAAGGTATCTCTTTGGAGGGCTGCACCATATCGACCCTCGGTCACAATTGTGAACAGCTCTTTGTCTTCAATATTTCTACTAAGCGTTGATTTTAACTTCAACGTGCGTGCAGGCGTGTCTATGTTCACGACTTCAAAAAGTAAGTTGCTTGTCAGGTACGACTTTTCAAGACTCTTGTTTAACCCCGTCACAATTTCCGTGGCTATCATAATGACCGATTCCTAGTGCTACATTTGTACTATAGTAATGTACCTCACCGAACAGGACTGATCGCATAGTGTTGTCTAAGGTTATGCCTAATTTTTCGCACTCATCGACTCTTCTAAGGATCAGAAATATGATCTGCTCATTTTCAAGAGTTAAAAATTTGGTGGCTAGCTGGAATTCACAAACACCAACTTCGTACGAATCACGTTCCAACTCAATGGGCCCATGGAGTTCTGTTACAAAGTTGGCCAGGGTGTTGTTAGGATGTACAGACAGAGAAGAAGAGGAAGGGAGTGTGACATAAAAATGTTTAGGCACCATGTTGCATACTATTTAAGCTTCATTATTGCAGCAGCTTTAATATAGGTGTTGAAGCTTTCTGGGTACCCTAACCATTTCACCAGGTACATTTTTCTCTTTCCTGAAACTTTGCTGCCTAAAATGTTTTCAATGTTAAACACATTTTTCCCTAAATTAAAAGACACTTTCTGCAACTCCTCGCGGTAAAAGCCTCCTGCGATTTCTTCCCCATTCAAATCTTCAATGTAATACATCATTATCTCACCTTTAGGTCTCATAGCACTAACTTCAAAAATCTCACGTGTCCATCCTTGCTCAAATCCCTTCGCGAATTTATTTCCCGAACGTGGTAGCTTTACATAATCATTGATTTTGAAACGCGTAGAGTGTGGTGGCGGTATTCTATCTCTTCTCACATCAGGCTCGGGGCGCGTAGCTCTTTCTAAAACTTCGTTAGGTGTTGTGCCAATCGTACGGTGGTGTGAACGGTTGTATGACGAGGCCAATGATCCCAGAATATTTATATATCTGTATGTGTTTTTATGGGTAAAATAGCGATGCATGCGTTCCTTTATGGTACGTTGAACTTTTTTTTTCGGCTAAAGAGGCCTTATGTATAGAATTGCTAGTGTAGTATCTGATATTGAGCTCTGTCAGCATGTTCTGTCAGCCTATAAATTCTTTCATCATATCCTTACAAAAATAGCTAGAAACCCTGTTTTCTTTCAACATCAGCATTTTGGTAGGTTTAGCAACTGTTTCAGGCGACTTATTTTTCAGAGGAATTAGCAACAGATATCTAGAGAATACACCTATTATGAATAGGATGTAGCGGTAGCCATCATTATAGAGTGAATATCTTTGCATGTCTGTTAAATCCGCTTGCCAAATAGAGTCAAGGAAATGAATGTTCGTATAGTTGTATTTGGAATGGATGATCGTCGTAGGACTGCGTATGTTTTTAAAAGCTGTGTGAGAGATCGTACAAGACCTCTACTTATTTTAGGATTGTCAGGAACATCGTATCTTCCCATCCGTAATATAAAGACTCTCTACGCTAGTTATGATAAAAGTAAAAAATATGGATGGCATCATGATTTGTGTAAGGGATGTCTCGAGTTTGCTGATGATATAGTGAAAGAGTGTAAGGAATGCTACATGGTATGTGAGCAGTGTAAAAGCCCCAAGTGTGAAAGTCATGTAGTTGAAGCTGAGAAGAGGGAATGTAATGTGTGTAGACGTACATTTTTCAATAATAAATGCTTTGAGCTCCATAAATCAAATGGCACTTGCAGGAAAATGAGGATTTATAAGTGCGGTATGTATCACATGATGGATAATTAGAGGAATTTCAAGCATAAATGTGATGAAATTCACTGTTCTACATACCATGAGAAATATAAGGCGGCTGGAGTAAAGCATGTATGTTATATGAAAGATGCTAAGCCTAAAAATAGCCCTTGTATAAACATGTACTACGATATGCAGGGTGGGCCTTTTAAGTCTGACGTATACCAAAACAAATGCTTTATAACGAAATGTCGTATAAAATAAGCCAAAGTTATTGCGTAATTGCTAGTCTTCCAATATGCCATGGCCACAACGCTCTCCCGATCTCACCCCTTGCGACTTTTTTTTATGGGGGTTTATTAAGTCGAAAGTCTACGCGACAAGACCAACCGACATTCATGAACTGAAACACAGAATTCAAGCAGCTTTTGGTGAAATTACGGTCGAAATGCGACAAAAGGTGGCTTTGGAATACAAAGCAAGGCTGCCTATACTGATCGAAAATGGTGGAAATCACATTGAAGTTTATAACTAACCTTGTAAGTTTATAAAGGTAATTAAATTTATATCAAAAAAAACTTTATGTATGTACCTATGTTGTGTATAAATTTTATTTGATTTGGTTAAAAAACAAAAAGTTATAAAGATATTAAAACCGTCAGAGTTAAAAGGCCCACCCGGTAGAAACATACACGAACGCTGAAACCAAAGAGGTTATTCCACATTTACTTGTAAGCCAGACTATCTGCGATGAGTGCATGGAGATCGAGTGTGATGAGTGTCACAAATGTGATAAACGGACAAACGTTTTTAAAACGAATGTACACGACAGCCCTCTAAAACTCTTTGTGTCCTATATTGTCAAATTAGCGGATAAGTTAAAAAAAATGACGGTATATTCTTGCCCATAACGGGGCAAAATTTGACACACAATTCCTTTATAAGGAATTGCTTGAACACGAGTCATCGGAGATATTTACAGGCGACCCTTGAAAAGGGAGAACAAACTTATACAAATGCAGATAAGAGGTAATGTTCAGTTTAAAGATACTTTATTATTCACACCTTGTAAATTAGCCAAGCTACCCAAGGTGATGGATGTAACCGCCGAAGTTTCAAAAGGGTATTTCCCTTACACATTCCTCACAAACGAAACTTTAAATTACGTAGGACTACCTCCACCCAACCATTACTTTAACTACACCAACATGAGCGTTAGTGAGCGTGAAGATTTTGACCGCTACTACAACATTTTTAATGAAACTAGTCCATACAATATAGCTGATAAATGTGAGCGTTATTGCGTGAATGATGTGCGCGTGCGTAGAGTATGTTTCCAGACCTTTAGAAGGATGTATATAGCCCGTTTCAAATGCGATCGCCTCATTATGTTTTACGGTGTTCGAGAATAACTTCATGCCTAAAGATACCTTAGCCGTGATTTACAGAAACAATCCCCGCAGTTATGGGCACAAGGCTACTTACTGGCTCATACACCTACAGCAACAGACCGGGGTATACATATTGAAGATACATGAGGTGTAGAGGTTTCAGAAACTACCCAACCTTTTCACGCCATATATAAACGCTTTTTTGAAGGATAAGGTAGAAGCATCGGGGTATCCGCGAGGAGTTGATACCGAAGATGTAAAAACGGCTTATATTCAGCGTTACCGTGCCGATGAAGATATACAGCTTGACAGTTCCCAAATTGCTAAGAATCCTGGCAAGCGCTATAGTGCAAAGTTGTGTCTAAACAGTGTTTGGGGAAAATTTGCAGAGAATACTGGCAAAGAGAACGTTCATTTGGCACAAAGTTATAGTGAAGTCTGGGATTATGCCAACGCTCCCGATAAAGAGGTTATGGATATCGTGAATATAGATAATACTTACATAATAAAGTACATTACCGAACTGGCCACAGATACCTCACGGGTTACAAACATACCTGTAGCCAGTTTCACAACGGCCTACGCCCGCATCAAGCTTTGGGGACTGTTGCACTCTCTTGGGCGGAGGGTGCTGTACGCTGACACAGATAGCGTAATATTTACAGAGAGGGAGGGTGAATATATGCCTCCAATTGGGGAATTCCTCGGATAGTTAACTGACGAGATCAAGGATGAGTATGGTGATGGTGCATACGCTGACTCATTTCTATCAACAGGGCCAAAAACTTATCGGGTACGGGTGAGGGTGGGGGAGGATATGAAATATATCGTGAAGGCTAAGGGTATCCCGCTTAACCATACGAACCCACGGGTCGTTAACTTTGACTCGTTGAAGAATCTAGTGTGCTTGGAAGATGAGGGCAACCGTCCACCCCAACTGACTGTGGGGACCCACAATTTTCGGGCGCAGAAACTGGGGTGTGTGAAGGAACTTAGGGGCACGAGGGCATGCCGTAACACCTATAGGAAACGTTAACAGGTGCCTGGTACCTATGATACCGTATCCTTTGGATATCTTAATCCTCGATTGTGTATATATACAGGGCGTCCCAAAAAAATGTATACACACTTTAAATACTTATAAAGGCAGTGTTTATTAAAATACATTTCATTTTCAAAATGTAATAGAATCTACAGACATTATTTAATTGTTTTGTCAACGCCTGTTTTCAAACTGACGTCCGTTCTGGTCCAGGCACTGCTGATAACGCGAAGCAATGGAATCGCAAACATCACGAAACATTTCGTTTGGTATTTGTGTGCATTCTCGTTCAATGGCTGCTCTCAATTCAGCGACTGTTGCAGGTTTTATAGCGTAGACTTTGTCTTTTAAGTATCCTCATAAAAAAGTCTAGTGGTGTGTGGTCTGGTGAACGCGGAGGGTATTCTACGAAACCCCTTCGTCCAATCCACATCCACATCGTGCCAAGTACCACTCGCAATACTCCACTTCGGTCCGGATCATCTTCATTAATAGCATGGACTAATCTTGGAATGTAACTTTTCCATTGACAGCGCTTCAAAATGCGTTGGACAGACGATTCTGAAATTCCTACCTCACGACTCGCTTGCCGCACAGATTTTCTTGGACTTTGGTGATACGTTTCCAGTACTCTTTCTTGCTTTGTGGGGCTTGTCGATGTCCGTGGTCTTCCGGAACGCTTCTTGTGGACATTCTGAACAGTTCCATCGGCTTCAAACTTATCTCTAATTCGAGTGATGGTAAGTCGCGTTGGTGGATCTGTTTGAAACTCCCTCCTAAACTGTCTTTGCACTTCAACTGCGTTTTCACACTTCCAGTAGCATTTTAGAATGAATTTCCTTTGTTCAAAGCTTAGTCTGACTGCCATTATTAATTCTAATGGGTTTAACTTGGAAAGAAAGAAACATCAATTGAGCTATCAGCTGTTAAAGTGTGTATACATTTTTTTGGGACGCCCTGTATATGTGTGTGTGTATTGTTAACGATATGTTTATTTATTACGTATATTTATTTCAATTAGGGTTTCATTTTCTCCTTTGTGTGCGTGTGTGTGTACAATCCTAAGCTCCGCCCACTGTGAGCTCGGTCATGTGACTCCTGCCACTACCTGGGCATATCTCTATCCCGGCGTGCTCAGTTGACCTCTGAAAACCCTGGAGCTCAGACGTGTATTTTCTCAAGTAGACGAAAAAATAGTGATGGCTACTTTTGATATTGCATGTTCGACGTTTATGAAGTGGTATTCGGTAAAGTCAGAAGATGTGGTGAATACTGAAAAACGACCTACCCCTCCCTCCCTTGAGGCTTTTAAGGCTACATTGAATCGCGCGAAGGAACAAGATGTTCAAATACTCTATGTATATTCTGGCGAAAGTATTGCCGGATTTCGCGGCACAAACGACGTAATGGACTATGTTGTAAGACTAAACTGTATAAAAGCGTACATATACCGTTAGGTGAAAGAAACAACGCGTGCAGAAGAGAAGCAACGGATATGGATAATGGGTCTTGTTGATAAGTGGTGTGACAGGCGGTATTATGTCATGCTGCAACGTACCGAGTATGCATACCCCGCGGCTGAGAATGTAAACCTTGTCATCATGGACAAGCTAAAGTACTTTTACCACTACATTCATATATATCATGACGAGGTTCGCAGTGAGGTTGTGGCTAAAGGCCTGTGTGAGTTTTTGATAGAGTTTAGAGACGAGTATCGATTGTTAAACAAAAAGGATAAATACGGTCACATGTTTCTCTCAAATAGTGCACCGAATTGTTAATGTGTGGAGAACGTCTAGTGCGCATAAAACATTAAAACTGAAATTACCCCATGTGTCGGAAAATTGCCCGGTATAATGGATACAAGTACTCGCATGATTCATGTTAGAACAAATCCGTACACGATTCAACAGCTTATGGTGTAACTCGCTCCCCGTCGAGCCGATCCGCCCACCCGTGGCTCATAGTCATCTCAGAGCTTGAACCGACTGGATGTGCACTCCTCGAATACGATGGAACTTTCTTTGAGAAGCATTCTCAATGCCGCGTATGATGTGTCCATGACGAAGTCATTGTGTGCGTTCAGGCGTGAAACCGGTGCCATTAACTATGTACTTGAAATGAGTTTCATCCTCGACATAATGTTTGAAATCGTCGGGTTCCGCAAGCTGAAGCCTATATTAGACGCGCGTGTCACGGATATGATTTATTTTGACACGGTTCTTGAATACGCATACACCTCTCTGCTCGACGGATTTATCGAATGTAGGACTGAACAAGGCGAGAATGGTCTGGAGCTGGATGCTTATTTAAAAGGTTTAGACTCTTCGAAATATCCTGAACTTTGGCACAAAGGGCTTGAGCGGTATAGGGCAAAGCTCGCCTACACTGTTCACCCTGAGGAATTGTACCTCTATATAATGAGCAGCTGTCGTTACGACTTGGAAGATTATTTCAATTGTCGGTATGCGTTGTGAAGAAGAGTTCACGATTGAAAAGCTCGGGTCGGTAAGAAAAAACTCGATTGGAAAGGAGTGTTTATAAACTTGTATTTAATAATGATGTGGTGGCTAACGATGCCCTCTTTGTGCGTGCTTTTGATTGTATTCTATCCGTGTTTAAAGATAACTTGCCAACCGAATGTAAAGTGGGCACAAAAATAGTATTGAACGAAATGAAGGCCATTTACATCGAGTATAAGCGCCGCACACCTTGTGCGGTGAAATAATGTTAAATCGTATTTACTGCGTAGTGCAAAGCAATAATGATGTGACTGCAGACTCGATTACGTGCGAGTTTAGTGTTTTAGTTGATGTATATTTATTTTCAATATATTTAATTATTTAATATAATTGTATAAATATATATTTTTCCTGTACTAATATGTTGATGATTATACTCCATCGTTTTGTATATTATTATTTTTACTTTCAATATTTTTTATTTTATTTTTTTATTATATATATACTCCTCGTTCGTATTTTTTATACTATTATTATTTTTTATTTTAATTTTTGGATCATATATATTCCGTCATTTGTATAGGATTGTATATTTATTTTCTATATATTTCGTGAAATTTATTCCAATAATTCCTCTAAATAAACAGAATGATGTAATGGTGTTTTATTTAATCTTTTTCGTTGTATATATAAACGATATTATTATTTAATTATATGTGTACCAAATGCCTGGTTACACCTTCTAAACTGACTGACGGATTTCTAAGCCAACTGTCAAGAATATCTGAATAGCGCAATCTGGCAGCTGAAAAGTTGATTAATATATGCACCTGCCTTCTAGGTCTTCTACGTCAACTGGCAGGTTAAGCCAACTGGCGGATTAAGCCAACTGTCGGATAATGCCAACTGGCGGAACGTCAACTGTCAAGAATATATGCTTTAATTAAATAAATAGCGCAATCTGGCAACTCAACCCTAATAATGTACACCTGAACAAGCCATTTACGCCTTTTAAGTCAGATTAAGACTTCTAAGCCAACTGTCGGATGATGCCAACTGGCGGAACGCAAACTGTTAAGAATATATGCTTTAATTAAATAAATAGCGCAATCTGGCAACTCAACCCTAATAATGTACACCTGAACAAGCCAGTTACGCCTTCTAAATCAGATTAAGCCTTCTAAGCCAACTGGCTGATTGGGACCTTATAAGACAGCGGGCGCTCGGATGAACTGTCATTATGCGTCTGGCAGAAGCCAGGCGAACACTCCTCTCTCCCATTAGGTTAAGGCTTAGGTTAGGTTTCCCTTTGGGGGTGAGGCCGTCCCAACTTCTCCCCCAAAGACCCTTCTCCTTTCTCTCCCTCTCTTAGGTTAGGTATACCCCTTTAGGGGGTGAGTTCCCCTTCATTGCAGCTTGGGGGATAACCCCTCCCCCTTTGTTGCATAACCTCTTGCAACGTCCCCCTCCCCCCTTGCAACACTGATCAACATTTGCATTGCACGCTAACCTTTTGCGCCCATACTACTAGAGGAGTGAAAGATATTTAGTGAACCGGTACTGAAGTGTACGACTGAAGTGCTGAGGTTGGACATAAACATTGGAGTAGTGAATGGTGGAGTGTGGAGGATGAAATGTTGGTGAAGCAAAAGAGGGAAGTATAATATATGCTCGGTACTTGTACTGTAGAGCAGAAGTGTGGGTGATTGAGAAGAGTACAAGAGGAAGAGGCAAGAAGTAAAGAGAAAAGTGCGAGAGCTGAACGAGAGCAAATGAGAGATGGGTATGAGTGTGTCAGAAAATTTCAGGGAAATGATGATGATGTTTTGGAGAGAAGTGAATCGTGTGATGAAAGTGAGAGGGCAGATGAGTATAACTGTGAAAAGAGTCGATGGGAAAGTGATGACAGATAGAGATGTGAAGACAAGGTGGAGCGAGTATTTTGAACGTGTCGGAAGATAGGAAAGCAGATGTGGTATGTTTGGACAGAGACGGGGTTCAGAGTATGAGAGTTGTGGCGAATGGATTAGTCCTGGAAAAGTGGTAGGAGTGGATGGAATCGCGGTAGAGCGCCTGAAAAAAGGCGGTGAATGCAGTGTTGACTGGTTAGTGCGTCTGTTTAATGTGTGTATGGACGGAGGCGAGCTACCTTCGGACTGGCGGAGTGCATTTATCGTCCCCCTGTATAAAGGCATGGTGGTGGGGGACAAAAATGTATGCTTGAATTATAGAGGAATTAGTCTGCTGAGTGTGCCAGGTAAGGTGTATGGGAGAGTGGTGATTGAAAGGGCGGTGGCATGCACGGAGGAACAGGGTGGGGAGGAGCAAGGGGGTTTTAGAAGAGGTAGGGGGTGTGTGGACCAGGTGTTTGGGTTGAAGATGTTGTGCGAGAAGTACTTTGGGAAAGAAAGGGATTTATATGTAGCGTTCATGGATCTTGAAAAAGCGTATAATAGGGTTGATAGAAAGGCATTGTGGCAAGTGCTGCAGCTGTATGGGTTCCATGGGTCGTTGTTGAATGCGGTGAAAAGTTTTTATCGAGAGAATAGAGCATGTGTGCGTGTGGGAAGAGAGAAGGGTAAGTGGTTTCTGGTGAAACTGGGTCTACGGCAGGGTTGTGTGATGTCTCCATTGTTGCTGAATGTGTTCATAGATGGGGTAGTGAAAGAAGTGAATGCAAGGGTCATGGGGAGGGGAGCGGGGGTGAAGCATGTTACGGGGGTGAGGTTCTTGGGAAGTGAATCAGTTGTTGTATGCGGATGATACGGCTCTGGTGGTGGACTCGAGAGAAAAGCTACAGAGATGGTAACGAAGTTTGGGAGGGTCTTTGAAAGAAAGAAGCTAAGAGTAAATGTGAATAAGAATGAGGTTATGTGGTGCTGTAGAAAGGAGGTTCGTGAGCGACTAAATGTAAGTTTGTACGGTAAGGAAATGGAAGAAGTGGCATGTTTCAGGTACTTAGGGAGTGGATGTGGCGAGGAATGGGACTATGGAGGCTGAGGTGAGTCACAGGGTGGAAGAAGGGGCAAAGGTACTGGGTGCCCTAAGAAGTGTTTGGAAGGAGAGATCAGTGTCTGTGGGTGCGAAGATAGTTATGTATGAAGGTATAGTAGTGCCAACAGTGTTGTATGGATGCGAGGCTTGGGTGGCGAATGCGAAGGAAAGGAAGAGGGTGGATGTACTGGAAATGAAATGCTCGAGGACGATCTGTGGGGTGAGGCGGATTGATCGTATGAGAAACACTGTTACCCGTGAGAGGTGTGGGAGTCGAAGGAGTCTTGTGGAGAGAGCAGATGAGGGGGTGTTAAAATGGTTTGGGCATATGAAGAGGATGAGTGAGGAGAGGATGGTAAAGAAGATTTACGTGTCGGAGGCGGATGGGAAAAGGGGGAGGGGTAGACTGAGGAGGAGATGGAGGGATGGGGTGAAGGAAGCTTTGGGTCAGCGGAGCCTGGACGTCTTGGAGGGTGAAAGACGCGCGCTGGATAGAAAAAAGTGGAGGGATGTGGTATACGAGGGGCGACGGGCTGGCAATGTGCCGCCTCAGAGTGGATGAAGCGGTATGGGTAAACCATGGAGTAGTCTGCGGGGGTGGGCAGACTACCTGAGGCAGGTGCATTATTGTCATGACAGCTGATGAAGTGAATGTCAGCGATTGAGGCGCTTCCTGCCTGTTCCTGACGCGACCTCACTGCGGTGGGAGAGGCGTTTGGGTATAATATATATAAATAATTTATAATTTATAATAAATTTATTTTTATTTCATGTTTTTTCTACAGGCGATTGCAGCTTGAATGTGCCTTCCAACCTATACTATTGGCTATAGCAAACATTAAGTTCTTTCGGTTAAAGAGTACTCCATTCTTGATGGATCACTTATTATAAATTATATTAGATATTTTTTATGGTTATATTTAGTAAATATGAGGATATAAACTCATTGTTTAACTGCAACGATCAGGAATTGGGGTCGAGACTTATCAGACAGGAAACATAAACGTCCGGTGTGAGATTGATAAAATGAGTCGAGTTTTGGTTAAAAACGAGACACCCGCGTAGCGTCGAAGGTGATTCTCAGATTTCTCTCATACGATATATGAAATTACTTTGATTATGGACCTGCTGACCTCACTTATCACAGTAATTCTTGTTGGGATTGTAAAATTGAGGGCTTATTAATGAATATAAAATAATAGAATTCATGAATATTCTCGGTTTTATTCACTGCTGATTTTTAATAAGGTTTCTTTTTTTTCAGGTAATTTTACGCGCAGAATTCAATTTTGGCCTTTCTTAAATGTGGAAATTAACCAAAAGCAAGATATATAAACCCTTACCTAACTAAAATAGAAGGTAAATTGTACTCACTTATATCGCCTAAATCACTGGTTCCCACCCTTTTTCTTATGGTTACCCAAAACCAAATTCTAATCCAGCTCTATTACCTTAATCATTAGACATTTTGGATCACCTGAAGATCAGGGCCCCCAGCCTTCGTTAGTTAGCCTTATAAGGCTAACTAACGAAAATGTCACGACTTAACCTAACCAATCGTTAGGTCAACTCGACGATTAGCTAGGTTAAATCGTGATATTTTCGTTAGTTAGCTTTATAAGGCTAACTAAAGAAGGCTGGGGGCCCTGATCTTCAGGTGATCCGACATTTTTTATAACTTCTGGATTACCACATTATTATTTGTTATAACTTTTTTATTTTTTATTAATAGTTGTCATCACCCCAGTGGGTTAATTTACCTCCAGGTTGTAACCACTGCCCTAAATGAGCACACTGCCTTCTACAAATATCATATGATATCTTGTTACGAAAGTATACAATACCCTTCTCAGAATTAAAACAGACGCAGTAATAAACTAAGGGGCCATTCAAAAACCACGTGGTCCTTAAAAAGGGGGGGTTCCTTATTTGACCACCAAGGCCCAAGGGCCACATGGGGGAGGGGGGTCTTGACGTTTAACCACGTGGCATTAAAATATCCTCTATTATATATATATATATTATATATATATATATATATATATAGTTCATAAACTCCCAAAAATTCCAGAAGACTCGAATCTTTATAAACACAAATTCGCTGTACTTTTATTTCGGAAAATTCTAGATTTAAATCTTTAACGTTCATGAAACACAAATTCGCCATACTTTTAATTTGATTATTTTTAATTTGCTTTATTTTAATTTGCATTTTAATTTACATAAGATTAAGGAGGGGTGGGGGGTTGTCATCAGAAGACCACGTGGTTTTGGAGGAGGGTTTAAGTCATTGGCCACAAATGACCACAAGGTGGGGACGGGTTTGAAAATCACCCGAAAAAGGACCACGTGGTTTTTGAATAACCCCTAACAACTATTTAAGAGAGGCGAGTTGCCCTAACCTAACCTAACTTATAATATGCATCCTCTCATATTGTATACTTTCGAAACAAGATATCGTATGATCTAAATCTTATAAATAAAATCAAGTGTGTATGTGTATGTTCCTCCTTCACGCAAAAACTTTCACGAAAATGCAGCAATTTACACCTGAACGATTTCTTATAAATAGTTGACATACTTTCAGATTTTACTTGAATTACACAATCTGAAGTTGTATGGTCAAGCAGCGCAGGATTCACACTAATTCAAAGGTCAATATTCCAGCAAGGTTGAAGCACCTTAAACAGGAAAAACAAACTAATTCAAAGCTTACAATATAACTACAGCCGAAAAACTGCCAACTCGTGGCTAAACACAACATTTTATATTTATAAGCGTTATGTAATTTCTAGAATGTTCTAGAACATTCAACATTACTCTACAGAATTCTACAGGATCCTACATAATTCTAGAAAATTCTAAATCAATTCATTCCGAAAAAGCTTGCTTAAAAAAATATTTTTTGCGGGACATTTTGAGTTTGAATACAAAGGGATTTTTGGATCAAATGCAACCCTAGTTATACCCCCCCCCCCGGCAATTTTAATAAGCCCCCATGTCAATTGCCCTTGATGATTGGTTAGGTTTAGTCGTGATATCTTTGTTGTTTTGTATATATATATATTAGGGTAATTAAATAAAAATCAAAGTTTTTTTTAATTGTTCAACCTGTATTTTTGTTCCCTATGACATAAAAGTAGTGTATGCCAAATTTGGTGAATTTTAAATAAAATTTACTATGTGCTACCTACCAGGCGTCAAAGTTTCCCTTTTTTTCAATTTGTTTGTTTTTACAACTTATGATTTTATGTTTAATTGTTTATATTTCAGAATTTTTAATTAATGGTTTATATACTAGCTTCATTTTAATTGTTGTTTGGAACTCGTAATTTTGGTACCAATTAATCGATTATGGAAGCTAGGCCTAACTCACCATCACCTAGTTGCTCAGTTGGGAGAAGTTCTACAAGAAAAGAAATTGAAGTATGGCTAATTGGGCAGCCCTCTGCAGTACTAAAAACATCCGTATTACCATCAGAGAAGGAAATGATGGCCCTCTTCATGCACTACAGAAATATTAAAAAGCAAGGCATTAGAGAATCATGCTGCTCTACTGCAGATGATGTGCTAGCAGTTTGGAAAAAATGCAGGAATACCGGCAAAACAAAGAATACATGTAGTAGATAAAATTCAAGGAATACTGAAGGAATGGCAGTTGCTTAAGAAAAACAAAACAAACAAATTGAAAAGATCACAAAATTTAAATAATAAAGAAGAAAAATGGAAAGATAAACTGGAAAACTTATTTGACATTGCTCATGAGAATGCTATGCAGCTTATAAAAATAGAAGATGATAAGAAATTCTTGAAAATGCAACGTGAGAAAGGACGTCATGGAAAAATTGGTACCATTGATAAGGCTGTTGCTAAAAAAAAAAAAGCAAAGAGCAGCAGAAAAGCAACAACGTTATGAAAAGAGGAAAACAGAAGAAGAGATCAAAAGAAAGAAGAATGAAGAGGCTGTCATACTCACCAGTACATCATCAGAATCAGAATCAGAGGAGAGTAAAAGTGCTGAATCTGGTTTCTGTGCTGCACAACCTTCAACATGGAAAAGTAAGGTTGGCAAACGTAGAAAATTGTTTGATGATAAATTATTAGGAAGTATGATGTTGCAAAATTGAGTGACAGAAATGCGTCTCTAGTTTTAATGTCAACAATTCAAAGTCCAGGAAAAAAATCCAGAAGAGTACAATGTTAGCTACTCTTCTATTCGTAGAGAAAGGATAAAATATAGAAGGAAAATTGCAGAGAACCTGAAAGAAGAATTCAAGCCAGAGGTGCCCCTAACAATTCACTGGGATGGAAAATTAATTGAAGATATTACAGGAATGCATATTGTTGACCGTCTGCCCGTATTGGTTTCAGGAGAAGGCGTTGATCAACTTCTTGGTGTGCCTAAACTGGATTCAGGTACTGGTCTCCTGACAGCAAATGCTGTGTATCAGACATAGCTTGAATGGGGCATCTGCGAACAAATAAAATGCATGTGTTTCGATACAACGGCAGCCAATACTGGTCCTAGAAATGGTGCAGCTATTCTTCTAGAACAAAAATTCGACAATGATTTATTGTGGCTGGCATGTCGACACCACATATTTGAAATTATGCTGGAAGCTGTTATTTCAAAGTCTTTATCACCATCTTCTGGCCCAGATATAGTCCTTTTTAAGAAGTTCAGAGAAAAATGGTCAAGCATTAATAAGGAAGACTACGAAACAGCATTATCAGATCCAGATATCTATGAAAATATTCATGACATCAAAGATGACATAATTAAATTTGCAGCAAATCAACTTGGTACATTCCAACCAAGAGACGATTACCTAGAACTATTGCAGTTAACAATTATTTTTTGGGGAGGTGAACCAAAAGGTGGAATCAAATTTAAACATCCAGCGGGACTTCATCGGGCTAGGTGGATTGCCAAAATTATATATTCATTAAAAATTTTTATGTTCAAATTTCAGTTCAAAATTTCAGTAAAAGACAAAAAAGGACTAAAAGACATCTATCTATTTGCTACTCGGTTATATGTAAAGGCATGGTTTACAGCTCCTGTGCCATCTTGCGCTCCTCGTCTTGATCTGGAATTATTACAGAATCTTGTAGTCTACAAACAAATAAATGACACAATTGCATCTGTTGCTATTAAAAAACTGTTAGGTCACCTCTGGTACCTATCAGAAGAACTGGTAGCCTTGGCCTTTTATGATGATGAAGTGCCTACTGAAACAAAAAACAAAATGGTAAAGGCCTTGCAAAATACAACACAAACTCTTCCTGCAAAACGGGCTTTTCGAGATCCTGCACTTATTCCAACGAAGAAATTAGAAGATTTTGTCACATCAAATACTCAAAGATTATGAAAATAAAAACCCACTCTAATAGACAGAGTTTATTTCCACAACAGTTTCGACGCCCACTGGCATCCTCCTCGGGTGGATACAGAAAAACGAATGAACCAAAACAAGAGGGAAAAACAGTCCAGGGACCGACCGTTAAGAAATTCGCACCTAGGTTAGATCCCATTCTCCGGACACCGGAAGGGCATTTTCATTAAGTACATTCGCACAAATTTAAAACTATCTTCCTGTTCAAAACATACAGATTCTATTATTTTTTACATAATTATTACATTTATTATTAAATTTATTACATTTAATATTGCATAATTATTTATTACAGAAATTATAAATTTATTATTACATTGGTTATTACATTGTTGTTTATTATACAGAACTTATAAACCGAAAAACGAATGAAAAAGGCGATTAGGAAACAATCCAGAGACCATTGAGAATTCGCACCTAGGTTAGATACCGTTCTCCCGACACCGGAAGGGCATTTTATTACAGGGTCCGCTTATAAGTACATTCTCACAAATTAAAACTATCTTCTTGTTCTATACATACAGATTCTAATATTTTGACATAATTACTGCATTTATTATTACATTTATATTTTTTAACATTTATTATTATTACCTTTACCCTAATTATTAAATTTATAATATTACCTTTATTATTACATCTGTTGCATTTATATTTATTTCCACATTTATTACTTCCATTATTACATTTACTAAAAGCGAGTAAGGAAACAATCCAGAGACCTTTAAGAAATTCACACTTAGGTTCGAACACGTTCCCACGACTCCGTAAGGGATTTTTTGACCAAGAATCTCATTAAAGGGTCTAACTTATAAGTACCTTCGCACAAATTAAAATTATCTACTTTTTCTATACACACAGATTCTATTATTTTTCTTTTGACATAATTATTACATTTATAAAGTACCTTACTTGAGTCCCAATCTATAGCATGATTATTTTGGCTGGCGTGATAAAAAAAATGGCATTATTAGTATTACAACTTCTGAAGGCATATTTGTGTTCTTTAATACGGGTTTCAATATTTCTTCCAGTTTCTCCCACGTATACTAAATCACAACTTTTACAGGGAATGCTGTAGACACAGGCTTGTTCCTCTTTTGCAACGTTATTCCTAACCAATTTACTTTTCACGGTAGACGAATATTTGAACGCCAAAGCAAACTTAAAATCTTTCGTCAACGGTTTTACTCTTTCTAGGCCGGCAATGTAAGGCAAACTCACATATTGTTTTTGGTTAACTGAAGGTTCCCGAGGGGCATAAAAAGATTTTCTGGCTTTAAAATATTTCTTAACGGTCGGTCCCTGGACTGTTTTTCCCTCTTGTTTTGGTTCATTCGTTTTTCTGTATCCACCCGAGGAGGATGCCAGTGGGCGTCGAAACTGTTGTGGAAATAAACTCTGTCTATTAGAGTGGGTTTTTATTTTCATATTTTGACCTTTACGAAACTGTTGTGGAAATAAACTCTGTCTATTAGAGTGGGTTTTTATTTTCATATTTTGACCTTTACGTAGAAAAAAGTGAAGTTTTTTGCATTTACTCAAAGATTCTTTACAATAACAGAATTTAGTTCAAAATTTTTACTCAAAGATGCTAAAGAATGGCATAATGATGAAGAGTATAACTCCGCTAAGAAATCTATCAAACAGTGGAAAGTCGTGAATGATATAGCGGAAAGAGGAGTAAAATTAATGGATGAATATAATAAAATACTAACACATGACGAAAATCAAAAACAATTCTTGCTACAAGTAGTGAAAAGCCACAGGGCTGTTTACCCTGATAGAAAAAAAGAAACATTGATGAAGTAAGGACAGCTAATGTCTCAAATATCATGCTAGTTTAATTTTGCATGCTTGTGGTTATGGTAGGACCTACGGGGGAGCTTTCCACATTAAAAAAAATCAATGCGTCTTGTACTGTACCTCCTGGGTGGTGTGGAAAACTGTACAACAATATTGGAAAATTTGCCAATTTGAGTCGTTCTTTCAATTTTTAATTGCTGGTAGCAAACCCTAAAAATTAAAAATTTGCTAAAATATTTTAGGATAGTTGTTTTTATGCTGAAATGAACCATTTAAAGGGTTGAACACATTAAAATCTAAAAATATTTTTTTGCCCCATATCTGAATCACCCTAATATATATATATATATATATATATATATATTGACGATTGGTTAGGTTAAGTCGTAATATTTTCAAAATATCACGACTAAACCTAACCAATCGTCAAGCATTTAATTAATATAGTAAATGTCCATAATAAATTTCTGTAAAAACTTACCATTTGCCGGGGTATAACAGAAAGTACCCATAATTAAAATTGAACTTTCTCATTGGCCTAAAATAAATTCCAAAAAGGAGCTACATGACGATCGGCATGTAAACAGCCGAACAGGTCCTGTTTTGTAAATGGGACGTATTGTGTTGAGCCAGTGGATGTATGGGAAAATCAGTCGCGTGATATCACGCTTCTCTTTCGCCCAGTAATGTAATTAAAAAAAATTTAGTTTTCATATAACAAGTGATATAAACTTATATATATATATATATATATATATATATATAATATATATATATATATATATATATATATATATATAATGATAGGATTTAATTATCTCAAACAGGTCAAGTGAGTTAGTAACTAATATAAAAAGGGTAGGAAACTGCAAAAAAGAAATTAAATTAATGTACTAATGGATATTTCTAAGTTTTAGGTTCAAAGGTAAAAAAGACAAAGAAATGTTTGTCAAAGCGCAAGATGAACAACTAGAACTCACTCCGGAAGAAAGAAGGGAAGCGCGCCAGAGCAGTAAAGAGAAGTTTGTCAAAGAGGAAGGAGTTGAGAAAAGTCTGTCAGAGGAGTCGATCAGTTGAAGACGAAAGAGTCAGTAGAGTTAAAAGGTGTTTGCTTGCAACAGGAAAGGTCCTTGAAAGGTATACCGTAATATATATATATATATATATATATACATACATTCATTTATTTATTTTTTTTTGAGGGGGAGTATTTATCGAGTTCATGTTGTGACGTGAATGAACAATAATAATTTTTATAACGGCTTGTTGTATTTTTAATCTGAGAACAGTGTCTTGAATGTGATGTGTCTTGAATGTGATGTAAAGGTAAAACAAAATCGGAATGGTAACATTGTATGACTAAATTGAGATCAGTGGCACAATCATCAAG
Organism: Bathynomus jamesi; assembly: GCA_023014485.1. Classification (NCBI taxonomy): domain Eukaryota; kingdom Metazoa; phylum Arthropoda; class Malacostraca; order Isopoda; family Cirolanidae; genus Bathynomus; species Bathynomus jamesi. The sequence continues at coordinate 63,184 of JAJOZX010000170.1, read as the reverse complement.
GAGTAGAGTTATACGATAAAAGAAAGGTATCGTTTCAAGGAGTATAATTAATTTTCATGTAGGAGTCATATAATTTGGGTGCGAAAAATAATAACAGGTAGGCGCGAAGCCAAAAACAGGGCCGTGGTAGACATCCAAAACACCAAGGCCTACTCTCCTGTGAGATATGCTTACCGTAGGAGCTTTAGTAGCACCGAAACAGCTCCCCATTTCCACGTATGGTGATAGGCCTAGATCAACTAAAAGCAAACTGGCTAACGCTGCCCATTTTTGAAATTATAGAACGCTCGCCTAAAGTCCTGTTTACCATTTCGCAGAAAGTCGGGAATAATACCCATAGAGCGATTCGAAGCAACCTTTCATTCGTTTTCAACTATTTTTATCTGTGTGCTAATTTATCTCTTAGTACATACAACATTCGTCGCAATAAAGTTGTAAAGTGTGCACTCTAAGTGTACAGTACTTATGTACTGTACACTTAGAGTGTAGATCATAAATAACCTTATATTGCAGCTGAGTATCAGGGAGACTTACAATCCTGGTTGGGAAACACTCCCCCGCTAATTATAGCTGCAAAAGCAAACATTACGGCTAGAAGCTTCAGTAACCGAAGACGACAAGCAGTCACCCGTCTTGTATTGTTCTTGGGTACTACATCCTGATAAAATGATCATCATATGTTTCTAGAGTTATTTAGAGTAAGTCCCCCTGGCCATCTTACGATTACTGAAAGTTTTTTAAACACGAATAAATGCAGATTAGGCCGTATGATGCAACCTTTAAATTTCTAAATATTTAAGTTTTAATTTCTTAATGCACTTACGAAAAGGTAGAACAACATGAATAGGTTCCGCATGACTTTTGTTTCCTTAATGGTCTAAAACATTTATTTCTTTTAATAATTAATTAGTACTTCAAAATTGCTATGATATATACTTCTAATTAGACTATTTCAGATCGACTATATATATATATATATATATATATATATATATATATATATATATATATACTGTGTTATACACGTATGTATGCGTGCATGTAACCATATATATGTATACAGAGAGCTATTATTCAGACTTTAGTAATGGCAAAACATCCGGTGTAAAAACGAGAAGGAAACTCCAACTCTAGTTAGATATGTTGGACGAAGAATTTATGTTAGCGAAGTTCTCCGTTTAGCAACAAAAGGTTTATACAGGGTGTGTATAAAGTAATGCGAGTAAAGAGAAATCTGATTTGAATGTGATACGCCGTGCAAGAGCCTGCATCGAGGTCGATGGTGGACATTTTCAACACCTCTTATAAACCTTACTATCGAATATACAGTTGTTATAAAGTACGTGTAATAATTATTATTAGGTTCACTCGCGTTAGTATAATTTAAATCGGATTTCTCTTCACTCGCGTTACTTCATACACACCTGTACTTTTATATGACATTTGTTTAAAGTACAGTTCCACGAATTACATTTGTGCACTTAATCATTACAGTCATGGTGTTTATCTTCATATCTCGTTTTCTACCATTCACCTTTGCATGATAAATTACACTGGTCTACAAATTTTGAAAAAGTTTGTGCTTCGGAGATAAAATGTGTTCCCTATTATGGATTTTAGGGTGCTGAAAACGAATATGACCATAAAAACAGTCGATTGGCTACAGTTTCCAAGAAAATTTTTAAGTTACACATTTTGCATATACTGTATGTATACCATATATTAGTAACATACCTGTATAATGCAGTCACTTATATTGATTCAACCCGTCGCTTCTTTGCTTGTCTCTTGTATTCAACTTCTGGAGCATCTCTTGTTATTGTCCAGCAGTAGTCTGCTAACAATGATGGACTCCATTTCCCCTGGTAGCGTTTCTCCATCGCTGAGATATCCTGGTGGAAACGTTCACCATGTTCATTGCTGACTGCTCCGCAGTTGGCCGGAAAAAATTCCAGGTTCGAATGGAGGAAATGTATCTTTAAAGACATATTGCAGCCCATTTTTTGATAGGACAACAACAGGTTTTCCACCAGCTCCCTGTAATTGTCAGCTTTGGTATTTCCGAGAAAATTGGTTGCTACTAACCGGAAAGCATTCCACGCTGTCTTCTCCTCACCACCTAGGATACGGTCGAACTCCTCATCTCTAAGAAGCTCGCGGATCTGTGGACCAACACATACACCCTCCTTGATTTTTGCTTCACTGAGCTTTGGGAATTTACCACCGAGGCACCTAAAAACTTCCCCCGTTTTATCCATAGCCTTAACAAAATTTTTCATGACGCCCAGTTTGATGTGTAAGGGTGTCGGAGTGGCCAATCCTTCTTGATGTAATGAGAAGTCCTAGCCCGACTATCCCATTCACACAGAAAACAGCAATACTTAGTGTAGCCCGGCTGCAGTCCAAGCACGATAGCAACAACTTTCAAGTCACCACAAACCTGCCACTGATGTTTGTCATAGTTTATGCAGTTCAAAAAGTTGCAACTTCATGTTGTCATATGTTTCCTTCATGTGGACTGCATGACCAACTGGAATTGATGGCAATACGTTGCCAACATGCAACAAAACAGCTTTTAGACTCAACTTCGATAAATCAATGAACAGTCTCCACTCATGAGGATTGTGAATAATGTTGAGCGCTGCCATCAGACTATCGGTGTCGTTGCAAGCTACAAGGTCACCTTCCATGATGAAGAATAGGACAAAATCTTTTTGACGGTCACGAAACATACACACTAACATTTTCAGCGAGGAGATTCCACTGCTGCAATCTGGAGCCCAACAGCTCTGCCTTACTCTTTGGCAGTTCTAAATCTCTGATAAGGTCGTTTAATTCATTCTGAGTTTTCATGTGCGGTTTGGAAGATGTCAAGTTATAAACAAATTCAGGGTCTTGTGAAGTTGAAGGCTCACAAGTTTCGCAGGTTCCTTCATTCTCCTCGTCCTCTGACTCTAAGGAGAATGTGTGGGGGCTCAGGAACGGGTAGTCCTTCGCCGTGAGGTACCGGGCGTATAGCAGAGGGTATATTCGAATATTGTAAAATCCACTTTTTCTTCTTGCAAATACCTTTCTTGACTGGAGTCACCATGCAGAAGTAACAATTGCTGACATGATCTGTTGGTTCCCTCCACACCATTGGCACTGCGAAAGGCATAGATTTCCTTTTCTGATTCAACCACTGGCGGAGGTTTTTTGCACAAGTATTGCAGCATATGTGTGGGGCCCAGCTCTTGTCCTGATCTCCAATCATACAGTCAAAATAAAGGTGATAGGCTTTCCTAATCACGGCGGTTATAGCACGCTTTTGTGATGCCAAAGTCAATTCTCCACAAACATAACAGAAATTATCTACACTGTTCACGCAATTACGAAGCATCTTTGTTTCAAATTAGGCTGGAAAAAATTCAGTTTCAAAAGCAAACACTAAAAAGAGTTTGACAAGGGTGCACTGTATGACTTCCGCGAATGAACTGATGCTGTGGCGTAATATGTAGACGCCTGTGACACATCGACGCCTTGACTCTACTGCGCATGCGCGTAGTTATTTTTTTTTATTTTAATAGAGTTTGACAAGGGTGCACTGTATGACTTCCGCGAATGAACTGATGCTGTGGCGTAATATGTAGACGCCTGTGACACATCGACGCCTTGACTCTACTGCGCATGCGCGTAGTTATTTTTTTTTATTTTAATAAATTAATATAATTACATTGCATTTTAATAATTTTAAATTAGGTAAGGTTAAGTTAGGTTAGTATTCCATTTATAGTAATATAAAAAACATTATGGGAAGCAATATGTTAAAATGATCCAATGTATTTTTTAATAAATAATTTACAAATACATAATGTAATAGATAAATTTAAAATTACATTTATTGTATATATATGTATATATTTATATTAATTTATTAAAATAAAAAAAATATAACCGCGCATACGCAGTAGAGTCAATGCGTCGATGTGTCACAGGCGTCTACATATTACGCGACAGATGCAGTCCAGTTAGTAGGGTGCAGGGTTGCCTGATATCTTTATAAATAGAGGCAATTGGCAAGTTTAGGCATCATTTTCGTATTCAGTGACCCAAAATTAGTAAAGATTGACTACTTTTATTTCTGAAGTATTTTGGCTGTAGACCAGTGTTATCTAATGAATTTATTTTTTGTTAACACCCTTTTATTAATACGACCTCATATCATTATTATGATTTTGGGTAACGTCAACTCCAGTCTGTGAGGTTTTCCGACCCCTTTTTGGAGTGAGGCTCCTCCGTATTTCATAACTATAAAAGTTGTCTAAGCACGCACGGTAGGAGCTTCTTTTTGCACGTGTTTCGTTTCTATTCCACTTCTATTTTTTAGTGATATGCATATAAAAACCCGTTCTTCTTAAATTATTTAAATGGATCCCTGACGTTTGTCTTTTATTTTAGTAGGTGAGTGAAATCTTTTTGTACGTGGGCAGTTGCCCACGTATAGAAGAAATTCACCAACCTACTAAAATAAGAGCATATACTCGTGTACTCGTATATGTATATGAACATACGAGTATATATGCATCAACATATACATTTCATTTGATGTGTTATTTCTAATCAAAAACAAAAAGAACTATTTTAACCCACCCACTAAAATTGTCTTAGAAGGAACCCTGAAAAGAAAGAACATAAACTGTTCGCACTTCCACACAAAGTGCAAATTGTTTTGTCACACCCACCAACGAACGGTGTAATGGTGGAAGAGAAACAATGAGGGATTACCATCATTTTCATACGGGGGTCACCGGGGGAAGGTAAGTCATCCCGGGAGAGAAAACGGAATTCAACACTTCATTTCATAAGCAGTTCAAAATTACCGTAGGGTAAACTATAGTTAGAATCACTTTAAATCCATTTATACAGGTGTATACTTGTACGTACAGTTTCCCGCATATTAGGCGAGCGGCCAGACCCCGATTTAAACAATTTTAATTCCCACCCCTTGTACAGAAAGTTGTAATATGTTTTTTATTAGTCCTTAGTGTCCAGTGAACACATTTTTAAGTGTTGTCCTCAGTTTTTGATGTGCGGTTGCCATGGAAACGCCAATATAAGCAAACACCTAGAAAATACCTGAAACTTTATCCAAATGATAATTTGGTTTAGTTTCGAACTGAAATACTGTTAACTAATCAACCTATACTGTTTATTATAAGTGTTTACTATCTAGATACACAATTGAATTATCACATTATAGTAAAACGTAATATAATCATGTATTGTTTTCGGTTAGGCCCATTTTTAAATTTACTTTCTCCTTTTATTATCACAATATTAGAATAAGACAAATGTGTGCTGTGACAAATATTGTGCAAATGTGTGGTATTGTTGAAAACCAGTTTAATTATTTTATTGTTATTTTTATTTCAGACGATCATCTACTGTACATCAAGCATGGCAGAACTTGACTCAAGTCCATTAAAATTTGTACAGGCGAAGAAACAGAGGCTGTCAACAAATTGGGAGAAATACGTTATATGTCAGCAGAGTCGCAAAGAAAAACTGGTTGTACCCACAAAAGTGGGTATTGAAACATTATTGTCAACATCATTGTGACGGCGGCATGACCTTTTACAAAGACTTGAATCTGAGTTTGATGACCTTACAAAATTACATAGTATGTCTGTTACATATTATCGTAGCTGTTATCAATCATTTACAAGTAAGAAAAACATTTCTCATGTTAGTAGAAAATGTAGCACGCATGATTCTGCATCACATGGTACTGAAGAACAAAGTGTTCGCACACGAGCTCAAACATCTAAGCTTACAGATTCTTCAATGTGTTTAATATGCAACGCGCGAAAGAGGGACAACATACACAAGGTACAAACAACTACGTGTTAGAGTAATCTCTATCAAGCAGCACAAGCTCGGAAGGACATTTCTATGTTTGCCAAAATTGAAGACCTCATTGCAGCTGATGCTGTTTACCACAAATCCTGCATGGCAAGCTATACAAGCAAGCATAAAATCAGCGCGTCAAGGAAAATGGAAGAAGGAGAGAACATATACGAGAAGGCATTTATGGCACTAGTAGGAGAAATAGATGTTAATCTACAAGAAGGAAAAGCTTATAAGTTGAAAACCCTGCTAGACAAATTCCAACAGCTGTTACATGACCACATTGATACCCAAGCATACCGTGCAGAAAAACTTCAGCACGGTCTCATGAAACATTATGGTAATAACATTGTTATTCATCATGCCTAGCGAGGACAGTCCAAGTCAAGCATTGTTGTCAGTAGCAGTGTCAGCTTAGGAGATGCTCTCAGAGCCTTTGCTCAACTAAATGAAGATTTCAACTCTAATGAGATGACACTTGGTTCAGCTGAAGAACAATCAAATATTCCAGTGAATTCAGAAAGCTTACTTCATTCTACCATTGGCGTACTTAGAAAAGAAATAGCAGAAATTGAAAAGCCAACTGAGTACTACACAGCTGCTGAAATCGGCCTGAAAACATCTGAAGAATTTGTTCCAGCACATTTACAGAATGCGTTTCTCTGGTTGCTGAGCAAAGAGGCATTTGAATGGTGTGATTCAAATTACCAGCCAGCAGAAAAATTACAACGTAGAGTCTTAGCTCTTGCAGAAAGTGTTATTCATAGCAGTGACAGCAATATTATAACTCCCCTTCATCTAGGACTTGCAACGCAACTCCATCATGATCATGGAAAACGAGATCTACGGATCTACAGAAGCTAAGGCTAACAAAGACCCTAAGATGCACTTTAAGGTTAGCCCGAGAGAAAGAAGAGAGTAGGGGGTTAAAAGAAAAGAATAAGGGGTTAAGTAAGTAGCAAAACCTATCATTCGTGGGTTAACATTCATTAGAAAAAGAGAGAGAAAGACTCACCATCATCATCCGCCGGCCACTGCCGACAAGTCGGAAAAATAGTCGAAGAGAATAGGAAAGGGGTGAAAGGTGAAAAGAAGTAAAATAAGAACGCTTACAAACCATGCAAACACAGTCTTAACTCAAACACCGTCATACCATGCAAACTACAGACATGCAAGTAAAGAGAAGATAAGAAAAGAACAAAAAAAAGTATGAGGAGTATAAAAAAAACTGGGTTAGTTTACGCTACGAGCTACATCTAAGTTCGTGTTAGTCTAATTTTTTTTTATAATATAATTTTATTGCTGGCATATCACGCGCTGGCATGTCACAAGCTGGCATTAATCGTCAACAGACTGAAACCTCGACCACTACCCCGAGAGCGCCTGTTGCTAATTGTTTTATTATTTTAAACGACGTTAGTATTTTTAAAATGCCTATCTAAACGGTTTTTAAACATATTAACACTGGTAGAGTTCACGACGGACGCGGGAAGATTGTTCCATTTATCAATTACTTTAAACGTAAAAATGTTTTTAGCGATGTTAGTAATGAAACGTCTGCAACGTAATTTAAATCCGTTATTACGAGTATTGCTATTATCGAAAATGAACAATTTGTCAAAATTTACATTATCGATTTTATTAACGATTTTGAAAACTTCGATAAGCTCCCCCCCTTAATCCCCTAGTTTCGAGTGAATGCAAGTCTAACTCTTTAATCCTATCTTCGTAAGACTTGTTGCGTAGTGACGGAATTAGTTTCGTGGCGCGTCGCTGAACCTTTTCCAACTTATCAATATCCTCACGCAAATACGGGCACCAAAACTGAACGGCATATTCTAAGTGAGGCCTGACTAGGCACTTGTAAAGGGGCAATATAATATTCTTCGATTTAAATTCGAAATTACGCGCTATGAAGCCTAACATCCTATTAGCTTTTGCGCAAAACTCTAGGCACTGGTTCTTAACTTTTAAATCCTTAGATATGCGTACGCCTAAATCTCCTTCCTCATCAACGCTCGCTAACTGTCTATCATCCATCGTGTACGCGTAATTGTTGTTACGAGAATCTATATGCAAAACTTTACATTTGTCTACGTTAAATTGCATCTGCCACTTATCCGTCCACTCCATAATCCTATTTACATCCGTCTTGGAGCCTATTTCTATCGTCCACGTTAAGAACTTTACCGTCTAATTTAGTATCGTCCGCGAATTTTGACACGTTACTGGTCAAGCCTACATCTATGTCGTTAATGTAGATTACGAATAGCAATGGGCCTAACACTGAACCCTGAGGGACACCGCTACTTACATCCAACCACCCCGATTTCCTACCATTAACAACGACCCTCTGTTTCCTGGCACGAAGCCATTCCTCTAACCAGTTAGCTACCTGATCGCGTATACCGTGCGCTTTAACCTTCGCAACTAATCTTCTATGCGGAACTGTATCGAACGCTTTTTTAAAGTCTAAATAAATGACGTCAGCCTCTCTATGCCTATCGTATTCGCGCACTATTTCGTTATAAAACTCTAACAAATTAGTTAAACAAGATTTATGGCGTCGAAACCCATGCTGACTACTATTAATCAAATCGCGACTCTCTAAGTGATCGACGATGTGATCCCTCACTACGGATTCCAAAAGTTTACCGACAGTTGAGGTTAAGCTAATAGGCCTATAATTGCTAGTTACTGTGCGGTCGCCTTTTTTAAAATGGGCGTAACGTTAGCTAATTTGAAGTCTTCAGGAATAATCCCCGCTTCCAGTGACTTATTAAAAATTTTTGTTAAGGGGCCTACGATAACGTCTTTCAAATCTTTCAAATGTCTAGGATAAAGCGCGTCAGGGCCTGGAGCCCTGCTAACTTTTAGCTTATCGATATAATGCGCAATCTCACCCTCGTAAACAGTTATTTCATTCAAAATAGTCTCGCTACTAAATGGAACAATATCGTCCACGTCGGGGACATTATTTACGTCTTCTACGGTAAAAACTGTCGCAAAAGGACACTCTCCATGCCCATGGTTTCATCATAAGCTATGATCATCTTCGACGTTTTTTAACTGCCCTAGGAAAAGATGAGCTTAAAAGAATGCAAGATCGCATATACATACCACATGGGTTATTCTCACGACAACATGGAGGAAAGCTGATTCAAGAAGGTGACGACAGTATTGATATCAACTGTGCAACCATTGATGGAAAGGGAACATTTTATTCCATGGCTCATGTTGTATTTCAGGAACAAGCTATTGATACATTTGGGACTGGCCTGGTCGACAGAGTGAAGATTGGCCAAGAAAAGTCATTGTATCTCGACTGTAATGATGCCAAGGCATTGAAGATTGTACTGCATTATGAAAAGCCCAGGAAATGACCAGAGCCACCTCACCGTGGTGATAAGAAGATCAAAGTGAAATCACTACATATTGCTGGATCAGACATGCAGGTAGCGGATCTTGCTTGGATGTTTCTGAGAGCGATTCCGCGTGGTAACCTTTCTGTTCCTCCACATATTGACCACAGTACAAATGAAAAAGTTCCCTTCTGGACTGGATACAATGCATCGATGATAAAAATGCAACTCACTCGCACAGTTGCCACTTATGCTCCAGTTATAGATGCAAAGCCTGCCGATCCATCAACTGTCTACACAACAATGATCAGAAGTCAAGAAATGACAAAAGCAATGGGACAACTCAGTACAGTCCAAACTATGGACCAACAGCTCTATGCAGTGGCCCAACAGATGAAATGGAGCAAATCAGACGACTTTCCCAATCATGTAATTCGCCTTGGTGGATTCCATAGTGCATGCTGCTTCATTGCTGTCATTGGAAAACTATGGGGAAGTGGTGGACTGAGGGATCTGCTAGTGATAGTGGGATTTATGCCCCAAACACAGCTGACATGATGCTTGCTGGGAAGCAGTCTCACAGAGCTGTCCGTGGTCTAACCCTTTCATATGAGGCACTGGTGCAGCTGTTCTTGACAGAATTTGTGAAGTGGTGTGATGCCGACCAACAAAGACATATCCCAGATGAGGTGTGGCAACAGATTGAGGATAACTATGAAGCGATTCAGAATGGCGGTGATCAAGAATCTGCAGATGTAGCAAGTGAACCGAAGGATCGACTTACTCATGATGTTCTTCCACTACTAAGTGAATTCAAACAAGAACGTACTGCAGACTCACCGACTGTTATTATTATTATTTTGTTTTTATTGGGTTCAAAATCCCAGCTGAGCCGTGAACGGCCAAGCTCTGAAGGGCCAATTTAACCTACAGCCCAAGTTAAGGTAGAATTAAAAACTTACGGACTTCGAGGTCCTATTAAGTCCTACCTCAGGGTTGCTGACTCGATGTGGGCCTACCTTAGGCTTCAGTTGCATGAATTTAAGATAAAAAACAAAAGGGGCACTATTTATGGTCTTCTTTCTAAACCTTGCAACAACAACACAACCTGCACTATTGCACGATGCAACAATCTTGTATCTAAACAACCAAACTGAATTGCAAGAGAGTTCTCTATAAGACCACACCCTGTAAGTACGGCATTCCACAAACGAGTAGAAAAGACGCGCAGCGCCCCAAAAAATAATACCACAAGAGTGCCCAAACAATGATGCCACAAGAGCCCAAAAATGCTAGCTCTAAATTAAGTGAATTTTTCACTAACCTTACAATTATGAGATGGATATATATATACACCTTAACTTAATATATACAAGCAATGCTGCATCAATCAGCTTAGTCATCATATCGCCTTGGGACAACAATGGTTCTTCCTCTTCTAGATTTTCTAACACTCCCCACCGAAGAGGCATTGTTGTCATTACCTTCTGCAAGGTTAGCCATCCTTCTCCATGAGGCTGTAACTCAAATGTTTCATCTTGACTATCCGTGTTTTTGCTGATTTCTAAAGCATAGAGTTTTTGTATAGGTCTCTTTAATTTTCCTTCTGAAGTCTTTACCAGTGCAGACCTAACTAAATTGTCTTTGCCAACAACCAACTCTTCAATTATGCCAAGCTTCCAGCATTGCCTTAGTCTTTCATCCCCAATCATTACCACTTCTCCCACCTTGATACAATTTCCATTGGAGCCCTTTACATTGCCTGATGGGTAATAATTGAGTTCTGGCAAGTATTCCATCTGCCACCTCTTCCATAACTGATCTTGTAGCTCTTCAAGGTACCTGAACCGTCTGGTTAACTCTCCTTGAGTGTTCTGAATAGGCTGCAAGTCTTCTGGCACACTGGGGTTTGATGTTAATCGTTTACCACAAAGCAAATGATTTGGTGTCAATGGCTCTGCATCCTGCATACTGTTATAAACAAAAGTGATAGGCCTACTGTTTACCATTGCTTCTACTTCACATAAAACAGTGCAGAATTCTTCTTTGCTCAAATGAGCATTAGCTAAAAGTTTCTTTAATTAATGGACACTTTACACTTCTCACTAGCCTTTCCCAAAATCCTCCACACCATGGTGCTCTCTCAACAATAAACTCCCACTGTACCCCTTGGTGTGAAAAGTAGGATTGGAATCCTTCCTCTTTTAGCAAGGACGAAACTTCTTGGAGTTCCTTTGCAGCCTTTTTGAAGGTTTTTGCACTATCCGATATGATTTTATTTGGGAAACTCCTGTTCACAAACCTTTTAAAGGACAAAAGAAATACATCACTACTTAAGTTGCTTACCAACTCCAAATGGATTGCTCTGGTAGTAGCACATGTGAAAAGACATATGTAACCTTTGCTAGACTCCCCTTGCTCATACACATAGACTGGACCTGCAAAGTCTACTCCCACTACATCAAATGGGGCAGTATAGATACACCGTTCTCTTGGAAGTGGAACCACCTTTTCATAATAAGGCTTTGCACTCCAACGCTTGCAAACCACACATTTATGCAAGACCTTTTTTACTACTTGTCTAATTTTGGGAATCCAAAACTGTTGTCTGATCTCTATTATCACTTCTCTAACTCCAGCATGTAACAACTTATGATGAGTATCCAGGATCAAAAGGTCCACAAAGTGCCCCCCAGAAGGTAGCAAAATTGGATGTCTTTTCTCCTCTGGAAGCCCAGAAAACTGTAGTCTACCTCCTACTCTCAATAAATCCTGATCCAAAAACACATCCAAACCCTTGAGAGCAGAATGTGTTGGTAGAACCTGTAATGGACGGCTGGTGAGCAATTCCCTCTCTTCACCAAATTTTTCCTTCTGCACATATACCACCCAGTATTTCCTGGCTTGCTGAATCTCCTTACTGTTCAGAATTCCTTCCCTTCTTGTTTCTCCTTTAATATTGTTGGTGAATCTATATACCCATGCTGTCACTCTTAACAACCTTTTCAGACTGCTAATGTCCTCAAGCCTCAATATCGGGTCCTGCTGCATAACTTGACAACTGTTCACAGTACATTTTCTCACCTCACTCACCCATGCTTCTTCAGCCTGGCATTCTCCTGCAATAGGCTGATTAGAAGGCCAGTTTTCACTTCCAAGTTTTAGCCACTCTGGCCCATTCCACCACAAACTTGACTGTGGAAGATCTTTCACTGAAATTCCTCGCGTTGGTAAATCAGCGGGGTTTTGGGTGCCTGGACAATGCTTCCATTGCTTGGGATCTGTGTGCGCTTGAATTTCCTCCACCCTATTGACAACAAATGGTTTCCATTTCCTTGCCTGGCTTCTTAACCAGTGCCAAACTATAGTGGAGTCTGTCCAATAATAGCTTGGAATTTCATAGAGGGCCAAAGACTTTTGCACTGTAACTGCAAGCCGACTAGCAATAACTGCACCCATCAATTCCAACCTTGGAACAGAAAGCCTTTTCAAAGGTGCTACTCTGCTCTTTGCAGCAACCAACCTGCAACTTACTTCCTCTTGCAATGTGCCTCTTATATAAATGCAAGTTGCAAAGCCTTCCTCACTTGCATCACAAAAGATGTGCAGCTCCAAATTGTCTGGACTATTGTTCAACTCTCCAAAGTACCATCTTGGGATTTCAATGTCCCCAAGATGTGCCAATTCTTTGAACCAATATTTCCACCTTACCACCATATGATCAGGTAACTCTTGGTCCCAACCAAGTCCAATTTCCCAGAGGCTCTGAAACCAAATTTTTTACTTTATCACAAATGGAGCCAGGAATCCAAGAGGATCAAAGACCTTTGAAGCCAAACTAAGAGCTGTACGTTTTGTCCACCTTGTCTCATTCTCAGCCAGCTCTACTAAAGATTTCCCATTGAAGGTAAACAAATCCTCTCCTTGCTGCCAAACAATGCCAGCACTTTTGCGTCTATTGCCCACAACTCCTTAATACCAGAATCCTCAATACTTTCTGCTGCATCAGGTACTACACAGGACTGACTCATAAACTCTTGTAATTGAGAATGATTGGTCTGCCATTTTCTAAGCTCCATGCCAGCCTCCCTCATTATAGCTCTAGGCTCTATGAATATCTGTTTGGCCATTTCTGTATTATCCACGGAACACAGCAAATCATCAACATAAAAATTTTTCCTTATGTGTTCAATAGTGTTAGGATAGACTTCAGAATATTTCTTAAAATGGTACTGCATAGTAGCTGCCAACAGAAATGGACTAGAGCTGAGGCCAAACAACACTGACTTCATTCTATATGCTTGAACCTTAGGTTCATTTTCCAACAAGTCTTTCGTATCCACCCACAGATACCTTACTGCATCTCTGCCCTCTGGTTTTAACTTTATCCGCAAAAAGGCTAGCTTCATATCTGCAGTCAATGCTACTCTACCAAACCTGAATCTCAGTAACAAGGAAAATAAATCTGCATTCAAATTTGGCCCAGCATCCAAACAGTCATTCAAGGACAAACCACCTTTGTCCTTGGCTGAGCCATCATAAACTACCCTCAGTTTGGTGGTAGTTTTGTCTCGCCGTACCACTGCATGGTGTGGCAGATAATGTGCCTCCTGGCTCACTAGCTCACCTTGCACCCTTTCAGCATAGCCCTCCCTTACATAGCTTAGGATGGCCTCATTGTATTCAATTAACAACTCCTCATTTTTTCTTAGCCTGTACAATGAAGTCTCCAACCTCCGATTAGCTAGCTGAAGGTTTGAACCGGATTTGCAAGAATCCTTCCAAGGGAGGCCAACTTCATAGCAACCATCTCTAAACCAAATCCCTTTTTCAAATTGCTCTAAAACATCACTGTTCACTGTACTTGCCTGTTTGTCCTTTATGCCAATGGATTCAAGTTCCCAAAACGCTTTCAAATGCCTTTCCAAACCATGGCTGTTCTCCTCAATCTTAACAAAAAGAGCTTTAACCTCCATTTCATTGCAATAGCTACCATGTAGCATCCAGCCTAGCTTACTTTCAAAAGCTACCGGGCCTCGAGATGTGCGGACAATATTACCATTGATGAAGTCCCAATAATAGTCAGCTCCAATCAAAAGACTAATATCTTCGGTTCCTTCAAACTTATTATTGCCCAAATTAATTCCTTTAACTTGCAATTCTTGGACACATGCCATATCTAAACAAGTAGTGACTGGAGCACAAAGTTCCCCAATCTCTACAGCTTGGACCTTATAGTGGGACTTTGTGGTAACAACCCCTTAACCAGAACTTCTACCTTCTTAACTTTGGTTCGGTTTTGAACGGAACCCCCAAAACCAGAAATTCTTAAATTTTCCCTCTTAAGTTCTTTAAACTTCAATTTTCTGGAAATTCTGGTCTTAATAAAGCTACACTGGCTACCACTATCAAACAACACTCTTACAGTAGCTTCTCCATCATTCCCAATTAATAAGGCTGCAGCTGTTTGCAATAATCCCCCTTTACTTTTACTCCTTTTCATAGCAGTGGCATGTGCCACTGATGTCTCTACTTCTGGGGTAGGCCTACTAGGAGTGTTTTCACACAATAATGGCTGATGCCTGCCATGACATTTTTTGCACAAAATTTTAAACTTACAAAACCTTGCTCTGTGACCTTTCAAAAAACATTTAAAACATGCTGTGGACTTAGTTACCCTGTCCTTTCTCTCCTCAAAAGGTAAAGCCTCAGCCACCTCACATTTATACGACTTGTGGTTGCCTTCGCTAAATATGCATTCCTTGATTCCCTTTAATTTATTCTCAGAGGACGCATGTAGAGCTGACACTGTACTTGGGCTATTCCTTTTTGTAGAAACCTTGGTGCTGTGCCTGCCTTTGTCCCCTTGTTTAACATCCCACTGTGCAAACTCAATTCCCTCTCGTCTTGCTAATTCTGTGCCTAAAAGACTTGACATCTGCTGAAGGGGGATGTACACATGTTCTGTAGAGTGTCCCCTACTTAATTCAAGCAAAATTGAGCTAGGCAATTTAGACTCCAGTATAGTGACCAACATTATACCATACCTTTCCATTCCTACACCCAAGTTGTCCAGGGACCTAGTTCTAACTTCAAATTCAACATATAACTGCCGTAATTCCTTGACACTATTGGGATTATTAACAGGAGGTATAGCTAAAAGTTCACGGAGGTGGCTTTTAATTAAGATCTCTGGCTTACCAAACCGTTTCTTTAATATATCCCAAGCCACATTATAATTAGCCTCTGTTAATGCTAATCCTGCTATTGTCTTTGCTGCTTCCCCTTCCAAGAGGGACTGCAAATAATTAAACTTCTCCACCGCACTTAACACTTGACTAGAATGAACTGCTGATTGAAAACTGTCTGCCCATCCTTGCCATTCCTGAATACTCCCAGAAAATGTTTTGAGTACAAGCCTCGGTAATTGAACTGCAGATCTGTTAACCTTAACTTCACAAACACCATTTGTTGAGGGTTGTGTTTCATTATTAGACCTGGTCTCTAACTGTACTGAGCTGCTAAACTCTTTTGCTCGGTGGCATACTTTAATTATATCATCAATAATCTCTTCAAAGTAAATTATGGTATTTTCTATTTCATCCTCTTCTATAAGAGCCTCAATTTTAACATTTACTTCACTTAGAGCAACCTTTTTAGTTCCTAATATGGAAAGCTGCGCAGTCACTAAGCTTAAATCCTCTTGCTCTATGGCAGAATCTATAGTGGCAATGACCTTTGTAATTAGACCTTTGTAGGCGCTTCTCCTTTTTTTAAACTTGTTCAATTCAGCTGCACTCATCTTCAATGCAAACAACAATTGGGCTCAATGCCAAATAAGCTGAATTGGCAAAAATACTTAACCAAACTGATCAAACGCAAATTTTGCTTTTTTCAAATAAACTGAATTGCTGGGTGGGGTACTGACCAACCACCAGTATGGAATACCAAATTTTCCACCCAAGTAACTGGCGCACCGAAGTCTGCAACCTTCGCCTACGAATAATAAACCAAATTTAACCAAACCGGTAAAAATGTAGGCCAAAAACAACGACAGACGAGTGGCCAAGTTTCGCAATTGGGCGACCAAACTTTCTACCCTGGGACCTTAACTCAATAATAAACCAAAATTAACCAAACCGGTAAAAATGCAGGCCAAAAACAACGACAGACGAGTGGCCAAGTTTCGCAATTGGGCGACCAAATTTTCTACCCTGGGACCTTAACTCAATTATGCTCAACCCGTCTAGGCCTAACTTGGGCTACAATTTGCACAATCAGAACTTTGCCGAAAAATAGTCACTGACTCAGTCTTGGGCTAGAATCCGGTTCTGAAGGACCATGTTATTATTATTATTATTATTTTTTTTTTATTGGGTTCAAAATCCCAGCTGAGCCGTGAACGGCCAAGCTCTGAAGGGCCAGTTTAACATACAGCCCAAGTTAAGGTAGAATTAAAAACTTACGGACTTGGAGGTCCTATTAGGTCCTACCTCAGGGTTGCTGACTCGATGTGGGCCTACCTTAGGCCTCAGTTGCATGAATTTAAGATAAAAAACAAAAGGGGCACTATTTATGTTCTTTCTAAACCTTGCAACAACAACACAACCTGCACTATTGCACGATGCAACAATCTTGTATCTAAACAACCAAACTGAATTGCAAGAGAGCTCTCTATAAGACCACACCCTGTAAGTACGGCATTCCACAAACGAGTAGAAAAGACGCGCAGCGCCCCCAAAAATGATGCCACAAGAGTGCCCAAACAATGATGCCACAAGAGCCCAAAAATGCTAGCTCTAAATTAAGTGAATTTTTCACTAACCTTACAATTATGAGATGGATATATATATACACCTTAACTTAATATATACAAGCAATGCTGCATCAATCAGCTTAGTCATCATATCGCCTTGGGACAACAATGGTTCTTCCTCTTCTAGATTTTCTAACACCGACATTTAAATATTGGTAAATGTTGCTGGATGCAGTTCAAATACTATTGAACTAGATACGCAGTGAACGTGAAGGTAACTGGTCATTACATCTCCTCACAACTTGCAATGACGCCATACTTCTTCGCTGCAAACTGTACTAATTATGCACAATGGGTACCCATTTATCTCCTTGCTATGATGGAACTTCCTGAAGATGTCTCTCAAGCATTCAGTGATGGTGAGTTTGCAGTTCGTCCGAGACCAGGTCGTTTCAATGGTATTTGGAGTGACATGGGTGCTGAATCAACTGTGATACGAGATGCCAAGGGTAATGGGGGTAATGTTGGGCTCACCCGAAAGGAACCAGCCCTTCTCCGCTGGATGCTCACTAGAACGTCACTAGGAGGATATGCCCAGAGTATGAAAGAACGTACTGGAATAACTGCTGAAGAATGTTTTATACATGAGCAAGGAAAACCCTCTGCTCTCAAGCGAGATGATGATGATGTAAAAAATATGATCAACCATCTTGAAAACAATACGACCAATCAATTTCAGCCAGATGTCCACCCAGATGGGAAACGGTTGAACATTTCCAGTGGAGTCATTGCTGACCAAGATGTACAGAAGTCGCTATTATCTGCCATCGATGCTAGTGAGAAGGAAATGTACGAATTTATTGGGAGTACCTTGTCCACTGGAGGTAATCGTAGCTTCCACAGTCCTCTGACTAGATCCAAAAATAAGACCTTCACTGACATGACTAAAACTACACATGTATTGATCCAAGGCAAGAAAATGCTGGTTAATATCAGCGTTGAGGTGGTGTTTCGTAGAGCACTTAAAATCTCATAGGCACGGCCAGACATAGCAATGATCCATGTATCGAGGCAGCCAGTTATATCCATTCCAACATGCTTGTTTCATGAAGATGGTGCAATGAGAAAAACAAATAAGGCTGAGTTGACACACATATTGGAGAACAAGGTAGAGTTTGGTCCTCTTCCAACAGCTACTGATAGTGCAACCTGTGTCTACATCAGAGATGCCATGGCTGAACTACAATGAATGACAGGCAGCAGCAACACATCTACATTTGGCGAGCTTGCCAACAGATGCATGACTCGGCTGTTGACTTGTACGCATAAAGCCAACACTATAATAGATGTGTTCGACCAGTATGACTATAAAGACTCAATCAAAGTTGAAGAACGGAGCAGAAAGCTAGCAACTGCAGGTGGAGCCAAGCAATATCAGGTGATGTCCGGACGCCCACTTCCGCCATGGCAGAAGTTCATGGCTCTCTCATCGAATAAAGCACCATTGACTGACTTCTTGTGCAACTACATAACTGAACATGCACCAAGAACACCAGAACTTGCTGCACACCACGAACATAAGATCTGTCTTGCAGGTGGGTTCAGTGATGGAGAAAAAGTGGTCTGTATTTCTAGCCAAGGCATGACACCAGTGGAAGATCTGTTTTGCTCACATGAAGAGGCAGATATAAGATGCTTTTCCATACTATGAAGGCAGATGAGGAATTTTCTGCTGCCAATATCCAAGGAAGCATAGTTGTCAAGTCACCTGACACAGATGTCCTCGTGCTAGCTGTGCATTATTTTCCTCAGATGCAAAGGACATCATGTTTCTGGGTAGAAACAGGAAAGGTGACCGCTACTGCTGATCTCCATCGTCATATTCCTGTTCACAGTCTACTTCCCGTCATGCATGCTTTGACAGGATGTGATAGCGTCTCATCATTCTGTGGCATAGGAAAAAAGAAAATGTGGAAAACCATGGAGTCATTGGCGAAGAAAGGTTCGATTCCACTCCTTGGTAGTTTGTGTACTGACAACACAGTTGAGGCCGAACATGCAGCCCGACAGTTTGTTGCTGTTCTATACGATCCAAAGGATGTATATAAAGAAGAACATAATGACTTGAATCTTCTGAGAGTCCGCCTTGCTGACAAGAATGTACCATTACACAAACTATCCCCATCAGAACCTAACTTTCTTCAACACTTTAAGAGAGCATCATTTCAGACCCACATATGGATGTTGGCTCACGTTGCTAAACCAGATATGTCTTCACCAGATGGAAATGGGTGGCAAAGAGAGGGTGATGAATTAAAGTTGAAGTTATTTGATGGACCAACAACTGCAGAAGTATTAGAGGAGCTTCTGTGCCTATGCCGTGGACGCAGACAATGTGGTAAGAATTGCAGTTGTGCAACGAATGATATGGCATACACAGAGGAATGCGTCTGCAAAGCTACTGAGGACTGCATGAATGAACAAACCCATTACAAACCACCGCTGGATGAGCTAGATCAGGGGTCCCCAACCCTGTGCCCGCGAGCACCATGGTGCCCGCCGACCCTTTTGCATGTGCCCGCCACTGACTGACTACGATTGATAAGTTAGTTTTTATTTAATTTTTTAATAAAATGTTAATATATTACATATTTTAAATATTTAGTTACTAAATATTTAAAATATGTAACATAATTAACATTTTATTAAATTTTAGTAGTTAATTACAGAAAGAGATGCTCATTTATTTGAAAATAATTATTTCCTTACGAATAAATTAAGTTATCGTTTTGATAATTTTTCTAAGATTCTTAGTTAGCCCATCCTTGTTTTTTTTGTGTATTATGGTCATTATTTTACATAGGAATTAAATGTTTTTTTTTGTTTTATGTTCATTATTTTACATAGGAATCAAATTTTTTTTGTGTATTATGTTCATTATTTTACATAGGAATTAAATGTTTTTTTTTGTGTATTATGTTCATTATTTTACATAGGAATTAATGTTTTTTTTGTGTATTATGTTCATTATTTTACATAGGAATTAAATGTTGTTTTTTTGTATTATGTTTTTTAATTTACATAGGAATTAAATGTTTTTTGTGTATTATGTTCATTATTAAGTCCAACTATGAATTTGCCTTGAAAAAGTAAATGGTGCCCACCGCACTACTGGTAGTCTTGAATGTGCTCTTCGGCACAAAAAGGTTGGGGACCCCTGAGCTAAATGAATAAACATATTATAGCATTGTGCATTAATAATTTATTAGTCTGTGGGAAATAAACCTTGTCTTCACTGTTCAATGTGTCTTCAAAGATTTCAGTTGTAATGCATGAATTGAAAACATGAATACACGAGTACCTGTACATAGCTGAAGTTAATGGCTGATTTTACTATCTTAGCACACTCAGAATGGAGGACAACATACCAAACTTATATTTCCAGATGGTGCAGATCATTTTAGGACATGTACATTTCTGTACGAGGGGGGTATTAAACTCAAAAAATATGGCCTGTTATTAGGGTTGGCCTATATGTAATGTTACTCGCCTCACAGGCGACTCCGTACATGTGGCAACGCCGCAGTGTGGATGAGCTAGATGAATAAACATATTATAGCATTGTGCATTAATAATTTATTAGTCTGTGGGAAATAAACCTTGTCTTCACTGTTCATTGTGTCTTCAAAGATTTCAGTTGTAATGCATGAATTGAAAACATGAATACACGAGTACCTGTACATAGCTGAAGTTAATGGCTGATTTTACTATCTTAGCACACTCAGAATGGAGGACAACATACCAAACTTATATTTCTAGATGGTGCAGATCATTTTAGGATATGTTGTACATTTCTGTACGAGGGGGGGTATTAAACTAAAAAAATATGGCCTGTTATTAGGGTTGGCCTATATGTAATGTTACTCGCCTCACAGGCGACTCCGTACATGTGGCAACGCCGCAGTGTTAGTCAAGGTACCCCAACTGGGGGAAGGTGGGGTGGAGGGGGGACAACCGAGTCTAAGTCTGTGTTCATAAAGATAAACAATTAATATGATCGTGAACAGCGTTGAACTCCATGTATGATAGTT
The DNA here is from genome assembly GCA_023014485.1 of Bathynomus jamesi. Lineage (NCBI taxonomy): Eukaryota > Metazoa > Arthropoda > Malacostraca > Isopoda > Cirolanidae > Bathynomus > Bathynomus jamesi. The sequence goes on along the minus strand of JAJOZX010000170.1, from coordinate 42,089 downwards.
TACTGCTCTTATACAGTAATAAGGTTCCATTATGATTACTGCAAATCTATATGAACAGCTACTACAATAGAACTTTTTATATACTAGTGAATGCGAAATGTTCGCCTGCAGGAAATTTTCGCGTTTTTCGCGTAGGCTATAGTTTACGCGAAAATATCCAGCAGGCGAAAATTTGACAATTTAAACTAATCTTTGGAAGATAGTAAGAAAATAAAACTTAGATCATTAAAATACTTTATTTGAAAAGTAAATTCAGTGTATTGTAATAAAACATTGTAAAGTCACATGGCAAATGAGATTTAACGTCGATAAGTGAAAAATTTTACATATATGTTCGCATAATGGTAATTTTGCGTATAGGAAAGAGTTAACAAGCGTAGAGCAGGAAAAAGATTTAGGAGTTATAGTCACTGGCGACTTAAAAGTAGCGAAACAAAGTACAGCAGCGGTCAATAAAGCGAACAAAGTGTTAAGTTTTATAGCTCGGAATTTTGAGTACAAATCGCGCGATATTATAGTTCCTCTTTATAAATCATTAGTTAGACCCCATTTGGAGTACGCGATCCAATTTTGGAATCCGCATATGCGCAAAGATATAGACAAAATCGAAAGAGTTCAAAGACGAGCAACTAAGATGATTCCGTCGCTTAGGTCAAAGTCGTACGAAGATAGGCTTAAAGAGTTAAAATTGACTACACTCGAGACTAGGAGGCTAAGGGGTGATCTAATCCAGGTTTTCAAAATTATGAATGGGTTCGATAACGTAGATAGAGATAGCTTTTTCGAAATATCTCAATATAATAGGATTAGAAATAACGAGTGTAATATGAAAATAAAAACCCACTCTAATAGACAGAGTTTATTTCCACGACAGTTTCGACGCCCACTGGCATCCTCCTCGGGTGGATACAGAAACACGAATGAACCAAAACAAGAGGGAAAAGCAGTTCAGGGACCGACCGTTAAGAAATTCGCACCTAGGTTAGATCCCATTCTCCCGACACCGGAAGGGCATTTTCATTAAGTACATTCGCGCAAATTTTTAAAACTATCTTCCTCTTCTGAACATACAGATTCTATTATTTTTTACATAATTATTACATTTATTATTAAATTTATTACATTTAATATTGCATAATTATTTATTACAGAAATTATAAATTTATTAATACATTGGTTATTACATTATTGTTTATTATACAGAACTTATAAACCGAAAAACGAATGAAAAAAGCCGATTAGGAAACAATCCAGAAACCAATGAGAAATTCGCACCTAGGTTAGATACCGTTCTCCCGACACTGGAAGGGCATTTTATTACAGGGTCCGCTTACAAGTACATTCCCACAAATTAAAACTATCCTCTTGTTCTATACATACAGATTCTAATATTTTGACATAATTACTGCATTTATTATTACATTTACATTTTTTACATTTATTATTATTACCTTTACCCTAATTATTAAATTTATAATATTACCTTTATTATTACATCTGTTGCATTTATATTTATTTCCACATTTATTATTTCCATTATTACATTTACTAAAGGCGAGTAAGGAAACATTCCAATCCAGAGACATTTAAGAAATTCACACTTAGGTTCGAACACGTTCCCACGACTCCGTAAGGGATTTTTTGACCAAGAATCTCATTAAAGGGTCTAACTTATAAGTACCTTCGCACAAATTAAAATTATCTACTTTTTCTATACACACAGATTCTATTATTTTTCTTTTGACATAATTATTACATTTATAAAGTACCTTACTTGATTCCCAATCTATAGCATGATTATTTTGGCTGGCGTGATAAAAATGGCATTATTAGTATTACAACTTCTGAAGGCATATTTGTGTTCTTTAATACGGGTTTCAATATTTCTTCCAGTTTCACCCACGTATACTAAGTCACAACTTTTACAGGGAATGCTGTAGACGCAGGCTTGTTCCTCTTTTGCCACGTTATTCCTAACCAATTTACTTTTCACGGTAGACGAATATTTGAACGCCAAAGCAAACTTAAAATCTTTCGTCAACGGTTTTACTCTTTCTAAGCCGGCAATGTAAGGCAAACTCACATATTGTTTTTGGTTAACTGAAGGTTCCCGAGGGGCATAAAAAGATTTTCTGGCTTTAAAATACGCCTTTCTGATAAACCACTCGGGATATTTTAAATCCTTAAAAATGTTCAAATCTTTGAATTTTCCGGGTCCAGCAAATGTGGGCTACAAATCCTGAGTGCTCTTAGAAACATGGAAGAAATAATTGAGCTTTTAACACCCTTCATCATGATATGAAAAATAATGAATGTACGAATTACAATGAGTAGGTTTTCTATAGACCGTGAAATTGGGCTTTCCGCTTTCGTTAATGACCAAAACATCTAGAAAAGGTAATTGTTTGTCGTTCTCCCATTCATATTTTAATGAGATTCTTGGTCAAAAAATCCCTTACGGAGTCGTGGGAACGTGTTCGAACCTAAGTGTGAATTTCTTAAATGTCTCTGGATTGGAATGTTTCCTTACTCGCCTTTAGTAAATGTAATAATGGAAGTAATAAATGTGGAAATAAATATAAATGCAACAGATGTAATAATAAAGGTAATATTATAAATTTAATAATTAGGGTAAAGGTAATAATAATAAATGTAAAAAATGTAAATGTAATAATAAATGCAGTAATTATGTCAAAATATTAGAATCTGTATGTATAGAACAAGAGGATAGTTTTAATTTGTGGGAATGTACTTGTAAGCGGACCCTGTAATAAAATGCCCTTCCAGTGTCGGGAGAACGGTATCTAACCTAGGTGCGAATTTCTCATTGGTTTCTGGATTGTTTCCTAATCGGCTTTTTTCATTCGTTTTTCGGTTTATAAGTTCTGTATAATAAACAATAATGTAATAACCAATGTATTAATAAATTTATAATTTCTGTAATAAATAATTATGCAATATTAAATGTAATAAATTTAATAATAAATGTAATAATTATGTAAAAAATATAATAGAATCTGTATGTTTAGAAGAGGAAGATAGTTTTAAAAATTTGCGCGAATGTACTTAATGAAAATGCCCTTCCGGTGTCGGGAGAATGGGATCTAACCTAGGTGCGAATTTCTTAACGGTCGGTCCCTGAACTGCTTTTCCCTCTTGTTTTGGTTCATTCGTGTTTCTGTATCCACCCGAGGAGGATGCCAGTGGGCGTCGAAACTGTCGTGGAAATAAACTCTGTCTATTAGAGTGGGTTTTTATTTTCATATTTTGACCTTCACGTAGAAAAAAGTGAAGTTTTTTTGCATTTATAACGAGTGTAAGTTGACAAGTAGAATGTTCGAGACAGCAGTTGCGAAAAACCTTTTTACGCATAGAATAGTAAATAGGTGGAATAGTTTGCCGGTAGAAGTAATTAGTAGCACGTCTATAAACATGTTTAAAAATCGATTAGATGCATATGTTGATAGATTGGGTATAGTCTAAGGTAGTAAAATTAAGGCTTTGTGGTTTGGAACCCACGTAAAATTGTAGGTCCCCTCCACCACCACGGAGGACATGCACAATACACAATTATGAACACAGTTAGGTAGACCAGCCATGAGTGGATCCTGGGGTCTTTGTTGGTCTGAAACATTATAACATTATAACATTATAACAAGTTAACAAGATATCATGAATGCCACTAATTTCCCAACCCTTCCGAATGGTCTCCCTCATTTTGTGTAGGTTATCTCATGCGGAGACAATCCATTTAGCATGAATGGGTTTCAGTGTAGAGCTTGAAATCTATCTTAACGAGAGATTCATTTATGTTGAGTGCTATTGAAACTTTATCCGCATACGAAGAGGTATAACTTGCCTTGATATACCACCTCAACCTCGACCAATCACAGTCCAGAATAAATGTCGTCATTCATGACTTCATTTTAATATGTAAGATTATAACTAGCAACTGTTTACCGCGAAATTATGATGCCGCAAGGATATAAAAGAGCGAAAATTTGCTGGCGCGAAATTAACCTGGTTTACAGTATATATACTTATAAACTCATACAATATTATACTAATGTTTGTGAAATGACGTTCATGGGCCAAACCGAGGTGTTGATATGGTTACTGGCATGATCTATGCTCATACCATATTTCTACACCGTTGACGAACACCGACTCTGAAAATTAATCCAGCTCAAGATAAAGTTGTACAGCAAGGCCGGATAATTGGTATGCGGGAAACAGGCCTCTCTGTAGCTAACATAGCTATGGAACTGGGAATTTCGAAGCCCACTGTTCGACGCTGGGTGCAGAGGTGGCAGGAGACTGGGAATCTACTAGCTCGTCCTAAGTGTGGGGCATCAATCTTGGAGATAAGGCAAAGGCCTTTTCCTCAAGAGTCTAACTCGCTTCCATATTAGCCATTGCGGGTTATTCTACCTGCTAAAAAAAAAGGTTCCAAAACATTTGTTTTAGTTCTAATGTATTACTTCTGTAAATTTAATTTAAAATAAATTTTCCTATGGAACCGGACTTCTGGGACACCCTGTAGATGTTGTGAAGGGTAAACAATTCCATAAAAGCTAAATTAATAATTACTCTTCAGCTTATAAATTAATGTCTACGAAAAGTGATATTTTATGGCTATTTAAATAAACGGATCACCTGAAGATCAGGGCCCCCAGCCTCAATTACCAAATGATATCTTCGTTAAAACTAAAGAAAATATCACGACTTAACCTAACCAATCGTCAAGGGCGTACAGTTGACCTAACCGGGCATTCAATTTAATTTATTATTATATTTGGTACTGTAAAGCAAAAAATAAGAATACATGGGGGCCCTGATCTTCAGGTGATCCAAATAAACAAAGAGTACATAAACAATTTCTCACAACAACAAACCGCGGTTGGTTGTACGCTATAATCATAAATAATTATGAATGTAGCCACTCAAACTAGAGTTACAGAGAGAGTCCTACATTAATTGAGAGGCAAAACTGAAGGTTTAGATCACTAATAAGTGGAGTAGAGCTTTAACGTTTTGTGACTGTGTTTTTGCTTCAAAAGATTATTTATGGCGATAGAAAGTGTCAAGTTTGGTGGCTGAGCATTTGTTATCTTGTTTTTTTTGGCGGAAATGAATTTTAAACACAACAGTTGATAGTTTTATTTATAATTAATTTCAGATTATATATATTTCGTATATAGTAAAAATACTTAAGAGCCATTATAATTACTCTACACGACTGTCAATTACTTTTAAGTAATTGACAGTCTCACATTCCATAAACTTAACAAGATTCAATTATAATCGTGTGTGTGTCTGTGTGTGTGTGTATGTGTGTGCGTGCGTGTGTTTGTGTGTGTATGTGGAGAGAGAGAGAGAGAGAGAGAGAGAGAGAGGCCTGTTGACAATAGACCCCATATAATAATGTAATTAAATTAATTAATAATAGAATACAGTCATTAATAAACAGCAATAAGCCTGAATTACATGAACATAAAACATGCAAGTCCGATTGGTGGTATTGAAAAAACTTCAGATAGACTACGAGTATGCGGTTAGGCTGAGAGTTTGTCTGAATAAGAAGTAACCTGGCACGCTGTAAACAATGTAGGCCAAGTGACTTGGGCATATGCTGTATATGAAAAAGGGTTACAGACACTGAGTACCTGTGAATGTGAAAGGTAGACAGTGGCGCTCGTAAGTTTCATACAGAGAAATATTTCAGTTATATTCGTCTTTATCTTTTGTACCATACATAGGATAGTTTGAAAAGTTTACCGTTCGTTTGGAAAATTTTAACGAGTTAAAAATTAGTTTAAGTCCAACATATAAAAGTAAAACAAAGATTTTGAGGAAAATAAAACAAAATTAAAATGCAAAGTTTTTCTTACATTTATCTACAAAATTATATAATACTTTGTGTCTCCACCTTAGACTTGAAGAAAATTTTTTTATCAGTAGTTGGCCGTTTATTGATTAGAAACTATTGGCAATTCTGAATTCCAGAATTTTCTCTTTGAATCATAGACGGATGACTGTACAAGCCATTGGCACAGTGTAGGTATATAGCAATGGGTCGTCGTGGTAAAGAGCTACCTATAGATCTTAAGAGATCCTGCTGCAAATCCACGAGTGACTGCGGGTGATATTTGTCAAATATTAAGACTAAGATCAATGTCCAATTGTCCATCCCTCTACTGTACGTCGTACACTAAAAAAGAATGGTCTGCATGAAAGAGTTGCACGAAGAAAACCTGTGCTACGGAAAGCGCACAAAGAAGCTCGTTTAATGTAGGCCAAGGAACATGAAAATGATGGATTTACATTCTAGAAGAAAGTTCTATGGGCAGACGAGACCAAAATTATTTTTTTCGGGAACAACGAGTAACGGGTACGTTTGGTGAAAATCATACATTGCATATATATATATATATATATATAACGTAAAGAACGACGCTTGTATAGGAGAACATTCCGCGCAAGATGAGGAGGGAGAAAGAACAAATGAAAAAAATGAGGTAACCACCCGGGAATCGAACCCGGGATCTTCCGATTGCCGGTCAGATATGATAACCACTACACCATGGTCCTCACTCGATCAGAAGTCGTAATTCTCCTACATACGCGCAGAAACCAATGCCCCGAGGAGAGCACCTCCCGCATGCCGCACCTATATATACATTTCAACTGCAAAGAACACGCAGTATAATTAACGTAAAGAACGACGCTTGTATAGGAGAACATTCCGCGCAAGATGAGGAGGGAGAACGAACAAATGAAAAAATGAGGTAACCACCCGGGAATCGAACCCGGGATCTTCCGATTGCCGGTCAGATATGATATATATATATATATATATATTGGGCAAGGTACTAGTATTGATGGATACCGTAATGAAAATGACTGGATTCTTTGGATCTGATATATTTGCATGTCGGTTATAAATAGATATACAGGGTGTTTCTAAAGTAACCAGCTATTTTGCGAAATAATATGAATTATAAAAAAAACACCTTTAAAACATGAAAATATATATATATATTATTTGTAAGCTCGGCACACATTGTTGCTCTTCGTGGATAATCTTCTTGTAAGTTGTGGAACACTTGAATGTGGTATGGCTTTTTCTTTAAATCATAACGTAGAATTCTGTAAACCGTTGTTTGTGGAATTTCTAATCTGTGGGATGCCCTCCGAATCGATAATTGTGGATCCTCTTCGAATGCTTCTTGAACAGATTCGATTCTTTCGTGAGATCTTCTTGGCCGTCCAGATCTACGCTCGTCATGCACAGATCCAGTCCTCATAAATTTGTTACTAATTCGCGAATAGCCTGGTCTCTAGGGCCTGTTTTACGAAACCTTCTCTCAAACTTTCTCTAATTTCATTGCACTTCATGCCTTTTATCCTGCATGTTACTACATAAACCCGTTCTTGCACATTAATCATCAATGATATGGGTCTGAAAATAAAATAAAATAATTAACAAAAAAATCGTGGTAAAGCATTGAAATATTAAAATACATGAATTTGTATACAATGCACATACACATTATGCCAATATAACAATTGTTTAAAATCCCTATTTCACCAAATAGATGGTTACTTTAGAAACACCCTGTAGAGGTAACATATTGTGGATAAGTAGTCTGTTATGACTTGATCGTCTGGATCCAGAGATTCTATCTTAGTTTTAAATCGATAATTAATAGTTTTTAATTAATAATTATTTAGTTTTGCAAAAAATGGTAGTTGCGAATGTACAGGCAGTTGTTACATAAATTTCTTATGTTCTTGTGGTTCGGAACCAACGTAAAATTGTAGGTCCCCCCGCCACCACGGAATAATACACATACCAATTACGAACACAGTTAGGTAGACCAGCCATGAGTGGATCCTAGGGTCTTTGTTGGTCTGAACATTATAACATTATAATTATAACATATATATATATATATATATATATATATATATATATAATATAATGTTTCAGACCAACAAAGACCCTAAGATCCACTCATGGCTGGTCTACCTAACTGTGTCGTTAGTGTTATATGTATATTATATTAAATATAATATATATGTATTATGTGTGATATAAATATATATATGTATTAGTGGGTGTATATATGAATATATATGATATGTGTATAGATATATATATATATATATGTATGTTATGTGTATATATGTATATTATATATGTATATTATATTATATATAAATATATGGTGTGTGTATGGTATATATATATATAATATATATATATATATATATATAGATATATATATATATTATTATATAATGTTATAATGTTTCAGACCAACAAAGACCCTAGGATCCACTCATGGCTGGTCACCTAACTGTGTTCGTAATCGTGTATTGTGTATGTCCTCCGTGGGGCGGAGGGGACCTACAATTTTACGTGGTCCGAACCACAGGAACATAAGAAATTTATGTAAAACTGCCGGTAAATTGGCAACGACCAATTTTTACGAAACTAAATAATTATCAATTAAAACTAATAAATTATCGATTTAAAACTAAAGATAGAATCTCTGGATCCAGAGGATCAAGTCATAATAGACTACTATCCACAAATATGTTACACTCTATATCTACAGGGTGCCCCATAAGTCCGGCATCATAGGAAAAATAATACAAAAGGCAAAACAAAAGCTTTTATTTACAGAAACGTGCTCAATATGTCCACCATTGTTTCAATACACAAATTCAGACGTGATACCCAGTCAGCAAGCACACGGTGAATGATGTCAGGAGTAATGGTGTTACATGCCCCAATAATGCGCTGCCGCAAATGTTCAACACTCCTAATTTCTCTGCGTATACCAGCGCTTCAAGTGGCCCCAGAGATAAAAATCTAGTGGCGTGAGATCGGGCTTCTAGCTGGCCATTCCACAGGCCCTCGACGTTCCTATCCAATGACCAGGGAATTGTTGGTACAGGTATTCCCTACTTGGGTGCTGTAATGTGTAGGAGCGCCGTCTTGCTGGAACCATGTTGGGAAATTTCCTTCTTCGTTCAAGACACTGGGAAATGCTTCTTCCTTGACCATACGTAGGTAGGTGCCTCCAGTGACATGCTCATCGAAAAAGAGGGGGCCTATGATGCGATCCTTCCAAATGCCACACCATACCATCACCCGAGATGCACCTTGTCCTTTGAAGAGGTAATACCAGTGAGGGTTGTTTTGAGACCAGTAGCGGGTGTTCTGTCGATTTACCTCACCATTTCCATAAAAAACAGCCTCGTCACTGAACAGAATGGTGGACGGGAAATTGCATCCCGAGCATAGACATTATGGCCTGTAGAAAGAGAAAAATATGAATTATGGTTTGTGGAAATAGAAAAATAGGAATTTCTCCTATGATGCCGGACTTATGGGAGACCCTGTATTTATAACGGACATGCAAATATATCAGATCCAAAGAATCCAGTCAATTTCATTACGGTATCCATAAAGTCACGGTCCATATCGATTGCGGACCAAGTCAAACTTTACAACCATATACATTACAATATATACACTTACGAGGAAAAGTGTAGGTTTGGCTGTAAAGACTGTACAGTAATGTAGAAATGCGTGTGCACCCATTTTGGGTCCCATTTAAAGGTGTTTGTGGGCAAGTGAAGATCATGAGTTTTTCAATACCTCACAGTACTAAGGGGGGGCACCGCTCGGCAGAGGAATCTCTTTAAATGGGGTGTGTAAGGACAGAGAGTATCCCCTAACCCAAGACGCTGCCTCCCTATATCCCACAACACTTGTGTTGAGCTGTGCGATCTATCCCAGAAAGCCTTAATTTACTACCTTAAACTATACCCTTTCTATCAACATATGCGTCTAATCGATTTTTAAACATGTTTATAGACGTGCTACTAATACTTCTACGGAAAACTATTCCAGCTACTTACTATTCTATGCGTAAAAAAGTTTTTGGCAACTGCTGTCTCGAACCTTTACTTGTCAACTACACCCGTTATTCTAGTCCTACTGTATTGAAATATTTCGAAAAAGCTATCTCTATCTACGTTATCAAACCCATTCATAATTTTGAAAACCTGGATTAGATCACCCCTTAACCTCCTAGTCTCGAGTGTAGTCAATTTTAACTCTTTAAGCCTATCCTCGTACGCATATATCTTTGCGTATATGCGGATCCAAAATTGGACCGCGTACTCCAAATGGGGTCTAACTAATGATTTATAAAGAGGAACTAAATATCGCGCGATTTGTACTCAAAATTTCGAGCTATAAAACCTAACACTTTGTTTGCCTTATTGACCGCCGCTGTACTTGTTTCGCTACTTTTAAACACCAGTCACTATAACTCCTAAATCTTTTTCCTGCTCTACGCTTGTTAAATCTTTCCCTGACATACTATACGCAAAATTACCGTTACGCGAACCTATATGCAAATTTGCACTTATCCACGTTAAATCTCATTTGCCATGTGACTGACCAATCAACGATTTATTCAGATCTTCCTGAATTTTACCTCTATCTTCGTCATTAATCGCCCTACCACCCAGTTTCGTGTCATCCGCAAACTTTGAAACTGTACTGACTAGGCCGACATCTAAATCGTTAATATATATAAGAAAAAGCAAGGGGCCCAATACAGAACCCTGAGAACGCCACTCGCTACATTAGCCGAACACGACTCCGCTCCATCAACGACCACCCTCTGTTTCCTGCCTCGCAACCATTCTTCTAGCCAATTTATTACTACCCCTGATTCCATGAGCCTTAGTTTTTTCAATCAGTCTTTGTGCGGCACGGTGTCAAACGCTTTTTGAAAATCTAAATACACTACATCAACCGCCCGATGTCTATCGTAAACGTTAACCACGCTTTGGAAAATTCAAAAAGATTAGTTAAGCAAGATTTGTTTCGCCTAAAACCGTGCTGCGTATTTCTAACTAGCTTATGCACTTCTAAGTGTTCGACGATACGATCCCTAATTATTGATTCCAGTAGCTTACCTACAACAGACGTTAAACTGATATGGCCTATAATTTCCCGCCGCACTTTTATCGCCTTTTCTTAAAGATAGGTGTTACGTTTGCTAACTTGAAATTATCTGGTACGGACCCCTCAGAAATAGACGCATTAAAAATCTTTGTTAGCGACACAACAATGCTATAATATATATACATATATATATATATATAATATATATATATAATATATATATATAGAATATGATTATTTATATATTATATATATATATGATATATATATGTAAAAATGAACCATAAATAATTCCCATATTCTATATTATCTTATCCTTCATGTAATTCTTGTATTCATTTATATAGTCTCTGTATCCATTGTAAGAAAAAGTATCCATTTTAAAAATTCATGTGTTATATGGTTCATGTATAATCTTATATATTTAACTTATATAATGCCTATACTCCTATGTATGTACGGTGTGTATTCATTTTACATAAGGACCAAAATCGCCCAACGCGAGTTTGGATAAAATATTTGATTTGCTTTCAACTTTGCTAAATAATTGGTGACCTGTTGTTTTTTAAAATCTCATAATCATTTTTTAGATTTCGCTTAATAAGGAATCCTGTTAAGCTTTGCAATGTTCACATTTGTATACACTCTCTTTCGTTATAAACAATGAGATCAGTCTTGCCTAAGCATTAAATTTGTACATCTTAAACCTTAAAATTTCACTCATATGCATATTTTAGTGTAAAGATGCATAGTCCGATTTCCACTTTAGTTAACTTGGCAGATCATGATAACATCAGATCTGAAAAGTCGCGGTTTAAGATAAAAATATGGTTTCGTCTTCAAATATTTTGTTTACTCGTTCAAGCCTTACCACAGCTAAAAAATTTACTATTTTTAAATATTGTGCAAAAATAATACAGCCTTCTTAGCATTTAATAATAATAATGTTAGCAGTTTTTGGGTATATAAACCCATTCAAATTCATCCATTGTCATTCAGAAGCTAATTCAGAGGCTGAGCACTACCTGTATTTTTTAGCAGTAAATTTACAGTGAAGAAACTTTTTATTGTCCCCTTCGAGCCTTGCTCTCTTCAGAAAAACTTAGAAAACTTTCCGGATACGCTATAAGAAGAATCCGGAACCTTCAGCATTTAGATTGCAAATCTACCAGAGTCCTCCGAGCCACTATAGAAGAACTCGGAGAGTAACATAGAAGAAAAACCATTCAAGGCACCTATCCGTTGCTTGCCTCCTAACCAGAACCCCCGTCAATCCGAACCACCCCAGGGCCATAGACGGAGGGGTTAACAACTGGCGACCCTTTAACCAGGATCTCACGACTCCAGGATTCTTCCAGTCCTCCAGACCCTTTAACCAGGATCTTCACGACTCCAGTATTCTTCCAGTCCTCCAGACCCTTTAACCAGGATCTCCACGACTCCAGGATTCTTCCAGTCCTCCAGACCCTTTAACCAGGATCTTCACGACTCCAGGATTCTTCCAGTCTTCCAGACCCTGGAACCAGAACCAAACACCAGTTGACCGGCGTGTCACGACTTCGAGTTCGTCACATCCACCCGTGAACCGGTGCGTTACGACTCCAAGTTCTTCACGCCTACTTTTCATCTAGGAACAAGTGGCCAGCCAGACACGTCTTCAGGACACACCTCAAAAGGATTTCGCCATAGGAATCTTGTTAAGTACAAAACTCTTTTTTTAAAATAATTTCTAAACATTTGAAAAGTCATTATTATTAACAATTAATATTTAGTATTGAGCCAGAATTACACAAAAAACACAGTGAACACTACAGACACAGTGATACACTCTTTTTATTGAAAACAGTATTGTCACAGTTATTTTCAGTTATTTTTACTATTCTAGTTCGTATAGTATAATTTTATTTAATGTACCAAACATAGTATTACCATACCATCACGTACATTTGAGTGAAATTTTGTTTACATTTTTATTTTTGTTTGCAATCTTTTCAAATTTTCCCGAGTTAGGCAAACTGGTGCATTATTTTTTTAGATAGTGTAGTTAGGAAAACCCCTTAAGTGATCATTCCATGAATTAAGATCGGTCAAGCAGACCTAATTAGAACATTAATAAGTACCTTCACATATGAGCGATTCAGACGGTGCGCTTTCTGACATCGAAGAATTACCTACACCCATTTTCCACCTACCCCGCGCCCTTCAAACATATTTCCAAACACACAAGTCAGTATGTCCAGTCTCAAACCCCGCCCCAGCATATATTAACTTAGGCAGCAGATTAGTAAATCTTCCTCTACTGTTTTAATTTTTAAGGGGACCATAGATAATCGTTTTGTTGAACCGCGCGTAAGACCTTGGGTTGAGTCTTTAGAGCAACATTTCTTACGCGAGAATATTACCGATGAAGGGTAAACAATTCCATAAAAGCTAAATTAATAATTACTCTTCAGCTTATAAATTAATGTCTACGAAAAGTGATATTTTATGGCTATTTAAATAAACGGATCACCTGAAGATCAGGGCCCCCAGCCTCAATTACCAAATGATATCTTCGTTAAAACTAAAGAAAATATCACGACTTAACCTAACCAATCGTCAAGGGCGTACAGTTGACCTAACCGGGCATTCAATTTAATTTATTATTATTTGGTACTGTAAAGCAAAAAATAAGAATACATGGGGGCCCTGATCTTCAGGTGATCCAAATAAACAAAGAGTACATAAACAATTTCTCACAACAACAAACCGCGGTTGGTTGTACGCTATAATCATAAATAATATGAATGTAGCCACTCAAACTAGAGTTACAGAGAGAGTCCTACATTAATTGAGAGGCAAAACTGAAGGTTTAGATCACTAATAAGTGGAGTAGAGCTTAACGTTTTGTGACTGTGTTTTGCTTCAAAAGATTATTTATGGCGATAGAAAGTGTCAAGTTTGGTGGCTGAGCATTTGTATCTTGTTTTTTTTGGCGGAAATGAATTTTAAACACAACAGTTGATAGTTTTATTTATAATTAATTTCAGATATATATATTTCGTATATAGTAAAAATACTTAAGAGCATTATAATTACTCTACACGACTGTCAATTACTTTTAAGTAATTGACAGTCTCACATTCCATAAACTTAACAAGATTCAATTATAATCGTGGTGTGTCTGTGTGTGTGTGTGTATGTGTGTGCGTGCGTGTGTTTGTGTGTGTATGTGGAGAGAGAGAGAGAGAGAGAGAGAGAGAGAGGCCTGTTGACAATAGACCCCATATAATAATGTAAGTAAATTAATAATAATAGAATACGTCATTAATAAACAGCAATAAGCCTGATTACATGAACATAAAACATGCAAGTCCGATTGGTGGTATTGAAAAAACTTCAGATAGACTACGAGTATGCGGTTAGGCTGAGAGTTTGTCTGAATAAGAAGTAACCTGGCACGCTGTAAACAATGTAGGCCAAGTGACTTGGGCATATGCTGTATATGAAAAAGGGTTACAGACACTGAGTACCTGTGAAGTGAAAGGTAGACAGTGGCGCTCGTAAGTTTCATACAGAGAAATATTTCAGTTATATTCGTCTTTATCTTTTGTACCATACATAGGATAGTTTGAAAAGTTACCGTTCGTTTGGAAAAATTTTTAACGAGTTAAAAATTAGTTTAAGTCCAACATAAAAAGTAAAACAAAGATTTGAGGAAAATAAAACAAAATAAAATGCAAAGTTTTTCTTACATTTATCTACAAAATTATATAATACTTTGTGTCTCCACCTTAGACTTGAAGAAATTTTTTTATCAGTAGTTGCCGTTATTGATTAGAAAACTATTGGCAATTCTGAATTCCAGAATTTCTCTTTGAATCATAGACGGATGACTGTACAAGCCATTGGCACAGTGTAGTATATAGCCAATGGGTCGTCGTGGTAAAGAGCTACCTATAGATCTTAAGAGATCCTGCTGCAAATCCACGAGTGACTGCGGGTGATATTTGTCAAATATTAAGACTTAAGATCAATGTCCAATTGTCCATCCCTCTACTGTACGTCGTACACTAAAAAGAATGGTCTGCATGAAAGATTGCACGAAGAAAACCTGTGCTACGGAAAGCGCACAAAGAAGCTCGTTTAATGTAGGCCAAGGAACATGAAATGATGGATTTACATTCTAGAAGAAAGTTCTATGGGCAGACGAGACCAAAATTATTTTTCGGGAACAACGAGTACGGGTACGTTGTGAAAATCATACATTGCATATCTATATATATATATAATAACGTAAGAACGACGCTTGTATAGGAGAACATTCCGCGCAAGATGAGGAGGGAGAACGAACAAATGAAAAAATGAGGTAACCACCCGGAATCGAACCCGGGATCTTCCGATGCCGGTCAGATATGATAACCACTACACCATGGTCCTCACTCGATCAGAAGTCGTAATTCTCCTATACGCGCAGAAACCAATGCCCGAGGAGAGCACCTCCCGCATGCCGCACCTATATATACATTTCAACTGCAAAGAACACGCAGTATAATTAACGTAAAGAAACGACGCTGTATAGGAGAACATTCCGCGCAAGATGAGGAGGGAGAACGAACAAATGAAAAAAGAGGTAACCACCCGGGAATCGAACCCGGGATCTTCCGATTGCGTCAGATATGATATATATATATATATATATCTATTTGGCAAGGTACTAGTATTGATGGATACCGTAATGAAAATGACTGGATTCTTTGGATCTGATATATTTGCCATGTCGGTTATAAATAGATATACAGGGGTGTTTCTAAAGTAACCCATCTATTTTGGCGAAATAAATGAATATTATAAAAAACACCTTTAAAACATGAAAAGATATATATATATATATTTGTAAGCTCGGCACACATTGTTGCTCTTCGGGATAATCTCTGTAAGTGTGGAACACTTGAATGTGGTATGGCTTTTTCTTTAAATCATAACGTAGAATTCTGTAAACCGTTGTTGTGGAATTTCTAATCTGTGGGAGCCCTCCGAATCGATATTGTGGATCCTCTTCGAATGCTTCTTGAACAGATTCGATTCTTCGTGAGATCTTCTTGGCCGTCCAGATCTACGCTCGTCATGCACAGATCCAGTCCTCATAAATTTGTTTACTAATTCGCGAATAGCCTGGTCTCTAGGGCCTGTTTTACGAAACCTTCTCTCAAACTTTCTCTAATTTCATTGCACTTCATGCCTTTTATCCTGCATGTTACTACATAAACCGTATCTTGCACATTCATCATCAATGATATGGGTCTGAAAATAAAATAAAATAATTAACAAAAAATCGTGTAAAGCAATTGAAATATTATAAATACATGAATTTTGTATAACAATGCACATACCATTATGCCAATAAACAATTGTTTAAAATCCCCCTATTTCACCAAAATAGATGGTTACTTTAGAAACACCCTGTAGAGTGTAACATATTTGTGGATAGTAGTCTGTTATGACTTGATCGTCTGGATCCAGAGATTCTATCTTTAGTTTTAAATCGATAATTAATTAGTTTTTAATTAATAATTATTTAGTTTTGCAAAAATTGGTAGTTGCGAATGTACAGGCAGTTGTTACATAAATTTCTTATGTTCTTGTGGTTCGGAACCAACGTAAAATTGTAGTCCCTCCGCCACACGGAATAAATACACAATACACAATTACGAACACAGTTAGGTAGACCAGCCATGGTGGATCCTAGGGTCTTTGGTGGTCTGAAACATTATAACATTATAATTATAAATATATTTATATATATATTATATTATAATATATATATATATATATATATATATATATATATATATATATATATATAATAATGTTTCAGACCAACAAAGACCCTAAGATCCACTCATGGCTGGTCTACCTAACTGTGTCGTTAGTGTTATATGTATATTTATATATATATATATATATGTATTATGTGTGTATATATAAATATATATATGTATTATGTGTGTATATAGAATATATATATTATATGTGTATATATATATATATATATGTATGTTATGTATATATATGTATATTATATATATGTATATTATAATATTATAATATATATGTGTGTGTATGTTATATATATATATAAATATATATATATATATATATATATATATATATATATATATATAATGTTATAATGTTTCAGACCAACAAAGACCCTAGGATCCACTCATGGCTGGTCTACCTAACTGTGTTCGTAATCGTGTATTGTGTATGTCCTCCGTGGTGGCGGAGGGGACCTACAATTTTACGTGGGTTCCGAACCACAGGAACATAAGAAATTTATGTAAAAACTGCCGGTAAATTGGCAACGACCAATTTTTACGAAACTAAATAATTATCAATTTAAAACTAATAAATTATCGATTTAAAACTAAAGATAGAATCTCTGGATCCAGAGGATCAAGTCATAATAGACTACTATCCACAAATATGTTACACTCATATCTACAGGGTGCCCATAAGTCCGGCATCATAGGAAAAATAATAAAAAAGGCAAAACAAAAGCTTTTATTTACAGAACGTGCTCAATATGTCCACCATTGTTTTCAATACACAAATTCAGACGTGATACCCAGTCAGCAAGCACACGGTGAATGATGTCAGGAGTAATGGTGTTACATGCCCCAATAATGCGCTGCCGAAATGTTCAACACTCCTAATTTTCTCTGCGTATACCAGCGCTTTCAAGTGGCCCCAGAGATAAAAATCTAGTGGCGTGAGATCCGGGCTTCTAGCTGGCCATCCACAGGCCCTCGACGTCCTATCCAATGACCAGGAATTGTTGGTACAGGTATTCCCTTACTTGGGTGCTGTAATGTGTAGGAGCGCCGTCTTGCTGGAACCATGTTGGGAAATTTCCTTCTTCGTTCAAGACACTGGGAAATGCTTCTTCCTTGACCATACGTAGGTAGGTGCCTCCAGTGACATGCTCATCGAAAAAGAGGGGGGCCTATGATGCGATCCTTCCAAATGCCACACCATACCATCACCCGAGATGCACCTTGTTCCTTTGAAGAGGTATACCAGTGAGGGTTGTTTTGAGACCAGTAGCGGGTGTTCTGTCGATTTACCTCACCATTTCCATAAAAAACAGCCTCGTCACTGAACAGAATGGTGGACGGGAAATTGGCATCCCGAGCATAGACATTATGGCCTGTAGAAAGAGAAAAATATGAATTATGGTTTGTGGAAATAGAAAAATAGGAATTTCTCCTATGATGCCGGACTTATGGGAGACCCTGTATTTATAACGGACATGCAAATATATCAGATCCAAAGAATCCAGTCAATTTCATTACGGTATCCATAAAGTCACGGTCCATATCGATGCGGACCAAGTGAAACTTTACAACCATATACATTACAATATATACTTACGAGGAAAAGTGTAGGTTGGCTGTAAAGACTGTACAGTAATGTAGAAATGCGTGTGCACCCATTTTGGGTCTCCCATTTAAAGGTGTTTGTGGGGCAAGTGAAGATCATGATTTTTCAATCCTCACAGTACTAAGGGGGGGCACCGCTCGGCAGAGGAATCTCTTTAAATGGGGTGTGTAAGGACAGAGAGTATCCCCTAACCCAAGACGCTGCCTCCCTATATCCCACAACACTTGTGTTGAGCTGTGCGATCTATCCCCAGAAAGCCTTAATTTTACTACCTTAAACTATACCCTTTCTATCAACATATGCGTCTAATCGATTTTTAAACATGTTTATAGACGTGCTACTAATTACTTCTACCGGAAAACTATTCCAGCTACTTACTATTCTATGCGTAAAAAAGTTTTTGGCAACTGCTGTCTCGAACCTTCTACTTGTCAACTTACACCCGTTATTTCTAGTCCTACTGTATTGAAATATTTCGAAAAAGCTATCTCTATCTACGTTATCAAACCCATTCATAATTTTGAAAACCTGGATTAGATCACCCCTTAACCTCCTAGTCTCGAGTGTAGTCAATTTTAACTCTTAAGCCTATCCTCGTACGCATATCTCTTTGCGTATATGCGGATTCCAAAATTGGACCGCGTACTCCAAATGGGGTCTAACTAATGATTTATAAAGAGGAACTATAATAATCGCGCGATTTGTACTCAAAATTTCGAGCTATAAAACCTAACACTTTGTTTGCCTTATTGACCGCCGCTGTACTTTGTTTCGCTACTTTTAAATCACCAGTCACTATAACTCCTAAATCTTTTTCCTGCTCTACGCTTGTTAAATCTTTCCCTGACATACTATACGCAAAATTACCGTTACGCGAACCTATATGCATAAATTTGCACTTATCCACGTTAAATCTCATTTGCCATGTGACTGACCAATCAACGATTTTATTCAGATCTTCCTGAATTTTACCTCTATCTTCGTCATTAATCGCCCTACCACCCAGTTTCGTGTCATCCGCAACTTTGAAACTGTACTGACTAGGCCGACATCTAAATCGTTAATATATATAAGAAAAAGCAAGGGGCCCAATACAGAACCCTGAGGAACGCCACTCGCTACATTAGCCGAACACGACTCCGCTCCATCAACGACCACCCTCTGTTTCCTGCCTCGCAACCATTCTTCTAGCCAATTTATTACTACACCCCTGATTCCATGAGCCTTAGTTTTTTCAATCAGTCTTTTGTGCGGCACGGTGTCAACGCTTTTTTGAAAATCTAAATACACTACATCAACCGCCCGATGTCTATCGTAAACGTTAACCACGCTTTGGAAAAAATTCAAAAAGATTAGTTAAGCAAGATTTGTTTCGCCTAAAAACCGTGCTGCGTATTTCTAACTAGCTTATGCACTTCTAAGTGTTCGACGATACGATCCTAATTATTGATTCCAGTAGCTTACCTACAACAGACGTTAAACTGATATGGCCTATAATTTCCCGCCGCACTTTTATCGCCCTTTCTTAAAGATAGGTGTTACGTTTGCTAACTTGAAATTATCTGGTACGGACCCCTCAGAAATAGACGCATTAAAAATCTTTGTTAGCGACACAACAATGCTATATATATATAATACATATATATATATATTATATATATATATATATATATATATATATATATATATATGATATATATATATATATATATATATATATGATATATATATGTAAAAATGAACCATAAATAATTCCCATATTCCTATATTATCTTATCCTTCATGTAATTCTTGTATTCATTTATATAGTCTCTGTATCCATTGTAAGAAAAAGTATCCATTTTAAAAATTCATGGTTATATGGTTCATGTATAATCTTATATATTTAACTTTATATAATGCCTATACTCCTATGTATGTACGTGTGTGTATTCATTTTTACATAAGGACCAAAATCGCCCAACGCGAGTTTGGATAAAATATTTGATTTGCTTTCAACTTTGCTAAATAATTGGTGACCTGTTGTTTTTTAAAATCTCATAATCATTTTTTTTAGATTTCGCTTAATAAGGAATCCTGTTAAGCTTTGCAATGTTCACATTTTGTATACACTCTCTTTCGTTATAAACAATGAGATCATGTCTTGCCTAAGCATTAAATTTGTACATCTTAAACCTTAAAATTTCACTCATATGCATATTTTAGTGTAAAGATGCATAGTCCGATTTCCACTTTTAGTTAACTTGGCAGATCATGATAACATCAGATCTGAAAAGTCGCGGTTTAAGATAAAAATATGGTTTCGTCTTCAAATATTTGTTTACTCGTTCAAGCCTTACCACAGCTAAAAAATTTACTTATTTTTAATATTGTGCAAAAATAATACAGCCTTCTAGCATTTAATAATAATAATGTTAGCAGTTTTTGGGTATATAAACCCATTCAAATTCATCCATTGTCATTCAGAAGCTAATTCAGAGGCTGAGCACTACCTGTATTTTTAGCAGTAAATTTACAGTGAAGAAACTTTTATTGTCCCCTTCGAGCCTTGCTCTCTTCAGAAAAACTTAGAAAACTTTCCGGATACGCTATAAGAAGAATCCGGAACCTTCAGCATTTAGATTGCAAATCTACCAGAGTCCTCCGAGCCACTATAGAAGAACTCGGAGAGTAACATAGAAGAAAAACCACTTCAAGGCACCTATCCGTTGCTTGCCTCCTAAACCAGAACCCCCGTCAATCCGAACCACCCCAGGGCCATAGACGGAGGGGTTAACAACTGGCGACCCTTTAACCAGGATCTTCACGACTCCAGGATTCTTCCAGTCCTCCAGACCCTTTAACCAGGATCTTCACGACTCCAGTATTCTTCCAGTCCTCCAGACCCTTTAACCAGGATCTCCACGACTCCAGGATTCTTCCAGTCCTCCAGACCCTTTAACCAGGATCTTCACGACTCCAGGATTCTTCCAGTCTTCCAGACCCTGGAACCAGAACCAACACCCAGTTGACCGGCGTGTCACGACTTCGAGTTCGTCACATCCACCCGTGAACCGGTGCGTTACGACTCCAAGTTCTTCACGCCTACTTTTCATCTAGGAACAAGTGGCCAGCCAGACACGTCTTCAGGACACACCTCAAAAGGATTTCGCCATAGGAATCTTGTTAAGTACAAAACTCTTTTTTTAAAATAATTTCTAAACATTTGAAAAGTCATTATTATTAACAATTAATATTTAGTATTGAGCCAGAATTAACAAAAAACACAGTGAACACTACAGACACCAGTGATACACTCTTTTTATTGAAAACAGTATTGTCACAGTTATTTTCACAGTTATTTTTACTATTCTAGTTCGTATAGTATAATTTTATTTAATGTACCAAACATAGTATTACCATACCATCACGTACATTTGAGTGAAATTTTGTTTACATTTTTATTTTTGTTTGCAATCTTTTCAAATTTTCCCCGAGTTAGGCAAACTGTTGTGCATTATTTTTTTTAGATAGTGTAGTTAGGAAAACCCCTTAAGTGATCATTCCATGAATTAAGATCGGTCAAGCAGACCTAATTAGAACATTAATAAGTACCTTCACATATGAGCGATTCAGACGGTGCGCTTTCTGACATCGAAGAATTACCTACACCCATTTTTCCACCTACCCCGCGCCTTCAAACATATTTCCAAACACACAAGTCAGTATGTCTCAGTCTCAAACCCCGCCCCAGCATATATTAACTTAGGCAGATTAGTAAATCTTCCTCATACTGTTTTAATTTTAAGGGGACATAGATAATCGTTTGTTGAACCGCGCGTAAGACCTTGGGTTGAGTCTTTAGAGCAACATTTCTTACGCGAGAATATTACCGATGAAGGGTAAACAATTCCATAAAAAGCTAATTAATAATTACTCTTCAGCTTATAAATTAATGTCTACGAAAAGTGATATTTTATGGCTATTTAAATAAACGGATCACCTGAAGATCAGGGCCCCAGCCTCAATTACCAAATGATATCTTCGTTAAAACTAAAGAAAATATCACGACTTAACCTAACCAATCGTCAAGGGCGTACAGTTGACCTAACCGGGCATTCAATTTAATTTATTATTATATTTGGTACTGTAAAGCAAAAAATAAGATACATGGGGGCCCTGATCTTCAGGTGATCCAAATAAACAAAGAGTACATAAACAATTTCTCACAACAACAAACCGCGGTTGGTTGTACGCTATAATCATAAATAATTATGAATGTAGCCACTCAAACTAGAGTTACAGAGAGAGTCCACATTAATTGAGAGGCAAAACTGAAGGTTTAGATCACTAATAAGTGGAGTAGAGCTTTAACGTTTTGTGACTGTGTTTTTGCTTCAAAAGATTATTTATGGCGATAGAAAGTGTCAAGTTTGGTGGCTGAGCATTTGTTATCTTGTTTTTTTTGGCGGAAATGAATTTTAAACACAACAGTTGATAGTTTTATTTATAATTAATTTCAGATTATATATATTTCGTATATAGTAAAAATACTTAAGAGCCATTATAATTACTCTACACGACTGTCAATTACTTTTAAGTAATTGACAGTCTCACATTCCATAAACTTAACAAGATTCAATTATAATCGTGTGTGTGTCTGTGTGTGTGTGTGTATGTGTGTGCGTGCGTGTGTTTGTGTGTGTATGTGGAGAGAGAGAGAGAGAGAGAGAGAGAGAGAGGCCTGTTGACAATAGACCCCATATAATAATGTAATTAAATTAATTAATAATAGAATACAGTCATTAATAAACAGCAATAAGCCTGAATTACATGAACATAAAACATGCAAGTCCGATTGGTGGTATTGAAAAAACTTCAGATAGACTACGAGTATGCGGTTAGGCTGAGAGTTTGTCTGAATAAGAAGTAACCTGGCACGCTGTAAACAATGTAGGCCAAGTGACTTGGGCATATGCTGTATATGAAAAAGGGTTACAGACACTGAGTACCTGTGAATGTGAAAGGTAGACAGTGGCGCTCGTAAGTTTCATACAGAGAAATATTTCAGTTATATTCGTCTTTATCTTTTGTACCATACATAGGATAGTTTGAAAAGTTTACCGTTCGTTTGGAAAATTTTAACGAGTTAAAATTAGTTTAAGTCCAACATATAAAAGTAAAACAAAGATTTTGAGGAAATAAAACAAAATTAAAATGCAAAGTTTTTTCTTACATTTATCTACAAAATTATAAATACTTTGTGTCTCCACCTTAGACTTGAAGAAATTTTTTTATCAGTAGTTGGCCGTTTATTGATTAGAAACTATTGGCAATTCTGAATTCCAGAATTTTCTCTTTGAATCATAGACGGATGACTGTACAAGCCATTGGCACAGTGTAGGTATATAGCAATGGGTCGTCGTGGTAAAGAGCTACCTATAGATCTTAAGAGATCCTGCTGCAAATCCACGAGTGACTGCGGGTGATATTTGTCAAATATTAAGACTAAGATCAATGTCCAATTGTCCATCCCTCTACTGTACGTCGTACACTAAAAAAGAATGGTCTGCATGAAAGAGTTGCACGAAGAAAACCTGTGCTACGGAAAGCGCACAAAGAAGCTCGTTTAATGTAGGCCAAGGAACATGAAAATGATGGATTTACATTCTAGAAGAAAGTTCTATGGGCAGACGAGACCAAAATTATTTTTTTCGGGAACAACGAGTAACGGGTACGTTTGGTGAAAATCATACATTGCATATATATATATATATATATATAACGTAAAGAACGACGCTTGTATAGGAGAACATTCCGCGCAAGATGAGGAGGGAGAACGAACAAATGAAAAAAATGAGGTAACCACCCGGGAATCGAACCCGGGATCTTCCGATTGCCGGTCAGATATGATAACCACTACACCATGGTCCTCACTCGATCAGAAGTCGTAATTCTCCTACATACGCGCAGAAACCAATGCCCCGAGGAGAGCACCTCCCGCATGCCGCACCTATATATACATTTCAACTGCAAAGAACACGCAGTATAATTAACGTAAAGAACGACGCTTGTATAGGAGAACATTCCGCGCAAGATGAGGAGGGAGAACGAACAAATGAAAAAATGAGGTAACCACCCGGGAATCGAACCCGGGATCTTCCGATTGCCGGTCAGATATGATATATATATATATATATATATATTGGGCAAGGTACTAGTATTGATGGATACCGTAATGAAAATGACTGGATTCTTTGGATCTGATATATTTGCATGTCGGTTATAAATAGATATACAGGGTGTTTCTAAAGTAACCATCTATTTTGCGAAATAATATGAATTATAAAAAAAACACCTTTAAAACATGAAAATATATATATATATATATATTTGTAAGCTCGGCACACATTGTTGCTCTTCGTGGATAATCTTCTTGTAAGTTGTGGAACACTTGAATGTGGTATGGCTTTTTCTTTAAATCATAACGTAGAATTCTGTAAACCGTTGTTTGTGGAATTTCTAATCTGTGGGATGCCCTCCGAATCGATAATTGTGGATCCTCTTCGAATGCTTCTTGAACAGATTCGATTCTTTCGTGAGATCTTCTTGGCCGTCCAGATCTACGCTCGTCATGCACAGATCCAGTCCTCATAAATTTGTTTACTAATTCGCGAATAGCCTGGTCTCTAGGGCCTGTTTTACGAAACCTTCTCTCTCTCAAACTTTTCTCTAATTTCATTGCACTTCATGCCTTTTATCCTGCATGTTACTACATAAACCCGTTCTTGCACATTCATCATCAATGATATGGGTCTGAAAATAAAATAAAATAATTAACAAAAAATCGTGTAAAGCAATTGAAATATTATAAATACATGAATTTTGTATAACAATGCACATACCATTATGCCAATATAACAATTGTTTAAAATCCCCCTATTTCACCAAAATAGATGGTTACTTTAGAAACACCCTGTAGAGTGTAACATATTTGTGGATAGTAGTCTGTTATGACTTGATCGTCTGGATCCAGAGATTCTATCTTTAGTTTTAAATCGATAATTAATTAGTTTTTAATTAATAATTATTTAGTTTTGCAAAAATTGGTAGTTGCGAATGTACAGGCAGTTGTTACATAAATTTCTTATGTTCTTGTGGTTCGGAACCAACGTAAAATTGTAGGTCCCCTCCGCCACCACGGAATAAATACACAATACACAATTACGAACACAGTTAGGTAGACCAGCCATGAGTGGATCCTAGGGTCTTTGTTGGTCTGAAACATTATAACATTATATTATAACATTATAAATATATATATATATATATATATATATATATATATATATATATATATATAATATATATATATATATATATATATATATATATGTTTCAGACCAACAAAGACCCTAAGATCCACTCATGGCTGGTCTACCTAACTGTGTTCGTTAGTGTTATATGTATATTATATTATATATATATATATGTATTATGTGTGTATATATAATATATATATGTATTATGTGTGTGTATATATGAATATA
Organism: Bathynomus jamesi; assembly: GCA_023014485.1. Classification (NCBI taxonomy): domain Eukaryota; kingdom Metazoa; phylum Arthropoda; class Malacostraca; order Isopoda; family Cirolanidae; genus Bathynomus; species Bathynomus jamesi. The sequence goes on along the minus strand of JAJOZX010000170.1, from coordinate 16,139 downwards.
TATATTATATGTGTATATATATTATATATATATGTATGTTATGTGTATATATATGTATATATTATATATGTATATTATATATATATATATATATATGTTTGTGTATGTATATATATATAAATATATATATATATATATATATATATATATATATATATATATATATATAATGTTATAATGTTTCAGACCAACAAAGACCCTAGGATCCACTCATGGCTGGTCTACCTAACTGTGTTCGTAATCGTGTATTGTGTATGTCCTCCGTGGTGGCGGAGGGGACCTACAATTTTACGTGGGTTCCGAACCACAGGAACATAAGAAATTTATGTAAAAACTGCCGGTAAATTGGCAACGACCAATTTTTACGAAACTAAATAATTATCAATTTAAAACTAATAAATTATCGATTTAAAACTAAAGATAGAATCTCTGGATCCAGAGGATCAAGTCATAATAGACTACTATCCACAAATATGTTACACTCTATATCTACAGGGTGTCCCATAAGTCCGGCATCATAGGAAAAATAATAAAAAAGGCAAAACAAAAGCTTTTATTTACAGAACGTGCTCAATATGTCCACCATTGTTTTCAATACACAAATTCAGACGTGATACCCAGTCAGCAAGCACACGGTGAATGATGTCAGGAGTAATGGTGTTACATGCCCCAATAATGCGCTGCCGCAAATGTTCAACACTCCTAATTTTCTCTGCGTATACCAGCGCTTTCAAGTGGCCCCAGAGATAAAAATCTAGTGGCGTGAGATCCGGGCTTCTAGCTGGCCATTCCACAGGCCCTCGACGTCCTATCCAATGACCAGGGAATTGTTGGTACAGGTATTCCCTTACTTGGGTGCTGTAATGTGTAGGAGCGCCGTCTTGCTGGAACCATGTTGGGAAATTTCCTTCTTCGTTCAAGACACTGGGAAATGCTTCTTCCTTGACCATACGTAGGTAGGTGCCTCCAGTGACATGCTCATCGAAAAAGAGGGGGCCTATGATGCGATCCTTCCAAATGCCACACCATACCATCACCCGAGATGCACCTTGTTCCTTTGAAGAGGTATACCAGTGAGGGTTGTTTTGAGACCAGTAGCGGGTGTTCTGTCGATTTACCTCACCATTTCCATAAAAAACAGCCTCGTCACTGAACAGAATGGTGGACGGGAAATTGGCATCCCGAGCATAGACATTATGGCCTGTAGAAAGAGAAAAATATGAATTATGGTTTGTGGAAATAGAAAAATAGGAATTTCTCCTATGATGCCGGACTTATGGGAGACCCTGTATTTATAACGGACATGCAAATATATCAGATCCAAAGAATCCAGTCAATTTCATTACGGTATCCATAAAGTCACGGTCCATATCGATTGCGGACCAAGTCAAACTTTACAACCATATACATTACAATATATACACTTACGAGGAAAAGTGTAGGTTTGGCTGTAAAGACTGTACAGTAATGTAGAAATGCGTGTGCACCCATTTTGGGTCTCCCATTTAAAGGTGTTTGTGGGGCAAGTGAAGATCATGAGTTTTTCAATACCTCACAGTACTAAGGGGGGGGCACCGCTCGGCAGAGGAATCTCTTTAAATGGGGTGTGTAAGGACAGAGAGTATCCCCTAACCCAAGACGCTGCCTCCCTATATCCCACAACACTTGTGTTGAGCTGTGCGATCTATCCCCAGAAAGCCTTAATTTTACTACCTTAAACTATACCCTTTCTATCAACATATGCGTCTAATCGATTTTTAAACATGTTTATAGACGTGCTACTAATTACTTCTACCGGAAAACTATTCCAGCTACTTACTATTCTATGCGTAAAAAAGTTTTTGGCAACTGCTGTCTCGAACCTTCTACTTGTCAACTTACACCCGTTATTTCTAGTCCTACTGTATTGAAATATTTCGAAAAAGCTATCTCTATCTACGTTATCAAACCCATTCATAATTTTGAAAACCTGGATTAGATCACCCCTTAACCTCCTAGTCTCGAGTGTAGTCAATTTTAACTCTTTAAGCCTATCCTCGTACGCATATATCTTTGCGTATATGCGGATTCCAAAATTGGACCGCGTACTCCAAATGGGGTCTAACTAATGATTTATAAAGAGGAACTATAATATCGCGCGATTTGTACTCAAAATTTCGAGCTATAAAACCTAACACTTTGTTTGCCTTATTGACCGCCGCTGTACTTTGTTTCGCTACTTTTAAATCACCAGTCACTATAACTCCTAAATCTTTTTCCTGCTCTACGCTTGTTAAATCTTTCCCTGACATACTATACGCAAAATTACCGTTACGCGAACCTATATGCATAAATTTGCACTTATCCACGTTAAATCTCATTTGCCATGTGACTGACCAATCAACGATTTTATTCAGATCTTCCTGAATTTTACCTCTATCTTCGTCATTAATCGCCCTACCACCCAGTTTCGTGTCATCCGCAAACTTTGAAACTGTACTGACTAGGCCGACATCTAAATCGTTAATATATATAAGAAAAAGCAAGGGGCCCAATACAGAACCCTGAGGAACGCCACTCGCTACATTAGCCGAACACGACTCCGCTCCATCAACGACCACCCTCTGTTTCCTGCCTCGCAACCATTCTTCTAGCCAATTTATTACTACACCCCTGATTCCATGAGCCTTAGTTTTTTCAATCAGTCTTTTGTGCGGCACGGTGTCAAACGCTTTTTGAAAATCTAAATACACTACATCAACCGCCCGATGTCTATCGTAAACGTTAACCACGCTTTGGAAAAATTCAAAAAGATTAGTTAAGCAAGATTTGTTTCGCCTAAAACCGTGCTGCGTATTTCTAACTAGCTTATGCACTTCTAAGTGTTCGACGATACGATCCCTAATTATTGATTCCAGTAGCTTACCTACAACAGACGTTAAACTGATATGGCCTATAATTTCCCGCCGCACTTTTATCGCCTTTCTTAAAGATAGGTGTTACGTTTGCTAACTTGAAATTATCTGGTACGGACCCCTCAGAAATAGACGCATTAAAAATCTTTGTTAGCGACACAACAATGCTTATATATATATATATATATATATATATATATATATATATATATATATATATATATATAATATATATATATTATATATATATATATATATATGTAAAAATGAACCATAAATAATTCCCATATTCCTATATTATCTTATCCTTCATGTAATTCTTGTATTCATTTATATAGTCTCTGTATCCATTGTAAGAAAAAGTATCCATTTTAAAAATTCATGTGTTATATGGTTCATGTATAATCTTATATATTTAACTTTATATAATGCCTATACTCCTATGTATGTACGTGTGTGTATTCATTTTTACATAAGGACCAAAATCGCCCAACGCGAGTTTGGATAAAATATTTGATTCACTTTCACTTTGCTAAATAATTGGTGACCTGTTGTTTTTTAAAATCTCATAATCATTTTTTAGATTTCGCTTAATAAGGAATCCTGTTAAGCTTTGCAATGTTCACATTTTGTATACACTCTCTTTCGTTATAAACAATGAGATCATGTCTTGCCTAAGCATTAAAATTGTACATCTTAAACCTTAAAATTTCACTCATATGCATATTTTAGTGTAAAGATGCATAGTCCGATTTCCACTTTTAGTTAACTTGGCAGATCATGATAACATCAGATCTGAAAAGTCGCGGTTTAAGATAAAAATATGGTTTCGTCTTCAAATATTTTGTTTACTCGTTCAAGCCTTACCACAGCTAAAAAATTTACTTATTTTCAAATATTGTGCAAAAATAATACAGCCTTCTTAGCATTTAATAATAATGTTAGCAGTTTTTGGGTATATAAACCCATTCAAATTCATCCATTGTCATTCAGAAGCTAATTCAGAGGCTGAGCACTACCTGTATTTTTTAGCAGTAAATTTACAGTGAAGAAACTTTTTATTGTCCCCTTCGAGCCTTGCTCTCTTCAGAAAAACTTAGAAAACTTTCCGGATACGCTATAAGAAGAATCCGGAACCTTCAGCATTTAGATTGCAAATCTACCAGAGTCCTCCGAGCCACTATAGAAGAACTCGGAGAGTAACATAGAAGAAAAACCACTTCAAGGCACCTATCCGTTGCTTGCCTCCTAAACCAGAACCCCCGTCAATCCGAACCACCCCAGGGCCATAGACGGAGGGGTTAACAACTGGCGACCCTTTAACCAGGATCTTCACGACTCCAGGATTCTTCCAGTCCTCCAGACCCTTTAACCAGGATCTCCACGACTCCAGGATTCTTCCAGTCCTCCAGACCCTTTAACCAGGATCTCCACGACTCCAGGATTCTTCCAGTCCTCCAGACCCTTTAACCAGGATCTTCACGACTCCAGGATTCTTCCAGTCTTCCAGACCCTGGAACCAGAACCAACACCCAGTTGACCGGCGTGTCACGACTTCGAGTTCGTCACATCCACCCGTGAACCGGTGCGTTACGACTCCAAGTTCTTCACGCCTACTTTTCATCTAGGAACAAGTGGCCAGCCAGACACGTCTTCAGGACACACCTCAAAAGGATTTCGCCATAGGAATCTTGTTAAGTACAAAACTCTTTTTTAAAATAATTTCTAAACATTTGAAAAGTCATTATTATTAACAATTAATATTTAGTATTGAGCCAGAATTAACAAAAAACACAGTGAACACTACAGACACCAGTGATACACTCTTTTTATTGAAAACAGTATTGTCACAGTTATTTTCACAGTTATTTTTACTATTCTAGTTAGTATATATAATTTTATTTAATGTACCAAACATAGTATTACCATACCATCACGTACATTTGAGTGAAATTTTGTTTACATTTTTATTTTTGTTTGCAATCTTTTCAAATTTTCCCCGAGTTAGGCAAATTGTTGTGCATTATTTTTTTTAGATAGTGTAGTTAGGAAAACCCCTTAAGTGATCATTCCATGAATTAAGATCGGTCAAGCAGACCTAATTAGAACATTAATAAGTACCTTCACATATGAGCGATTCAGACGGTGCGCTTTCTGACATCGAAGAATTACCTACACCCATTTTTCCACCTACCCCGCGCCCTTCAAACATATTCCCAAACACACAAGTCAGTATGTCTCAGTCTCAAACCCCCGCCCCAGCATATATTAACTTAGGCAGATTAGTAAATCTTCCTCATACTGTTTTAATTTTTAAGGGGACCATAGATAATCGTTTTGTTGAACCGCGCGTAAGACCTTGGGTTGAGTCTTTAGAGCAACATTTCTTACGCGAGAATATTACCGATGATGATATAAAAATCAGAGAAGCAAAAAGATTTATTGACCCTAAAGAGGGAAATGCCCATGACACAGTCACTTACGTCCCATCAATTAGCGAAGCTATAACATGGGACGATTTTAAACAAAACCTATTAGAATTTTTTAAAGAAATAACCCTTGCACAACCCTTAGCCACATTAGAAGCAGTCTTCCAAGTTAAATGGAAGAAAGAGGAACACGAGGATTTAAACAATTTTATTACACGTACACACAAACTTGTAGGAGAAGCCCTCCGGGCCGCAGAAAATGCATGTGGCATAACTTTTACTTCGAAACAAAGAAATCTAATAGTAGCCACAACCATTTACCAAAACTTACCCGGAGCGCCTAAAAAAAAGTTTCAGGAGTTTTTAAATGTTGACAAACCTGTCAGTGTAGCCATAAACAAAACACGGGAACATCACCCCGATTTAGCAAACCAAACCTACCGAAAGGGTAGAGAAACCCCTGTACAGTATATTCAGCAGCAGCCACAACACCAATACCAACAGCAACAACAACAACAATATAAACCAAGGCAAATACAGGGAACACCCCAGAAACAAGCCCCCCAAACCCAGAATACACGCCCTCCTCCACAGTGTTTTAACTGTGATAGTTTCGGGCATATGATAAGTCAATGTAATTACCCCTCGTATTGCTCCCACTGTCACGAACATGGTCATCGCCGTGGCGATCGCCAAAAGTGTGCTGATAAAGCCCCTGCAGGGTATAGACCCCACTTTCAGAAACCAAACCAACCACGTCCCCAAAACGTATCCCAAAAGTCAACCAATCCCCAGAAACCAGTCCATTCCCAGCCTCAGTCGAACTACCAACCCAATAAATCACGACCACAGGGTCACCCACACTCTTACCCCATGTATAAACCCCAATACAACCAGCAAGGTCAACTAGTTCGGTACGTAGAAGTACCCGGGGAGGAATCATTTTCCCCAGAGAACAGTTTTCAAGAACACCCTTCAGCGTATGATATCCCCGTAGAATATGATCCAGGTCCTCCCATAGAAGACCATGTGATCCCTTTTTTAGACCCTACATTGGAGGCAGCAGTTCAACCTCCTCCCTCCTAAATTACAGTAGTAAGCCCAGATACGCACACAAACTCCCCATCAGGATAATAGGTGCGGACCTCTTAGATTTAATAATAAATTGTAGTACGGATAACCAAGATTTAACTGCTCTCCTAGATACAGGAGCACACGCAACGTTAATTAAGAAACAATGCGTAGATGAATTACTAGAGAGTACCAATTATAAATATGAACTTAAGGCACCATCCTGCCAACTTAGAGGAGTTACGGGCACACCCATACCCACATATGGAGAAATTGAGTTATATTTAGAAATTGGAAACGCGGTATACCCCGCGAAATGTTGTATAGTGGACACAGTCGCCACCTTTCAGACAGACATCCTACTAGGGATGGATTTTTTTAACCGGAATCAATGGGAGATTTACCCAGCCGGAAAGTTAGTAAAGTGTCGAAATAGGACACACCATCTCCGCGAGGATGACAGACAACTTAATGCTAATAGACTTAGCTCAGTTCAGATTTCCGAAAGAAATAGGAAACCCCCTCTACTTGATAGCAGATCAAGTCGGCCGGTTGCATCCAGAGGGACAACCGCTCCAGAAATCAGACCCCAGGGTAATCAGTTCCAGTTGTTGAATCCAGTTGGATCAACCCAGGCAGTTTCCAGACAGTCAGTTTCCAGTCAGTCAGTTTCCAGTCAGTCAGTTTCCAGTCAGTCAGTTTCCAGTCAGCCAGTTTCCAGTCAGTCAGTTTCCAGTCAGCCAGCTTCAGTTCAGCCAATAAGGCAAATTTTAGTCGCCGAACCAGAATCAGATTCACAATTTTTCATATGCCCTACCGAGCATATAACAGTAGCACCTTATGAGAAGATTTGTTTCCTAGCAAAAGTAGTTAACAGTCAAGGAAAATTATTAGAGTCAGAGCGTACTCTGATTACAGAGAAAAGTAATTTCAAAAGAGATGTTCTTATTGCCCAAGTCCTTAGTCAGAGTCAGAATTCAGCTATCCCTGTTGTTTGTTTAAACAAAGGAGAAAGATCTATAGAATTAACTTCAAATCAGAAAATAGGAACTGTTTCCACAGTAGAAATAGATTCAGATTTCCCCATCAGTACGATAAATCGTGTTTCCAGTTCCTTAGAATTAAAGCCTTCAATATTAAAAGAAGAATATAAGAAATGTCTGAAGCACTCCCTTCAGGAGTCACCAGCTTTACAGGATCCCAAACTAATGGAATCACTTCTCGATTTCCTGATAAGAAATAAAGATGTGATTGCCCTAACCGGAGATCCTCTGGGCCGAACTAATTTGGTCCCTTTTGAAATCAAGTTGGAACCCAATTCCAAACCCATTTTCATTCCTCCCTATCGGGTTCCACATTCTCAGTTAGTCACTATTGAGGAACACATCAAGGACATGTTGGAGCAGGATGTCATTCAGCCTTCAGCTAGTCCCTGGTCCGCTCCTATGATTCTCGTCTCCAAAAAGGACGGAACATCTCGCCCTTGTATAGATTTTAGACGCCTGAATAACATTACCATCCCAGACCGTTTCCCGATTCCAAACATGCAGGAAACAATTCTGAACGTAGGGAAAGCGAATTTTTTTCATCCCTCGATTTAGCATCAGGTTATTGGCAAATGGAGGTCAGTCCCGAATCTCGGGCAGTGACTGCTTTCTCCACTAACCGAGGCCATTACGAATTCCAGGTTTTACCTTTCGGAGTCCGAAATGGGCCTGCTAATTTCTCTAGGTTGATGAATATAGTCCTTTCCGACCTATTAGGTGTCGAAGCTCTCGTGTATCTTGACGATATTATCGTCTATAGTTCGGACATAAAAACACACTTTCAACGCCTTCATAATGTGCTATCACACTTGAGAAAAGCACACCTTAAACTGAAGCTTGCAAAGTGCAATTTTTTACAAGAATCCCTGGTATACCTAGGATTCCTACTCTCGTCCACAGGAATTAAACCTGATCCAGCCAAACTCGAAGCCCTGGAAAGGTACCCTGTACCCAAGACCATCGACGACGCCCGTGCATTTATTGGTTTTGTCGGATTCTATCGGAACTTTATCCCCCAATTTTCGAATATTGCTAAACCCATTACTAATTTGTTCCAGAAAAATTCGAAATTTAACTGGGAATCCGATCACCAACATGCCTTTGAAACTTTAATTAATAAACTAACCTGTCATCCCATTTTACAATATCCTGATTACACAAGACCCTTCATCATAGCCACAGATGCTTCCTCCTATGGACTAGGAGCCGTCCTGTTACAGGACGTAGACGGTGTGGAATTACCCATTGCTTATGCCAGTCAACTTCTCTCTGCACCTCAACGGAATTATTCCACTACGGACCGAGAGGCCCTAGCGGTATATTGGGCTTTGAAAAAATTCCGAAATATCGTCTATGGCTACGATGTAACCATCAAGACTGATCATAAGCCACTCACGTACCTCTTCAAGGACAAGCTACTTGAAGGACGATTGAGTAGATGGGCTCTGTTGATTCAGGATTTTGCAGCGAAAATCGTATACAAACCGGGAAAACTGCAAGTTATTCCAGACGGATTGTCGAGACTCAAGCCCGACGCCCGAGTGAATAAAATAGGACTTCTTCCTGTGTTCGACTACGAGTGTCTGCAATACTCCCAACAACAGGACCAACACACCCAGAACCTTCGGGCGCGCCTGGAACAAAAGGAACCATCGAAGGTAAAAGAACAGTACAACCTCAAAGATGGGCTCGTACATTTCAGGAACGAAGATGGAAACGACCTCGTGGAGATACCAAAGGATCTCGTTGATATAGCCATTGGACTTTGTCACGACTCACCTTTTTATGGACACATGGGGCCGGATCGCACCATCAAAAGTCTTTTGGAGCGATACCATTTTCCCGAGATGAACAGAACGGTACATGAATACATCGCCGAATGTCCATGTTTAAAGCATAAGGGCAACGTACCATCCACCGCTCCAATGCATAAATATCCAGTATGCCAGAGGCCCTGGCAAAGAACTGGAATGGATATACTGGGACCATTTCCCAAAACATCAAAGGGAAATCAGTACATCATTGTGTTTACGGACCACTTCTCGCGTTACAGCGAAGTAGCCGCCATTCCAGATCAGACCTCGGAAACTGTGGCAAGAGCCCTAGTGGAACGCGTCATCCAAAACCATACCACTCCTTCCATCCTAATCTCGGATAACGCCCGTAGTTTCACTTCCAAACTGTTCGAGTCACTTTGTAACATGTGTAGAATTAAAAATACACACATTGTGGCATACCACCCGCAGGCAAACGGCTTAGTGGAAAGACACAATCGAAAGATCTTGGAAGCCCTGCGCCACGTTGTCGATGCATCCTCCCGTACATGGGATGATTCCCTTCCCATGGTACAAACAGCCATCAACAATGGCTATAATGTGTCCATCGGGGACACCCCTCATTTCGTTCTATATCACTACGACAAGCGTCTACCTTTTGATTTGCCCGACCAAACCGACCCGGCAGTCCTAACATCTTCCGAAATGGCAGAAGCAAATCAGCAACTAGCTGAACGATCTTTCAAGATTTTTGACATAATCCGCTATGCCCTCGACCAACGAAACCAACAGATGGAGCAAGAACAACATAGGCGTCATCCCCGTCAACGGACTATAATCGTTGGTATGCGATGTTATCTGAAGAGCGTGAAACCGCCAGGGGCTCATCGCAAATTATACCCGAAATGGGATGGCCCATATAGGATTATGAAAGACCTCGGAAAAAATCGTTATGAAATCCTCGACCTCCGGGATCATTCCAAACTAAAGATCATTCACGCTGACAATTTGAAGATAGCTTCCGAGCAACACCTTCCCAAAAAACAGCTGCCAGGCGTTCGAGCCGCCTATCCTTCAAAAGGTCAAGATATTAACAAATCGGGCAGGGATCAAAAAACTGAAGTAGTCACCGCGGGAACCGCTACCCATGACGAAGATTGGTACCTCGTAATACCACCATTACTCGAGGCAATCTCTGAACAAGAGGAGGCCCCAGAGCCAAGCGTCCCATCGGACCCAGACCCTGGAGAAACCCCTTCGAGAGAATCACTCAGTGGAACTCCACCATCTCCTCCAACTCCACCATCTCCTCTGTCACCACCCTCGCCGATTGATGATCGACGCACGGACCCGACATACCGCCCGCAAATGCATCACCCACGTGAACTAGAACCTTCACATAAGAAACGAACCCGCTCAGAATCCGAGCTCAACGGTCGACCCCCATTGCCACCAAAACGAGGCCGACCCCTTCGCCCACCAACACAAGTATCCACACAAGTATCCACACAACTACCCCCAGCTCCGTATAACTTAAGGCGTAGAAATGAATAAAATTGTCCCCCTTATAATTTTCCAAATTATTTACTCTTGTAGACCTAGTATTAAAATTTCTACCGGAGTTGTTATAGAAAAACTTGCAGAAGGTAAATTTTTGAAAGGGCATGCAGACCTTTATATAAATTTGCAACCCCCTGCTAGAATTAAAATCAATCTCCTTCAGATACAAACCCAATTAGAAACGTTTGAAAGTAAAGTCCAAAATTCTTTCCAAGGAAAAGATCAGATAGTCGCGTTCTGTTAGAAAATACCCTCGAAAATATTCAAACTACAGCACGCGCCCTATCAGAAATATTAGCCTTACCATGGATACAAACTGAAACCAAAAATTCCGAAAACTTTAACCAAAGAAGTAAAAGGGGAC
>JAJOZX010000169.1:1920000-1953208 GCA_023014485.1 Bathynomus jamesi | reverse complement strand
CATGGCGTACGGCTAGGGCCAGCTCAGGACTTGTATATACGCCTCTGATCTTACGCTGGTGGGGTATATGGTTACATTCGCCGTTATCCTCTTCCGCGCACTTCACGCACAGGGGAAACATGAGCTTGTCGTCGATAACGACAGGTAAGATCGGCATCCATAAATTGCGTGGGGGGAGTACGTCTACGAAAGAGAGCCCAAAGTAACGATCATTCAAATTTTTTGAAAATTCATTGATGGAGGGTAGGCTAGGTCCCACCAGTTTCTCAGGAGCGCCCACGGGGTACGGATTGCTCTTCATCACGTATGGGTATAAAGAACAGAAATCGTAGTAATGGAGCTTCACGCCCTCCGTAGGTGGAAAGTATAGTCTGAAAGGATTTGTACGTCCTCCAAACAAGCTATCACCACATTTGAGAGGATCCAGCACCATTGAACGCTTGATCGTGTTTATTTCCTCACGGTACACCTCGTCTGTCTCCATCCGTGCATCATATTCATGCTCCCACAAGACTTTGTGAGTGAACTGTGATCCTATAAGTTGATCGCGGGTGCGGGTCGATGCAAGACAGTCGGCAGGAGACCTACCGTGGATATCTCCGGCGATTCCGCACTCAGGACGGGGGCATCCATGCCACCAGCAACCGTTAAAGGAGTACACAGTCTTCACACCAGTGACACGGTTTTCACTTAACCCATCAACCCAAAAAACACGTCCATTAATCTTAATGGGTACTTCACCCGTGTTGCGGGCGTGCTTTATGTATACACCTGTCTGTTGCTGTAGGTGTATGAGCCAGTAAATAGCCTTGTGTCCGTAACTGCGGGGTTGTTTCGGTGAATAATGGCTAAGGTGTCTTTAGGCATGAAGTTATTCTTGAACACCGTAAAACATAATGATGCGATGGTGGTTGCGACTTGCAGTGGATCGCATTTGAAACGGGCTATGTACATTAGGGTGGATCGATTTTACATTTTTTTCGATTTCCATATTCTAATAGAGACAAAAACTTGCGCATGCATGAGAAAATAGCCTCTGCAAAATCTTAGCTTAATAGGTAATCATCTTCTGCCCCCGGCAGAGCGATGAAAATCATATTTTAGTAGTCAAAAACGTATTTTTAAACCCTAGCCTAGAGTCATAAAATTTTGCGTGTGTTATTTCATGCCTAAGCAACGATATAAATGCTATGGGAAATATATAAATGCATTATTTAAGACAAAGAGCCGATCTGAAAATATGTATATTATACATATTTTCAGATCGGCTCTTTGTCTTAAATAATGCATTTATATATTTCCCATAGCATTTATATCGTTGCTTAGGCATGAAATAACACACACGCAAAATTTTTGACTCTAGGCTAGGGTTTAAAAATACGTTTTTGACTACTAAAATATGATTTTCATCGCTCTGCCGGGGGCAGAAGATGATTACCTATTAAGCTAAGATTTTGCAGAGGCTATTTTCTCATGCATGCGCAAGTTTTTGTCTCTATTAGAATATGGAAATCGAAAAAATGTAAAATCGATCCACCTAATGTACATCCTTCTAAAGGCCTGGAAACATACTCTAAGCACGCGCACATCATTCACGCAATAACGCTCACATTCATCAGCTATATTATAAGGGTTACTTTCATTAAAACTGTCGTAGTATCGATCAAAGTCTTCACGTTCATCCATACAGTCAAAATAATGTTTGGGGGGTGGTGGGCCTACGTAGTTTAAAGTCTCGCTGGTGAGGAAAGTGTAAGGGAAGTATCCTTTGGAAACTTCAGCTGCTACTCCCATCACCTTGGGTAGCTTTGCTAATTTACAAGGTGTGAATAATAAGTATCTTTAAATTGTACATTGCCTCTTATCTGCATCTGTATTAATTTGTTGCCTCTTTTCAAGGATCACCTGTAAATATCTCAGAGGATTCGTGTTCAAGCAACTCCTTATAAAGGAACTGCGTGAAAAACTTTGCCTCCGTTATGGGCGAGAATATACACAGTCATTTTTTTGAACTTGTCGGCTAACTTGACAATAAGGACACAAATAGTTTCACAGGACTATCGCGGACATTCGTTTTAAAACGTTTGTCCGTTTACCACATTTGGGGCACTCGTCACATTCGATACCCATACACTCATCACAGATGGTCTGGCTCACAAGTAAATGTGGAATTACCTCTTTGGTTTCAGCGTTCGTATATGTTTCTATATCGTAGTATAGTTATACAAGGGTTATTTTTAGGCTTAGCATCTTTCATATAACATACATGCTTTACTCCATCGCCTTATATTCCTCCTGGCATGTAGGACAGTGAATTACGTCACACTTGTGCTTAAATTTCCCCAATTATCCATTGTGTGAAACATACCACATTCACAGATTCTCATTTTCCTGCACGTGCCATTGATTTATGGAAATCAAAACAGCTATTATTGAAAAATGTGCGTCTACACACATCACAGTCTCTCTTCTCAGCTTCAACTACACGGCTTTCACATTTGTGCTTTTAACACTGCTCACATACCATGTGACATTCTTTACAATGTCTCACTATATCATCCGCAAACTCGAGGCACCCCTTACACAAATCATGATGTCTCCCATATTTTCGACTTTTGTCATAACTCGCGTAAAGCCACCTTATATTACGGATGGGGAGATACGTTGTCCCTGACAATCCTAAAATAAGTAGGGGTCTTGTACGATCTCTCACACAGCTTTTAAAAACATACACAGTCCTACGACGATCATCCAACCCACATACAACTATGCGGACATTCATTTCCTGTTCTACCCTTCTCAGCTCTTCAGGACCCATATTACAGTCAAATTCAAGTTCACAGTCTACAGCTAGTTTACGGGCACGCTCCACGACCGTAGGCAGCCAAATTTTTTGAGTCCGTGTATTTTGTACAGTAAACATACGTGCTAAGAGTACTGCTATAAAGCCGCAACCACGATCGACGTTTATATGCTTTCGGTAAATAGTCAGAGAATTGAAGTTAAGAGTATACGGTATGGCACTATGACCCGCAACACAGAATACACGGTCAATATTTACCGTGAAGTTGTCCATATTGAAGGCTGTACTAGTTTGGGCGGCTTGCATTATACGTCCTAATATATATTCTACATCTTCAGCCGCCAAACGTCTAAATGGATGGCACTATCACCCAATAATCGTCTACATCACCGTCATCTGACCCGAATCCAAAGGACAGACTCGTCCTGACTTCACGCTCGTCGCGATTCTGAAGAGCAACCTCTATAATACGCTGTACAACCCGGCGTAGCCCGCGCTCAATTCCATTGCTATACATGGCTCTAGGGTCGACCCTGACTCTATACCGATTTCTAGTCAAAGCTGTGGTGGGGGCTGCGGATCGCACCAATTCGAGCGTTATAGCATCCTCAACAGAACAGGGGGCGGCGGATGAATTAGTGGATATATTAGCGGAAGGTTCTCATGGGGGGCCTGTTGCGTAGGAGGTTGAGGGTTGGGGATCTATTATTGTAGACTTAACAGAACGGGGGGCCGGATGAATAAGGGATATATTAGCGGGAGGTGCTGCTGGGGGGCTTGTTGCGTAAGAGGTGAGGGTTGGGGATCTATTACCGTGCAACAGGCGCGTATTTCGGTCGCTTTATACCTGACGTGGGGTTCTCACACCTCCGCTTTGGACGTGCTACCGGTATCGCTGGTGAGGGTTCGTTGGCAGGGGAGGAGATCACAACTACACTGTCGTCGAGGTCATCCGTAATGTCAATGATGGGGTGCTCTACCTCATCGTCATTCACGGTTCTGTGGGAGAAGAAAGCAAAATATAAGGCAGCACTCAAAATTTGTAATATTTTGTAAATGACCCACTTAGGAGTGTGACGTGTTAGAAATGGACTCTGTAGAAAAATTCAGATTCACGAGCCCATCCACATGTATTATATCTGGACCTACAGGATGTGGTAAAACTGTGTTTATGCTTAAAATCATTAAAGAAAAGGGAGAGATGTTCTCGAAATTTGTGCGTAAAGTTATATGGTGCTATTCGACGTATCAATCAGTGTTCAACGAGTACCAAGATGATATTTTGTTCCACAAAGGCGTATATGACGTTAATTCGTAAAGGGAAATGAACATACAATCATTGTAATTGACGATCTCATGTTGGAGATGGATAAAACGTTTGCCGAGACATTTACAGTATTCTCCCACCATCTTAACATAAGCGTGTTCTTCATCAATCAGAATCTATTTTTCAAAATAGATACATGCGCGATGTGTCGTTAAATACGCAATATCTAGTCTTATTCGCGCAACGTAGAGATGTATCACAAATTGGGGATTAGCCAATCAAATGTTCCCGAATCAGCGTAAGGAGTTTTTGGAAGTTTATAAAGAAGCTACAAGCACGCGTTACGGATATTTGCTTTGCGACCTTCATCCGCGAAACACGTTTAGAGTGCTTCTGCGAACGAATATATTTCCAAACGAGCCTGAAACGGTGTATATTCAGAATGACAAAGAGACTAAAGAAATACCGTGAATTAATAAAAATCTATCATCGACTGCCCCGGGCAATGCAGCAGATGTTTATTAAAAAATCGACGCCGACTTTTTAAAATGCATCTGTGAAATCTGTCTTAACGTTATAAATTGCAATGTATCAATGAAAACCCATCAGAAGGCTCGCCTACGCCGCTACAAGAACATAATACGTGCACTCGCTCGTAAAAGTCAAACTGTAGCGAAGAAAAAACGAATTATTGTACAAACAGGAGGGTCATTTCTCCCCATCTTATTTTCAGTTTTGGGTCCTTTACTGACTAGATTAATATAATGAAGAAAGTGGTAGTGATTCCCACGAGGTGTACGCTTCACTGCAAAGGAATCCAGACACGGATCTAGATCCCCGTAAAAGCAGACTTAAAAGAATGGAAAGCGAATTGCTAGCCCTTAAACAGTGAAAAAACACCTGATGAGAAAAGAATCTTACACCAGAAGCTCTGCAGAAATTTCTTCACGAGTACGAAAATTATAAGAGCCCTACAGAGATTCCTGTGGTTATTAGGCACAGCACGGGGGACGATGGACATGGCGACATAGGATCTGATCCCGACGATACAGCTGACCAACCAAAAAGATTAGCCACACAACATATCGAACATGTATTAAAAAGCACCCTCCCACATACATTGATGAGTAAAGGCTTAAGTCTTTATAATCTATTGAATGAGGATCCAGCCATACAATGGACCGATACAGGCGAGATCATTGTGGAAGGATCAAAGGTACAGGGATCGAATATCGTAGACATTGTCCATGATCTGGTGAGAAAGTGGGATAGGCCATCACCATCAGGATGGAAGCATATTAAAGCAAGACTACAACAAATAAATGTCCCTAAAACGTTGATAGGAAATCTGAACAGGTTAAAAGACTTGGAACATGCAACGCATGTGACACAATTGAAGACGCCGTCACCCCCGGCGGTAACACCTTTGAAGAGGAGAAGAAGAGGTTAAACCAACCCTACCCACGTGCCTCTAAAATACGCAAATGGCTAACGTATTAACTAAACGCTATTATGACATTTCTAACCCATCCTCTTACGGCGGCGTAGATAGACTGTACAGAAGTGTTTACGGAGTAGGAAAAAAAGATGTTGAAAGATTTTTGAGGGAGCAGGACGGTTATACGCTTCATAAGCCTGTGAGAAAAAGGTTTAAAACAGCCAAGACAACGGCTTCCTCGATTGATTCTATTTGCCAAGCAGATTTAACAGACATGCAAAGATATTCTGTGTATAACGATGGTTACCGCTACATTCTATTCATAATAGACGTATTCTCTAGATATCTGTGGCTAGTTCCTCTGAAAAATAAATCACCTGAAACAGTTGCTAAAGCCACCAAAAGCTAATGTTAAAAGAAAACAGGGTTCCTGGCTATTTTTGTACGGATATGGGGAAGGAATTTATAGGCCGTGCTTTTCAGAACATGTTGACAGAGTTTAATATCAGCTATTACACAACCAATTCTATACATAAGGCTTCTTTAGCTGAAAGAGTTCAGCGCACCATAAAGGAACGCATGCACCGTTATTTTACACATAAAAACACATACAGATTTCTAGACATTCTGGAATCATTGGCATCATCCTACAACCGCTCACACCATCGCACGATTGGGACAACACCTAACGAAGTTTTAGAAAGAGGTAAGCTCCCGAGAGAGATGGATCACCACCACCACCACACTCTGCGCGCTTCAAAATCAATGATTATGTAAGGCTGTCGCGTTCGGGGAATAAATTCGCAAAGGGTTTTGAGCAAGGATGGACACGCGAGATTTTTAAAGTTAGGGCTATGAGACCTAAAGGTGAGATAATGATGTATTACATTGAAGATTTGAATGGGGAAGAAATCTCAGGAGGCTTTTACCGCGAGGAATTGCAGAAAGTTGCGTTTAATTTAGGAAAAAATTGTTTAAAATTGAGAAAATTTTAGGAAGCAAAGGTTCAGGAAAGAGAAAAATGTACCTGGTGAAATGGCTAGGGTACCCAGAAAGCTTCAACACCTATATAAAAGCTGATGCAATAATGAAGCTTAAATAGTATGCAACATGGCTCCTAACCATTTCTATGTCACACTCCCGTCCTCCTCGTCCCTGTCTGTACACCCTAACAACACACTAGCCAACTTTGTAACAGAGCTCCACGCACATTGAATTGGGTCGTGATTCGTATGAGGTGGGGATATGCGAAATTTAGCTGGACACCGTCTTTTTAAATATTGAACATAAAGAAACCGTTTTTACGATTCTTAGAGACATTGACGAGTGTGAAAAAGCTGGGGTAGCTATGGATGAAACTATGCGTATCGCTCGGACTAAGGCTGCACGGTATTACAGTACAGAAGTAAGACTAGGACCGGGTCAATATGGTTCGGCCGATGATGTTGTGAGAGGCTTAAACGTAAGTTTAAGAAACTCAAACCTTACGAATGATTTAGTATTCGAAATCGTAAACAACCCTGCACATACACTAATCCTAAAATCAAAGACTAACAGACGTATTAAAGAACATAGAAAGTTCCAAATTCTAACCAGCGGCCGATATAACGCAGCCTTCCAAAGAGACACATTTCACGAGACACAGTATAACTTGTCCAGATTAATGTATCAATTGAAGATGGAGAAATTGGCTGAAAGGTCCCCAGACATGTGCTATATTTACAGTAATATAGTGGAGCACCAGTTTGTTGGGGATACCCAGGCACGCCTGCTGCGCATTGCTCACATCCCCAACCATAGAGGAAGGAGTTTGAGTATTACATATGACAGACCCCATTATGTGAATGTCGCAACTAATTTAATAACCAATATCTCAATATATATAAGAACGATTGAGGGTGAAAACTTCCCATTCGGTAACGGGAGCTTAACAGTGAAGCTGCACTTTCGACGCACTGAGTTATAATGGATAGAAAGCCTTTCACCGTCTATCGAGGGGTGAGATACCAGCGCGGTAGTGGACTTGGATCCATTTCTTCATCCATACTACGTACGGCTGTTCCTTTGCTGAAGAGGGGTGCCAGATACCTTGGAAGGAAAGCGCTACAATCAGGCCTTAACACTGCAGAAGACATATTGGCTGGGGCTAAACCTAAAGAAGCTCTAAAAAAACATTTAAAGCGTACACGGGACGAAATCATCAAAGATTCAAAGAGAAAAATGCGTGGTGGCGGGAAGAAGAAGAAGAGGGCTGCCCGGAAGAAGGGGTCACGTGGTATTAAACGTAAAAGGCTATCAAAAAAGAAGTGCTGTAAGCGAATGAAACCTATGGTTGACCACTTTTTTGACTGATGTAAGCTAAGGACATTGAGCTCATGAATCATAGTTTGTTTACCACTTGTCGAGAGAGGAGTCACTATTTCGCCATGGCACGCTTCATCCACCCATGTAGTTCACAATGCTGTAAATCGGAGCTGTCCCTTTTTGAACTGCCTCCAACCCAAGTTTCTATTGAGCACAGTGACTTTATTACAATTAACCCTTTAAACACAATTAGTTCCCCGAGTGCACCTATAGAATTCGTGATACCCAGCTCAGGCCCTTACTTTTTTGATCCAAGCTGTGTGTACATGTACGCTAAGCTACGTATAGCCCATTCTGATGGAACGGTCTGCGATGACAAATATGCTGTATACCCTGAAACAAACTTTCTGCACTCCATATTCAATCAGTGTGACGTATATTTAAATCAGACCAACATATCGGCAGGCACGGGGTACTATCATCTACGAGCCTATCTGGAAAATGTCCTCAACTTTTCCAAAGAAGCGAAGGCTACCTTTTTAAGTGCCGAGGGATATTATCAAACTAAAGATGAAAATAGTATAAAGGACAAATTTAAAAATTCTAAAAAGAAAATATACAGTGTTTTGGACGCTTGCACACAGATTTCACTTTCCAGGAGAAGTTGCTTGTCAACGGGGTGGATATGAAAATAAAGCTCACCCGCACGAGTCCTGAGATCTGCTTAAATCTGGATGCTGATCAAGAAGAGGGTGCAAAGCCCGTTGTGGTTCACATTATGGACACATACCTCCGCGTACGGCGAGTGAAATTAAGTTCACCAAAACAACTAGAAATTGAGAAAAATTTACTAAACGCTACAGTGAAATATCCTATTAACAGAGTACAAATCAAACTATATACGGTTCCTGCAGGGTTGGCATCGAAGCAGATAGAAAACATTGCCCTGGGAAATCTTCCTAAAAGGATATTAATCGGTATGCAGGACCATGCTTCGGTGAATGGAAAATATAAAAAGAGTGCCTTTAAATTCGAGAATTTCGGACTTAAAAATATAACTCTATACGTTAATGGCGCTGCTTTGGGTGGAACAATGGGTACGGACTATTCATCAGACGCTGTGTTACCTCTTTGTGCCAGAGCCTATAGTAATCTGACCCATATTGCAGGTGATTGTGATGAGCTTGGTAATGGGGTAACGCAGGAAGAATTCATTGATCAATTTAACCTTTATCCGTTTGACATTACACCTGACTTATCTGCTAGCGTAAATACCCATTTAACCCCACAGCAGAGCGGAAACATCTCAGTGCGGCTGGAATTCGCCAAGCCTATAGACGCTCCTATTAGTGTACTAGTATATCTCGAATCGCAAGCCCTAATAGAAGTAGATAGATTTAGGAGCGTTATCACTGACTTTTAAAATGGATGCTAATACACTTCAGAAAGTAATGGAACGAGTCACACGTTCCAAATTTATCGGCGTGTTTGCGAAGAATGAAACATTGAGTTTGCCAAGTACGCGAGAATGCGGTAGTCTTATTGTGAACACAGATGTCATCGGTAATGAAGGGATTCACTGGATCGCTGTCTATTTTAAAAATAGACAGCGCCTGTACTATTTTGATTCACTCGGTACTCAACCCTGGAGTGACCCTATTATTGTAAAATTTCTCGCTCAGTTACATATTCCCGAAGTTGCATGGAACCCATTTCGTATACAAGGATATTTTAGTAGTTTGCGGAATGTACTGCGTCTCATTTCTCACGCATATGTCATGTGATAAAGAATTTATAAATTTTTTAAATTTATTTGACCCGTGTCACACTCGCCGAAACGATGAAATGGTATGCAGACAGATAAAAATCCGCTTTCCAATTGTACGTAGTCGTTGTATAGTATAATGTTTTTGTTCGTATATTTGTAACGGTATATTCTGTAGTTGGTTATTGTACTGATTTCTTTCATTTAATAAATTTATGAAAATATATTGTCTTCTTATCCCAAAAAGATCGAAAAACACTTACATTATTTCGGTGTGACATTGCTGACTGATCAGTATATCCTCCGTATTCATGACACGAGATTCTTCAAAAGATTGTATAACACGTGTCAAATCCTCATCGGACCTTAAAGGAATAATGTTCATTCTTTTAAAACATATACAGAGTATACAGACAGATCCCCATTATGTGAAGATATCTTTGGTTCATTTAAGAGGAATAACATTGATTGCCATAAAAAATTTCGATTTTAGCATAATGGGGATAAGAGGTAAAACCAAATAACATTGATTGACATAAAATTTTTTGGCGAGTATCTAAATGAAATATTTGACGAGATACTACAACCCATCCATATATATAAAATCGAATTATAGACACTTACATTTCTATGGTAGTCCCTTGCGTCGGATTGTAAGGAGCGTCACTGCAAATATCTTCTACGGTTTGCGTTGGGAATAATTCATCACGGTCAATTGCGTTAAAAAGACTAATTGTCGTTAATGCTGCAGTGTCACGTTCTTCATACAAATCTGGGGAGACGTACAGGTCCATGGTGGAGGGAATGATTATTCACTGACGCGAAAATAGCTACTGTTACTCCCAACTGAAAAATATCCCCTTTTATATGCCCAATCGCCAAGCTCCGCCCCAAAAGACCAGATGTTCGTAGTGATTGGCTGCCGATGTAGCTGGGTGGAGCTATGATGTGTACCAATCCGCTATAACGGGACCGGACGAGTAACATATATATAAAATCGTGTTTTTGTGAATAAATTATAGACACTTACATTTCTATGGTAGTCCCTTATATTATATTTTTATTTTTACTTACAAGTTATTAGTATTTTTTCACAAATTCTTGTGTTAACATAATTTCAATTGTTAACTTATTTTATAATAAAGAAATTATAAATATATCCTAATTATATTTTTAAAAGAGCATTCGGTTTCCACATTAAACTGTGGGTTTAAGGTGGCGTGAAAACTTTATCCATTTCACTCTTCGAGCTAGTTGTTATTATTACTAAAGAGAAAATCATGCATGCTTTTCGGTCATACTACTGAGTCGGTTCAAATGATGCATTAACATGCTTTTCGGTCATACTACTGACTCGGGTCAAATGATGCATTAACATGCTTTTCGGCCATACTACTGACTCGGGTCAAATGAACCTGTTATTTTAAATCCGGTTCAATAATCCTGTTATGTTGAAATGTGGAAGAGTAAGCAACGACTTCCTGACGAGATGTATTTCGATCCACAGAACAGCTGTTCACTGAAGGCTGCATGTTCCACATTTTATAATAAAGAAATTATAAATATATCCTAATTATATTTTTAAAAGAGCATTCGGTTTCCACGTTAACTGTGGGTCTAAGGTGGAGTGAAAACCTTTCCAATTCGGCGAGAAATTACGCTAGGGAACAACGAAACCTATTTGGTGTTTCTTATAGAACTTTTGATGCTGATTCCGGTTTCAGAATTTTTCTATCACCCATAGTTTTCGAGAAAATAATAATATTTCCATTTACTCAGAGTTTCCCGCATCATTAGTCACTAATGTAATTGAGAGGATATAAAGAAATATATCCTAATTATATTTTTAAAAGAGCATTCGGTTTCAACGTTAAACTGTGGGTCTAAGTTACGCGTAAATATAAAATATTTTCATTGTAGAAATAATAATAATAATGATAATAAGAATTGATGTGAAAGGTGATTGATTTAAGCAGTTAAGATGTAGTTATAAGAATATGACACCATACAAATTACGCGTAAATATAAAATATTTTCATTGTAGAAATAATAATAATAATAATGATAATAAGAATTGATGTGACGGGTGCTTTTTGCTCGAATATCTTGGACGAAGGATTAACCCTCGGCCGAAAAGGTCTCTAGGGACAGGATTGGAATTGATACAGAGTCTCCTTTTCCTCGTGTGCGTGTGTGTGTGTGGTGTGCACGAGTGGTTTATTCGTTTATTATATATATATATATATATATATATATATATATCCGGGTTTGGTTAATGACATTCGTGTGTTTCGATTTTTGCCGTAAATTTCTTTTCATTTGGAGAGAAGGGAGACTTATCAGGGATTGGGGGGAAGGTCTCTCAACCAGCAGGTGTTCTTCGAAACCGATCCCGTTATAGCGGATTGTGTTTTGGCTAATTTCAGTTGATTAATTTCTTTAAATTTCGTTTTTTTCAATTTTCTTCGCAAGGAATGAGGCTCGTGTGTTTCATAAATTTTCATTTCGTTTCGTTATTCGTGACTTAAATATTTATAATAAAAATTAAATGTGTAAAAATTATTTATTTAATAAACAGAATTTAATTGGATTCATCTACCGTCATATATTGTGGTACACTATTTAAATGGATGATTAATATATGGTTTTTGCTATCTGGAATACATGGCGCTATCTGGCAACTGAATACATGGCGCTATCTGGCAACTGAATACATGGCGCTATCTGGCAACTGAATACATGGCGCTATCTGGCAACTCAGCCAGAATAGAGGTTTATAAAAGACCGAGAGACGACTGACGGAGTCATTACAAGCTCGGCTCCCAGCCGAGCAAGGACCTCTGGTCCTTCTCTTTCTGGCCCTTTGGGAAAACCCCTTAGAGGCCTCTTAGGTTAGGTAAACGAAAATAGCTTGGGGGAGAACTCCGCCTCCAAGTTGCATGCCTTGCAATCAAAGGCAACTACTCTCTCTCTCTCCTGCAGGTGTACCCCTACCCCCTTGGCTCAGCCAACTGGCTGATTAGGAGCCTATAAAACAACGCCTACTCGGCTGAAGTCTTAATATGCACTTGGCTCCTGCCAGGTGAACACCTCTCCTCCTTTCTCTCCTCCTTTCTCTCCTTTCAGGCCCTTTGGGGGGAATAGCTTGGGGGAGAACTCCGCCTCCAAGTTGCATGCCCCTTGCAACCCCGGTTGGCAACAAAGGCCAGTACTTTTTTTTCTTTTTTTTCTTTTCTTTTCCTTTTTTCTTTTTTCTTTTTTTCCTTTTTTGCAACACCCCCACCCCCTTTGCAACAACCCCACCCCCATTTGCAACATTACGGAATCACTTGCAACATTCTTGCACTCTCCCCTTTTGCGGCTATACTACTGTCGTATTATATGCATATGCAAATGTAATAGCAATAATATAAATTATTGTCAGGAACACCAGTGTATATTTATCATGGAATTTAGCAGTCAATTTGCATTTTAATAGTTGCACGTAGCATTTATGTGTTCTTGGTAGAAATGATAGTAATTTGGGCTGGCGAAATTTGTCTATAGAAAAATATCCATATGTCCATGTATCCAAACATATGTGAGATATTATGTTAAATGAAAGGTTAAATATTATAAATAGTTTGTATTGCATTTCTTATTTCTGCAAAAAAATGTTTAAATAAAGAAAGACATAAAATGATTAAATACAATTGAGTTTTTTCAACATGCTGAGAAAAATACCAAAAATGGGTTGTTCTTGTTGGTTAGCCGATCAGTCCACCCTGATCGAGCAACCGGCGGCACGCAGGCAGGTAACTGATCGCCCTCTCCGGAGTGGACCAGAGGTTCAGCGCACTAGTGATGTTGTGTTGTGTTCTCTGTTGTGCTAGAGCGGTACAGTCTGTCATAATGTGTTCAATTGTTTGTGGTGTCCTGGCAGAGGTGGCAGGTGTCGTCTGTGGAGTTGTCTAGTTTATGTTTATATGTCTGTAGGTTTTGGTGATGTCCACATCGGAATCGTGCTAAGTTAACTCGATCCGACCTGCTCAGGCTGGTCTCTGACCTGTCAATGGGTGGCGGCTTCGCACCTAGGACCGTATTCGGACCGAGTCATATCAGTGCTTTGTGGGTTAGGTATGTGTGTATGTGTTTTCTGTACTGTGTGATGTCTGTGGGGCGTGGTATGGAATGGAGCATTTGGTTATAATACTCAGAGTATTGTTTGATTCGCTGTTTGAAGGTGAAGTGTCTCCCCCACTATTTTAGAGCAATCGACGCCCCTGAATAGTAGTGTTCCTCAGGGCTTTATAATGTTACCCACCCTTTACCTTTTATTTATCAATGATCGATTAAATCGGACTTCCTGTCCAATCCACTCATATGCCGATGATTCCACGCTTCACTTGTCCACCCGCTTCACAAGTCGTCCCTCTCTACAGTCACTTTATGCTTCGCATAGGACGGCTATGGTATACCTAACCTTTGATCTTTCTGCCATCTCTGATTGAGGCAGAGAAAACTTTGTGGCTTTCAATGTCTCAAAAACTCAGTTCCTTCATCTGTCTACTTGTCACAATCTTCCACACGATTATCCCCTTACCTTCAACAATGCACAACTCAATCCTCTTAACATTCTTGGCGTTTTCTTTTCTCGTGATCTTTCCTGGAAAGATCACATATACTCTCTTTCCAAAACAGCTTCTAAGAGGTTAGATGTGCTGTACCGGCTCTGATGTTTCTTCACCCCCACTCAGTTACTCTCTCTGTGCAGGGGTGTTGTCCGCTCCTGTATGGAGTATACTTCTCATGTGTGAGATGGCTCAACCCACACAGCTCTACTTGACCGGGTAGAATGAAAGGCTTTTCGTCTCATCAGTTTCTCGCTTCTTACTGACTGTCTTCAATATCTCTCTCTTCGCCGCAATGTTGCCTCACTCTCTTTATGATCGCTATTATAACAGACACTGCTCTTCTGAATTTCTAACTACATGCCTTTTCCTTTAAGGGAAGCACGTAGTACCAGACTTACGACACATTCTCATTCTTTTTTTGTCCAACTGTCTAAGACAAGGGTTAATCGGTATTTTCAATCTTTATCTACTCAACCTGTCGACTCTGGAATAATTTTACGCAATTCATCTTTCTCCCTGTCTATGACCTCCAATCTTTCAAATATATTGTGTCCAGGCATCTCCAAAACCCTGGACTTTGATCATGGGTTTCTTCTTCCTCATTGAAGTGGGGGGAATTTTTGCGGGCACTTGCCCGCGTTGTACGTAAATTCCACCCAGTAAATTCCACCCCCGTAAAATCCACCCAGTAAATTCCACCCATAGCAAATTCCACCCATGGTAAATTCCACGCAAAGGGTTATCAAAAAAGTTTACAGTTTATTAAAGTTTATTAAAAAGTTTATGCAAAATAAAAAACTGGTAAAATATATAGGTTAGGTCAAATGTACACCCTTGATGATTGGTTAGGTTTAGTTGTGATATTTTCGTTAAAACTAACGAAAATCACGCTAACTCAAAAACAAGTGATTTATTATAGAAACGATGGTCAAAATCATTCGAATCACCTAAAAACACTGTCCAGTGACTATAAAAAATCTACCTTAGAAAATAAGTTATAATTGTTAAAATTCTTAAATTTTTTGATGGAATTTACCATGGGTGCAATTTACCATGGGTGGAATTTACTATGGGTGGAATTTACTGGGTGGATTTTTCGGGGGTGGAATTTACTGGGTGGAATTTACATGGAACCCTTGCCCGCGGCCCCTCCTTCCTGTATAAAATACAGCAGCCTAAGCGGTTAGCTACTAAGCTATAGTATAGGATCTTTGCCTAAACAAAAGAAAATTATATATATATATATATACAGGGTGTCCCATAAGTCCGGCATCATAGGAGAAATTCATATTTTTCTATTTCTACAAACCATAATTCATATTTTTCTTATGCTCGGGATGCCCATTTCCTGTCCACCATTCTGTTCAGTGACGAGGCTGTTTTTTATGGAAATGATGAGGTAAATCGACAGAACACCCGCTACTGGTCTCAAAACAATCCTCACTGGTATACCTCTTCAAAGGAACAAGGTGCATCTCGGGTGATGATATGGTGTGGCATTTGGAAGGATCGCATCATAGGACCCCCTCTGTTTCGATGAACATGTAACTGGAGGCACCTACTTACGTATGCTCAAGGAAGAAGCATTTCCCAGTGTCTTGAACGAAGAAGGAAATTTCCCAACATGGTTCCAGCAAGACGGCGCTCCTGCACATTACAGTACCCAAGTAAGGGAATATCTGTACCAACAATTCCCTGGTCATTGGATAGGACGTCGAGGGCCTGTGGAATGGCCAGCTAGAAGCCCGGATCTCACGCCACTAGAATTTTATCTCTGGGGCCACTTGAAAGCGCTGGTATACGCAGAGAATATTAGGAGTGTTGAACATTTGCGGCAGCGCATTATTGGGGCATGTAAAACCATTACTCCTGACATCATTCACCGTGTGCTTGCTGACTGGGTATCACGTCTGAATTTGTGTATTGAAAACAATGGTGGACATATTGAGCACGTTCTCTAAATAAAAGCTTTTGTTTTGTCTTTTTTTATTATTTTTCCTATGATGCCGGACTTATGGGACACCCTGTATATATATACTATAAAAAGCAGTCCTGTCTCGCTGTCGACACCATGTATTTGCTATTAAGAGATTCTGAATACAGAAATAAATGTGCTTTGCTTTGTTTCAACTTTTTACTCTAGCACGTTAAGATTTTCATTGCTCCGTTCTTTTCTATAGTGATCCTGTAGGCCGGGTCGCTAAGGCAGGTGTAACGTTGAAAAATGAGATCGTTCAAAAATGAGGTACACCTTATTATTCAATGCTGAATAATGAGGTGCACCTCATTTTACAACGTTGGATAATGAGGTGCACCTCAATTTTCAACCGTTGAAAAATGAAGTACATTGTTGAAAAATGAGACACTTCTTTGAAAATTGAGTTGAAGTAGGCTATAAGTTAAAGTAGCCCCTCATAGCTTGGCCGTTCAAGCCTCAGCTGGGATTCTGAACCCAATCAAAATAAATAAAACTAGCGGGAGCTATTGAAGAATAGGGACCCCAGCCAGCCTTCTTTAGTTAGCTTTATAAGGTTAACTAACGAAAATATCATGACCTAACCTAGCCAATCGTCAAGGGCGTACAGTTAACCTAACGATTGGTTAGGTTAGGTCGTGATATTTTCGTTAGTTAGCCTTATAAGCCTAACTAAAGAAGGCTGGGGTCCCTATTCTTCAATAGCTCCAACTAGCGGAGTGACCCGGCGTTGCCCGGGTGGAAATTGAACGATACTGTGTATATATATGCCAGGTTAGGTGAATTGAATGCCGGCTCGGTCAACTGTACGCTCTTGACGATTGGTTAGGTTAAGTCATGATATTTTCGTTAAAACTAACGAAAATATCACGACTTAACTTAACCAATCGTCACGGGCGTACAATTATTATAATGTAGTAATGTTATAATGTTTCAGACCAACAAAGACCTGAGGATCCACTCATGGCTGGTCTACCTAACTTTGGTTGTAGTTGCGTATTACGCATGTCCTCCGTGGTGGCGGAGGGGACCGACAATTTTACGTGGGTTCTGAACCACAAAAACCTTATTTTTACTACCCTATACCCAATCTATCAAAATATGCGTCTAATCGATTTTTAAACATGTTTATAGACGTGCTACTAATTACTTCTACCGCAAACTATTCCACCTATTTATTATTCTATGCGTAAAAAAGGTTTTGGCAATTGCTGTCTCGAACCTTCTACTTGTCAGCTTACACCCGTTATTTCTAGTTTATTATACAGGGCTATTTAAAATGATTCACCTGATTTCAAATGAGAATATTTTTTAATGTTACAAATACAGAGTGATTTGTGATACATCAACCAAAAGAAAAACTGTCCAAATTTTGTCTCTCACCTCATAAATGCTCTATGTGACTTCCCCTAGTTACACGAGCAACGTCGATACGATAGTCGAATTCCTCCCATACTCGCTCCAGCATGTCCGTTGTCACTGACTCTACGGCAGTAACAATGCGAGTTCGGAGCTCATCCAAAGATGTGGTCAACGGTGGCACGTACACAGTATCCTCAACGTCGACGAAACTCACGCTGCACTGTGACTACCGATTTACAGCTCGAAAACTGCCACACACAAAACGCCTTCTGCTGTGCGGACGCCATTTTCACACTGACTCTTTGTTGCTAGGCTAGGCCACGGCGTGACTTTGGAGCCCTCTCGTGATGATCTTCTAAAACTCTGAGATTTCCTCTTTCATGTAGTGTATGCCCAGTTGATGCATGGTTGATAGGTACGGAAGTATTCTCAGTTGAAATCGGATGAATCAATTTAAATAGCCCTGTATTGTGCTATTTCGAAAAGTTATCTCTATTTACGTTATCGAACCCATCCATAATTTTAAAAACCTGGATTAGATCACCCCTTAGCCTTCTAGTCTCGAGTGTAGTCAATTTTAACTCCTTAAGCCTATCCTCGTACGACTTCGACCTAAGCGATGGAATCATCTTAGTTGCTCGTCTTTGAACTATTTCGATTTTGTCTATATCTTAGCGCATATGCGGATTGCAAAATTGGATCGCATACTCCAAATGGGGTCTAACTAATGATTTATAAAGAGGAACAATAATATCGCGCGATTTGTACTTAAAATTCCTAGCTACAAAACCTAGCACTTTGTTCGCCTTATTGATCACTGCTGTACTTTGTTAAGCCACTTTTAAATCATCAGTGACTAACTCCTAAATCTTTTTCCTGTTCTACGCTTGCCAACTCCTTCCCTGACATACTATACGTAAAATTACCGTTACGCGAACCTATATGTAAAATTTTGTACTTATCATCGTTAAATCTCATTTGCCATGTGACTGACCAATCAACGATTTTGTTCATATCTTCCTGGATTTTACCTCTATCTTCATCATTAATTGCCCTACCACCCAACTTCGTGTCATCCGCAAACTTTGGAAGTGTACTGACTAGGCTGACATCTAAATCGTTAATATATATAAGAAAAAGCAAGGCGCTCAATACAGAACCCTGAGGAACGCCGCTCGCTACATTAGCCCAAGACGACTCCGCTCCATCAACGACCACCATCTGTTTCCTACCTCGCAACCACTCTTCTATCCAATTTATTGCTACACCCCTGATCCCATGAGCCTTAGTTTTTTCAATGAGTCTTTTGTGCGGTGCGTAAACTTCAACCACACTTTGGAAAAATTCTAAAATATTAATTAAGCAAGATTTGTTTCGCCTAAAACCGTGCTGCGTATTTCTAATCAAGTTATGTAATTCTAAGTGTTCGATTGTACGATTCCTAATTATTGATTCCAGTAGCTTTCCTACAACAGAAGTTAAACTGATTGGCCTATAATTTGCCGCCGCACCTTTATCGTCTTTCTTAAAGATAGGCGTTACATTTGCTAACTTGAAATTTTCTGGTACGTACCCCTCAGAAATAGACGCATTAAAATTTTTTGTTAGCGGTACAACGATGCTTTCTTTTAATTCTTTTAGTTCTATGGGATATATGGAATCCGGCCCCGGTGATTTAAGCATTTTCAGTTTATCAATATAGTGCATCACCTCCCTTTCACTCACCACATATTATCTAAAGTATTACCATTATCGAAACGTATTATGTCCCTGACCGTAGGAATATTCGTTACATCTTCCAGTGTAAAAACTGACGTAAAAACTTCGTTTAGCAGAGTAGCTATTTGCTTGTTATCAGAAACTAGCTCTCCATCAGAATTTTTCAACGGACCTAAGACGCTCTTTACTGGGTTTCTATTGTTGACGTATTGAAAAAATCGCTCGGGGTTTTCTTTGTCGTCACGAGCTATGGAGATTTCAATCGCGCTTGGACTTTTTTATTACGCCTTTCGCTTCACGCCTTAGAGATATGTAGTTGTTTCGCAACCACAAATTGTCTTTGTCGCACTTACGTAGCCTATAAGCCCTCTCTCTACTCTTTATAATATCCCCTACTCTAGAAGTAAACCACAAGGGCTTGTTATTTACTTTCGCACGCTTAATCTTGTACGGTACACATGCCTCATTTATAATCCCAAATACTGTTTCAAACGATTCCCACATTATTTTTGCGTTGGAGGTCCCCATTACATTTTCCCAATTGACGTGTGACAATTCACTTGTAAGTTTACAAAAGTCTGCGCGCTGGAAGTTAGGAATTTTAGTCGAGATAGCTGGTTTCGAGTGACTTACTGAAAGGACAAACTCTACCATATTGTGATCGCTATTGCTTAACGGTTCTATTACTTGAAGATCAGTGACTAGCCTATCATCCGTAGTTATTACTAAATCTAAAATACTGTCCAGCCTCGTAAGTTCTCCAACCTTTTGAATTAGAAAGCTATCCTCGAGAAAATTAACTAAACGATTACCTTCCGCGTCTCCCTGCATTATATCGTAAGTCACGTTGGTGCAATTAAAGTCGCCCATAACTAAAGCCTGCTCACTACCTATTATTCTTTTTAGTTCACGATACAACGCTTCGTCCGTATCAGCTCTTTGATTAGGGGGTCTATATATAACGGTAACAAGAAGTTTGAAATAGTCCAATTTAATAAAGTTCTGCTATAGTCGAATCTATAGGTTCTGGAATTGTGTGCTTTACTTCTATAACGTTCGCAATATTATCTTTGATATATGTACAACATAACACCTCCTCGCCTAGCCTTAACTTAACAGGGCATTCAATTAATCTAAGTGGGTATTCAGTTGACCTAACCGGGCATTCAATTAACGTAACCGGGCATACATATTAGGGCGGGTCGAAATTTTATACTGAATAACCACGCATTGCAGGGGGTTTCTATGGCTCCGAAAAGCCTTCTGATAACTTTTTTTACTGTGCGAAGTGCTGTAGGGGTAGCACAATTTTGGGGTTCGTTGCCTCTCATGTCTTGTACTCTGACATATAATAACATTTTTCCTGGTGTTTTAAATCCTAATGCAATGATGCAAAATTAAATGCTAATTGAAATATGATATATAAATTAAACAAAATGTGTTGTTATTTATTGACAATAGCCATTTAGCAGCATTATACAGGGTGTACATAACGTCAGGATCTATTTTTGTGAAGCACTTGGAAATTATATGGAATTCAATCATAAAATGATAAAGTGGTAACATTTATTAAATAATTAAGAGTAGGATTCGACGTGACGCCCATCAGTATCCCTGCACACCTCAAATCGTTCCGCAGCATTTATAAACACATTCTGAAGCATTTGCGGGGTTATGTTATCTGCAGCAGTTCGTATACGTGTACGTAAGTTTTCAAGACTCGTAATCTTCGTCTGATAGACGTGCGATTTGATAAAGCCCCATGCAAAGAAATCTAAAGGGGTTAAATCTGGTGATCTCGCTGGCCAAGGTCTGTTGCTTCCGCGTCCGATCCAGCGATTTGGAAAGCGTCCATTTAGATAATCCTGAACAATTTTGGCATAGTGACAAGGAGCACCATCATGTTGATAGACGACGGTACTAACAATCCTATCCCCAATCAGCTGAGGTTCAAGGAATTGCTGCAACATGTCCAGATAAATAAGCCCCGTAACTGTAGCTTCAACAAAGAAAAAAGGACCATAAACCTTAGATTTTGTTAAACCCATCCAGACATTAACTTTAGGTGAGTCTCTTTCCCAATTTTGGGCGAAATCATTCGGTCTTTCATCTGCCCAAATTCGACAGTTATGGCGATTTACTTTTCCACACGTATGGAAAGTGGCTTCATCACTAATGAGAATGTTGTCCATTAAATTATCACTCCAGATTTGGTTCTACGAGATCAGCACACACAGCACTTCGTCGAGGGAAATCTTCCTCATGTAAATCATGTAAAACCTGCAAATGATAGCTTTTCTTCTGCAAATTAACTTTCAGAATTTTGTGCACAGATGACGTCGGGAGGCCGAGTCTTGTGATTCAGCACGAACGGACGTACGTGGCTCCTCAGTGATAATTCCGCGTACTGCATTCACGGTAAGATCTGACATACACGGTCGTCCTGATCTTGCTTCATCATTTACAGATCCCGTTCGTTTAAATTTGTTCACCAATTTTCGTATTTTCTTGTCTATTGGCCCCGGCTTATGAAATCTCCTTCTAAACTTCTCTCTGATGTCATTGTATTTCTTTCCCTCGATTCGCCAAATTACTATTGCCACACGCTCTTCTGTATTCATTCTAAGGGCTTCTGAAAAGAAAAATAGAAAAAATAATTATTTCACAAAAATAGATCCTGACTTTATGTACACCCTGTATTAAGATTTTAAATTAAAGACATACTGAAGAAGGTATAGAAAGGGTTAAAATTTTAAAAAATGGAACAATGTTACAACCAGACGTTTTTCTAAAGTGATTTTCCTTCATTGTTCCTGTAAATTCTTACTTCCATTGCCTTTCGTGTTAAAATTAGGCACGTTTTTCCTAGATTCTAAAAGATTTAGAATAAATTTTTGACGATTTTCATAGCCATATCGTTCTTCTGATGCTTTTGTCACGAGACTCACAGCGCTTTCCAGTTTCTGACCATGACACGGGTATGGTGGAATCATCAGTGACTCAGCATGAGCTTTGATAATGTCACTGTCGCTGAATTCATTTAGCAAAGGTGGTAGATATATGGTTTCTCTCTCCCAATCAACCAATTCGGTGTAATCTTCTGTCTTCAAGTTGAGTGTTTTAAGAAGTTCAACGTTTCTCAGTTTGGGGGAAGACTTTCTGGCCTCAATTATTCGCTGGATCGCAATTTCTCTCACTTGTTGTCTTTGATCCGTTATCATTGCTAAAAGAATATTTTCCGGTGTGGCAAAATAGGAGTTACGTTTTAAGACTGGTTCCATAATGTTTTGGAACTTTTCTTCAACATTTCTTACCAGTTGTGTAAGGTACCAAAAATTTATGGCTCCATCGATCGCTTTTGGATGTGATTTAATTTGGAACCACCCGGGAGCATAGCATTGCATTATAATCTTCATAATGTCTTTGAAACCCTCTTCTGGTTTCACTGTTGATACATACAATCTTAGAATACGATTAGCCCGAGTGAGCCATCGCGCATGATGAATATTTCCAGGAGATTTTGAACTCAGGTTTTCGGGAACGCTGCCCGATTGAACTGATAAGCAGATGTCGTACAAATACTTTTGATCCGTGCTGAGCTCTTTTACAACATCAGTAGGAATTTGTTTTATTCTTCCAGTTACTGGAGTGAAATTAACTATTTTTAATTTTGTCAAATCCTTTTTTATCACTTTGCCAATATCACCTTTGAAACTGTCTGGTTCACTAGTCTGCCCATCAATTGCTTCAAATACACGCCTGAAAGGCATTTCATTCATGTGGAGCTGGCATACTAACCATTGTAAAGATCTATCTAGCTGAATCTCAATCAATTTAATCACACCACCAATTTTTCCTGTATTTAATGCTGTTCCATCACATAGTAAGGCTTTCAAAGTGTCATTACTGTCTGCATCCAAAATCAAAGTAAAAATTTCTTCTGCTATGGATCGAGATGTCCCTTTATCTGCCATGAGATGGTCTACATATAAACCTCCAGGCTCTTTGACAATGGTGTAGTGCTCTTCTTTTGTTTTACCTCCCCGCGTTAATGTATCATCCATTCTACCATCAAATCCTATGCATTCTAGATGCAAGTTCTCCGATTTTGCCTTAACAATATTTCTTTTACCAACTCGCACTCTTTCTCTTTCCACTTTTTTCCTATCATGCATGTTAGATTCATTCAAAATTCCCATGTCTTTTAAAGCTGCATTTACAATGGCGGCCACTGCTCTGCAGCTGACGCGATAGCGATCTGCAGTAATAGCCAGCTCATCATAACGGTATCTGTTTTGTTCATGAGCTGCTAACTCCAGTTCAGGTTTAAAATCATCATTTTTTCAGTACTTGCATCCACTTCCATATCATCTAAGATGTCTAAACTTCCAGAAATGTCATTGAAAGAAGCCTCCATTTTCTCTTGAGCTCTTTGTTGAGCTCGTTGTTGCGCTTCTCGTCTAACTTCACTTCTTCTTAATGCAGATGTTGTAGCGCGATCAGTTGGTCCCAGTTTATTTCTGCGTTCTTTTTGTCCTACTGTATGAAAGATTCCCATTCTTGGACTGGAATTCTTTCGATACACCTGCACTGTGGCCTTTCTCTTTTTTCATAACAATCGCAACTGCATACGTCAAACATATCATCAAACGTTGACAACTTTGTGAAGAATTCCTCCTTTCTTCTGTTTTGGGGTATTTTATTTAATTTAGATGCTGACATCATCAATCGGCATACTTTCATGAAGATACCTTCTGTACCAATGGTAGGAAATGAAAATCGGTTCCAGATGACTTCAATATCAGTAGTGACAATCCTGTAACTTTCGTTGGCACTACATGAACCTTTACCCTCAGCATCTTTTATTTGCCGAACGAAAAAACAGTGCCTCACTACATCAGCTTTTGAAGGTATCATGGCAAGTGGAAATCTAGTTGGCTGGCCAAAAGCAGAATTAGCCGTCTTGCTACGTGTTGCCATTTTTTAAGAGACAAATACCTAAATCATAAATTTATATCATCTGAAAAGAAAAAACATGATTAGAAAGCTGATCGCACAATATATAGCATATAAGTACGTTAAAGGAAAATGTTAACAAGAGCTCCTCAAATGGGTAAAGGGGGTACTTTGTGCGACCCCTAGGGGGGTAGCACAGTGCTTATTTTTTATGTAATGATAAAGACATTAAGTGGAAATCCATGCATTGCTTGGCTCTTGGATAAATTATTTTTTGGTGTTTCGACCCACCCTAATACATACACTGTATATATACGTATATATACACACACACACACACACAACACACACACACGGCGGCGGCGAAAGCCCGTGCTGAGGAATCGGCAGCGAAAGCCCGTGCTGATGAGTTAAGAAAGTTGGAGCTCGAATTTGAGCAAACGATTAAGCTTAAAGAGCTAGAAATCGAGCAAGAACGCATGAGAGCGCAGACTAACCGGCCCTCAAAGGAAGATGGGCTTTCTAGGGTTGCAGGTAATTCAGTAAAGTTACCGCAATTGCAATTACCAATTTTTGAGGGTAAACCCACTCATTGGTTTCAATTTTTTGATAGTTTTAGTTCATCAGTACATACGCGCACGGATCTAGCCGGTTCTCAGAAATTTACTTATTTAAGAGGCCAACTACGGGAAGAGGCTTTGAAGTTCCTCGAAGGGTTTTCATTAGCCAATAATGATTACGAAGAAGCATTTAAACTACTTCAAGAAACTTTTGGGAAACCACAGCGCATCATTCAGGCGCATATTTACGCCTTGTTCAATCTAAAGGGTCCCGCCGCAAGCGCTAAGGACTTGGGAGCATTCCGGTCCGAACAAGAGTGCCACTTGAGAGGATTAAAATCCTTAGGAGTTAAAGTAGGAGATGCTGGTTTTGTTTTAGCCGCTCTTCTTATTAGAAAGTTACCTAATAAAGTTAGGGATAATTTAAATAGTGCCGCAAGGTCTAATTACTGGGAATTAGACACCTTTCGGGAGGCCATGAATGCCGAAATAGAACACATACAAGATGTTGAACCTGAAGTGAAGGTGGAAACGTCGGTCCCCCATAAGAGGGAACAACATAGTCGCAGGATAGGAAAAGGGAATGATTCACCCTACGAGAAATATAATAAATTTACAGCAGGCAACTTTAACGTCACTGCTAAATCAAAGGGAAAAGGCAAAAGACGACTCAGAAGTTCGTAAACCATCCTGTAAATTGTGTTTTAAGGAACATGTTGTATTCGGGTATGATTCGTATAAAGATGGCAAGAGTGGGGCAGAACGAGCAAAGGAGTTGCACTTATGTACTCTTTGTCTCGGAAATAACCATGTTGTTAATGACTTCCGTAGCAACCAGACTTGCCGACGTTGTGAGTTGAGGCATAATACTGCTTTGTGTTATAAGCGGATAGAAAAACTGGTACAAGTCGAAAATACGACTACGGTATTAGCAGCTGCCTCTAACCAGGAACCTAAACTAGCCCCGGGTATTGCGTTGCCAACAGCCATGCTCGAACTACGAACGGGTAAAGGGGTAAAGCGTGTGCGGGCATTATTCGATCAGTGCGCCCAGCGCACCCTCTTGCTTAAGACCACCGCAGGCAAATTGCACTTAAAGGCTAATTCAACTATAACCCTCTCGATCGATGGTTATGACACAAAAGGAACGTCGCAAACTTACGACACGGTACATCTCCAAATTAATTCTTCTAGGGGTAATGTACAAATCGAAGGAGTCATGGTAGAAACATTGTCTTCTCGAATAAATATCCCAGGCTTGCAGGCTACGGTATGCTCTCTAAAAAAGAGGGGTATCATGGTGGCCGACCATATTACGTCGGACTATATTGGTAATGTGGATTTACTAATCGGGGCAGATTTCTACTACTAATTTATAACTGGCCATAAAGTTGTAGATGAAGTACATTTATTGAAATCCCGCATGGGGTACCTAATATCTGGTCCTTTATGTGAGCATGGGAATGAATTCCCGGAGGTAACTACGGACGTAATAACTGTTCTACATATTGGAACAGAACACGAGGACATAACCGCTTCCCTTCAAGGGTTATGGTCACTGGATACGATAGGCATTCGCCTTCATCCAGATCCTCAACAAGACCAAACTCTGATGATGTTTAATGATAATATTGATTATAAAAATGGTCAATATATCACCAAGTTACCATGGAAGCCCAACCATCCTAAACTAAAGGACAATTATGGGTTGGCTCGGGGTAGATTAAACTCTACTTTAAACCATTTAAGATCTAAACCCGAACAGCTACAACTTTATGACAAAGTGATAAAGGAACAACTTGAAAAGGGTTTTATAGAGGAGGTAAAGCCTACTACTCCTCTACTGCCCAAAGGTAAAGGCGTACATTACTTAGCGCACCATGGAGTCAAAAAGGATTCCGCGACTACGCTTCTGCGCGCAGTTTTTGATTGTTCTGCTGGTAACCCCAGTTTGAACCAATGTTTATATTCGGGACCGTCTTTGGTGGAAGACAGTGGTCACATACTTTTACGTTTTCGCCTTAAATGTTACGCATATATCAGCGACATCGGCAAGGCCTTTTTAATGATAGGCTTACACGAGGAGGATCGAGATGCGACTCATTTTTTGTGGCCTAAGGAGCCACACAAGCTGCACTCGTGTCTAGTTACCTATCGGTTTAAAGCGGTATTGTTTGGTGCAACATGCAGCCAATTCTTGCTGAATGCGACGATCGCGCACCACCTACAGAAGAAAAACTCCCCTACCGCCCTTGCTATTCAAAGAAATTTGTATGTAGATAACTAACATGGAGTAGTTGATAATGAAACTGATCTTATTAAATTTTACCATGATTCTAAGTTACTTTTGGGAAAGGCCAACCTTCACCTAAGAAAGTGGGCCACGAATTTACCTTCATTGAAAATAATCATTGCTAAGCATGGCGATGGTCTCTTGGAATCAAAACCGGTAATTAACGTACTTGGTATGGCCTGGAAACTGACTAACGATACCATGTCTTACCCAAAAAGGGAGTTTGGTTCAGATAATCCTACCAAACGTTGTGTCCTAAGTAAAACAGCTAGTTTATACGACCCGTTAGGTTATGTTTTGCCAGTCACCATACGTACGCGTATATTGTTGCAGGAAATCTGGCGGGTAAAACTTGGCTGGGATGAGCCCCTCCCCCTTTACTTAGCTCAGATTTGGCATACAGTAGCTCGAGACTTGGAAGAAGTGTGCTCATACATTGTACCTCGTCAGGCAATTAATGCATCTGAAATTGAAATTCATGCCTTTTCAGATGCTAGCTCGAAAGCTTATGGTGCTGTGGTGTATCTAGTAGCTAACCAACGTGCCTCATTAGTCTTGGCCAGAGCCAGAGTAGCACCGCTAAGGGGTTTAACTATCCCACAATTGGAGTTGACAGCAGCAACGCTGTCAGCACGTTTGATGAAATACGTGATGGATAGTTATTCAAATGATCTATTATTCACTGCTATCCATTGCTGGTCAGATAGTGCCGTAGCTCTGTATTGGCTACATTCGGATAAACCATTGAAACCTTTCCATCGCAACCGGGTCGATGAAGTCTGGCATTTAATTCCGACCACAGAATGGCATTATGTAAGCAGTGCCGACAATCCCAGTGATTTAATTTCGAGAGGGATTACTTACGACCAGCTTGTAGTAACTAACAAATGGGAACAGGGACCGGTTTGTTCACCGTATCCCCAAGAGTGGCCTCAAAATCACAAGCTCCACCTAAACCAAAAGAATTGTGATGTTAGTAGTGAAGGTTGGTCCGTGTGCGAACCACTAGTTTCAGCTGTCATGGCAAGTCCTAGTGTGATAGACTTTAATAAGTTTAGCCAATTGTCTAAATTGATAAAAACGATGGCCTTAGTGCAGCGGTTTATTCAGATATTACGGAAAAGTTCGACTCCCAAAACTACCCACTCGCTCACGAGTCACGAGTTTACCGTGACAGAATTGGAAGAGTCGAAGACTAGTCTGATAAAGATCGTGCAATTTGAAGACTTCCCAGACGAGATTTCCTATTGTCGGGGTAGTTCGAATAAACGACGACCAAATTTAGTTAAGCAGTTACATCTAAAGCTGGAAACAGAATTCTTAGGTGCGAAGGCCGACTTAAATATTCTGAACTTACCTACGGTGGGAAGTATCCTATACTTCTTCAATCTGGACACGTATTTACTAAACTAGTCATCGCTGATGCGCATTTTAAGTGTTTTCACGTTGGAATGACACACGTAGTCGCACACCTGAGACTGCAATGGTGGATACCGAAAATCCGACAAACGGTAAAAACTGTTTTAAAGGCTTGTACAACCTGCAAGAGGCTACAAGGATTAAGATATAAAGCTCCAATGCAACCTCATCTTCCGAAAGAAAGGATAACCGAATTAAGACCCTTTCAAGTAACAGGAGTGGATTAACCGGGGCGTTAATGATTAAAGATCGAGA
Organism: Bathynomus jamesi; assembly: GCA_023014485.1. Taxonomy (NCBI): domain Eukaryota; kingdom Metazoa; phylum Arthropoda; class Malacostraca; order Isopoda; family Cirolanidae; genus Bathynomus; species Bathynomus jamesi. Next base: position 1,924,479 of record JAJOZX010000169.1, on the reverse strand, counting down.
TAAAGTATTATCTAAACGGTACATTGCGCTCTTTACATGTGCAGTAACTAGAGCCGTTCATTTAGAAGTGGTAGAAGATAATTCATCCGAGTCCTTTTTGAGAGCCTTCCGTAGATTTGTCGGAAGAAGATCTTACCCTAGGCTTATGCTCAGTGATAATGCTTCGACGTTCACCGCCTGCAAAGTTCTTGAAGACATTCCACAGAGATACCTCCATCAACCAAAGTCTCGTCCGCCAATCGTGCGAATGGAGATTTATACCTTCACGAGCACCTTGGTTCAGGGGGTTTTGGGAACGGCTCATAGGACTGACGAAAATTACCATCAAGAAAATTTTAGGTCGGACATTACTAACGTCAGAGGAGCTCCGTACCTTGATAGTAGAGGTTGAAGCAAGGTTGAATGACAGACCTTTAACTTACGTCATTGGAGTTCTTGATGAACCGATGCCTCTCAGCCTGTCGTTACTACTGATGGGAAACCGGTTGGATATGCCGTTGCCACCGGTACAAGATCCAGACCCGGATTTTATGTCGACTGTTTCTCTTAACAGGAGACATCGGAAATAGACAGATTGTGTCTGAATTCTGGAATAGGTGGCGTCACGAGTACGTTACATCTCTTAGAGAGAGGTATAGGTTTAAAGATAAAGGAGGTCCTCCTTCTCCCGTACGAGTCGGAGACGTAGTTCTTATTGAAGAAGAAAGTCCGCGACTATACTGGCCTCTGGCAGTAATCACGGATTTAATCTACGGCCGTGATGGTCATATAAGGTCAGTGGTGTTGCACACCAAAGAAAGGACCATGGTATCAAGACCTGTTACCAAATTAATTCTATTGGAAGTATCTGACTCCTCATATGGGGGAAGCAGTGAAACAACCCCTTGTTCTGGTAGAGACAAGGGCTCGACAAACTCGTGACGCGGCGGTACAAGCGCGTCAAAGAATACAAAGTCAGTTAAATGACTAATAGTACATATGTTGTATGTACATCTCCCCCCGGGGAGTATGTGGGAATTATTTCCCACAGTATTTAAATTTATATCGTGTAAAATTAGATACTGTATATATATTATTTCTAATCCAAGAGAACGCTCCCTTGAGGAATGACGTGTAACATTTGTAAGCTCCGCCCATCGTACGTCATCTTGAATGTGGGAGCTCGTAGTTGTAAGAAATTATGGTCACTAGTTCCTCAGTTTCGCTACCGTAAGGTTGTGCTCCGCTTAAATTGCAATTGATTCTCTTTGAAATCTTAAACGTTTAACTTAGTTTAAATTCCTCTTGAAAGGCGCGTTCATAACCTCGTTTAGGCTACTGTTGCCACTAGTTATTGATAATTTAATCTTAAGTTTGTCCTATTTCGGACTGAGGAACCATTTGCTCCTTGTGTATATATTGTAAATATTTTAAATTAGGCTATAAACATAATTATTTAGATAAGCAGTAATATTTCATTTAAATTTATGTTAAGTTTAGATCGCTGACGGTAATTTACATTAAGTATTACCGTGGGATTTAAACTGATCATTATGTATTGGGTTATGTAACCCCCGCCCCTCTTGTCTGCTCTGTGGATTTGAGGAGTCTTTGGAATTAATAATTTCGATTCCCCATATCCCCGGAGTGGATTTAAGAGGTCTAGGAGTGGTTAACTTGCTGGCCATTATTTACTCGATCAGTCATTCAGACTCAGTCGAGTTTAACTTGGATACGGCTTGGGTCGAGGTGGTGATTGGCCTCAAGTACTTCGTTACTCGAAGAGCTATCACCTTTCGATTCTGTGGCTGTTCTCCGAGGTTTGGTACAGGGAGTTCCACCCAGGCCCTAAGTCGCTCATTTTGTGTGGAACCTCCAAACTGCTCCGAACCGCAGTTGAGGTCAGAGCACGTCTCGATTGAAGGCTGATTAATCCTGGCAATTGAGTCATGGTGGATAGCCCCTCGAGTCCCCACATCATCAAAGTCATCAAATCATCAAAATCACCGAAATCATCAAAAATGCAGAGAAAAATGCGTGGTAGCGGAAAGAGGAAGAGGGCTGTCCGGAAGGGGTTCCCAACACTTGGCGCTAAACGTAAAAGGACATCAAGAAAGTGTTCTAAGCGAATTAAGCCTATGGTTGATCATTTTTTTAACGGATATAAGCTGAGGACACTGCTCTCACGAATCATAGGCTGATTACTACTTGTCGAGAGAGGTGGCACTATTTCTGACTCGTCATGGCGCGTTTCCTCCATCCTTGTAGATCACAATGTTGTAAATCGGAACTGTTCCTCTTTGATATGCCCCCTACACAGGTTTCTATTGAGCATAGCGATTTTATTACAATTAACTCATTAAACACAATTAGTTCACCCAGTGCTCCTATAGAATTCGTGATACCCAGCTCCGGCCCATACTTTTTTGATCCAAGCTGTATGCACATGTACACTAAACTGCGTATCGCCCATTCAGTTGGAACGGACTGCGATGATAGTTACTCTGCATACCCTGAAACCAACTTTCTGCACTCCATATTCAGCCAGTGTGAGGTGTATTTAAATCAGGTTAACATCTCGGCAGGAACGGGTTATTATCACCTACGAGCCTATCTGGAAAATGTCCTCAACTTTTCAAAAGAAGCGAAGGATACCTTTTTCACTGCCGAGGGTTATCAGACTAAAGACGAAAGTAGTATAAAGGATAAATTTAAAAATTCTAAAAAGAAGATATAGGAGTGTTTTGGACGTCTGCATACAGATGTCACATTCCAGGAGAAACTGCTTATGAATGGGTCGATATGAAGTTAAAGCTCACCCGCACGAGTCCTGAGATCTGCATAAATCTGGGACCTGATTAAGAAGAGGCGCAAAACCCGTTGTAGTTCACATCATGGAAACATATCTGCGCGTACGGTGAGTGAAATTAAGGTCGCCGAAATATGTAGAAATTTAAAAAAATTCAATACACGCAACAGTAAAATACCCTATTAATAGAGTACAGATCAAACTGTACGCGGTGCCTGCCGGGTTGGCGTCGAAGAAGTTTGAAAACGTGGCTCTGGGAGTTCTACCTAAAAGGAAACTAAATGGAATGCAGGTTGACGCTTCGACGACTGGAAAATATAAAAAGAGCGCCTTTAAATTCGAGAATTTCGGCCTTAAAAATATAACTATACGTAAATGGCGTTGCATTGGGCAGGACAATGGTTACGGACAACTCATCAGACGCTGTGTTCCTGCTCTGCACGAGAGCTTATAGCAATCCGGTCCATATTGCCGGTGGCTGTGACGAGCTTGGGATTGGCGTAACGCAGAAAGAATTTGCCGATCAATCTAACCTTTACCTATTTGATATTACCCCCGACTTATATGCTAACGTAAATACACACTTAAGTCCACAACAAGTGGGAACATCGCAGTCAGATTGCAATTCGCCGACCCTATAGACGCGCCTATTAGTGTACTGGTATACCTCGAATCACAAGCTCTAATAGAGCTCCACCGTTTCAGGAACGTTGTCAGACTTTTAAAATGGACAAGAATACACTCCAGAGAGTAATAAAGAATGACCGAGTCATACACTCCAAATTTATCGGTGTGTTTGCGAAGAAGGAAACATTGAAATTGCGAACTACGAGAGATTGGTGTAGCCTTATCGTGAATACGGACATTGTAGGGGGGGTGAGGGGATTCATTGGTTTGCAATCTATTTTAAAAATAGGGAAAGAATGTACTAGTTTGATTCACTCGGCACTCAGCCCTGGAGTGACCCGGTGGTTGTACAATTTATCGAAAAGCTACATGTCCCTGAAATTGCCTGGAATCCTTACCGTTTCCAAGAATAGTTTAGTAATACTTGCGACATGTACTGTCTTTCATTTCTCCTGCACATTTTACGTGGGAAGGGATTTATAAATTTTTTAAAATTATTCGATTTGTGCGACTCTGAGATGAATGAGTACAAATCGAGCGAGTGCAAATCGCGCGAGTAAAAATTGCGCGAGTACAAATCGCGCGAGTACAAATCGCGCGATATTATAGTTCCTCTTTGTAAATCATTAGTTAGACCCCATTTGGAGTACGCGGTCCAATTTTGGAATCTGCATATGCGCAAAGATATAGACAAAATCGAAAGAGTTCAAAGACGAGCAACTAAGATGATTCCGTCGCTTAGGTCAAAGTCATACGAGGATAGGCTTAAGGAGTTAAAATTGACTACACTCGAGACTAGGAGGCTAAGGGGTGATCTAATCCAGGTTTTCAAAATTATGAATGGGTTCGATAACGTAGATAGATAGTTTTTTCGAAATATCTCAATATAATAGACTAGAAATAACGGGTGTAAGTTGACGAGTAGAAAGTTCGAGACAGCAGTTGCGAAAAACTTTTTTACGCATAGAATAGTAAATAGCTGGAATAGTTTGCCGGTAGAAGTAATTAGTAGCACGTCTATAAACATGTTTAAAAATCGATTAGACGCATATGTTGATAGATTG
>JAJOZX010000169.1:1527500-1915000 GCA_023014485.1 Bathynomus jamesi | reverse complement strand
TGGATAAAGATATGCTGTGGCTGGCTTGCCGACATCATATTTTCGAAATAGTGTTAGAAGCTGCAGTTTCTGTCTCCTTGCCATCTTCTAGTGGCCCTGACATACAACTGTTTAAGAGATTCAAAGCAAAGTGGGTGGAAATTGACAAGAACAATTACCAAACAGCAACAGATGACCCTAACATTGCAGAGAAAATCTCAGATGCTGAAGAACTCATTCAATTTGCTCAAGCTCAGCTTGATGAACAGCAGCCTCGTGATGACTACAAGGAATTGCTCGAGCTAACGCTCATTTTCATCGGTAGTGCCCCCAAGTCAGGAATCAGCTTTAAAGCACCCGGAGCTTATCACAGAGCACGATGGATGGGCAAGCTAATTTACTGCATTAAAATTTGGATGTTTAAATCTCAGTTTAAACTAACTGAGAGAGAGGAAAAAGGACTGAGAGATGTTTGCTGCTTTTCAGCTGCGATATACATCAGATCGTGGTACCTGGCACCCATACCCTCATGCGCCCCCGTTCAGATTTGCATTTTGTGCAAAGTTTGCAGCTCTACAAGCAAAAGGATGACAAAATTGCAAGTGCTGCACTCAATAAGTTTTTGAGACATTTGTGGTACCTCTCTGAGGAGCTTGTGGCGCTTGCATTTTTTGATTCAGCTGTTTCGCATGAGACAAAAAACAAAATGAAGCATGCTCTGCAGAAACCAGTTGACTCAAAACCGAGCAAACGAGCATCAATAAATCCTGAATCAGCTGGGCAGAAACAACTGCAGGATTTCGTTACTGCGAACACAAAAAGATTCTTTGAAATCCTACGACTGATGGAGGAATACAACAAACTGATAACCAATGATGAAGAGCAGAAACAATACCTTCTTCAAATTGTTAAAAGTTACAGGTCGTCACTCTCAAACAAAACAAGAAAACATTACTCTTGCTTCACAAAAAACGAAAATAAACATACATAAGTGGTTATGATATGCCTACTGGGGAAACTTCCACATAAAAAAAAGTTAACGCGCTATACGCTGTACCTCAGAGGGTGGTGCGGAAATCAGCGTGCCTATTATTTACTATTTTATGAGCTCACTACGTACTATAGTCTAGAATGTCATCGTTTTTTTTCAAACTAGGTTAACTAGGTACATATCAAACCGGCTCCGGCGAAAATATCAACAAAACAATATTTTTGAGCACAAACTGATATACATTTATTTTTAAAGCTTGGTAGCAACCTCTAATTTTCTCTTTTTCACCCCAAATTTCGCATACATGCTTTCTTAGGAATATAAATAAATAGGAGGGTGTCTCCCTGAAAATTGAAAAACAAAAAATTTGACCCCTTTTTTGCATCACCCTAATATATATATATACATACATGAAGTACTTAGCAAGATTGGAAGATAAATTTGGAAATCGGGAAAATTCCTATCGGTTTAAAGTTTATGGGGATTAGAAGTAAAACTCCGTGAACAAGTTTTAGATATGCGTTTTAAGATTTTTCATTAATTTTTAATAATGACTGGGAGCGTAAAGTATCGTGGATGCGAAGCCAATTTACTGTAAATGTATTTTACTTTGTTTTCTATAAAAATTAACAGTTAATTAACTTTGAAATGGCAGGATTTTCTTTATAAACATAATATAAAGGTTTATAGAAAGGATTGCTGAATGTTATTCTATGAGAATAATTTACCAAAATTTAATATACATTTTTATTATATCTATTGCGTATTACACTGGTATGCATCAATTTTGCTGTCAAGGGTTTTGTAAGTGATTCTTATAGAGATTTTCCTGCTGATTTCGAATCTACAATCCGTTTTTCTCAATCAGCTCAGGTTATCCGGCTATGGCCTCATAAGTAAAATAGAATTTTTCGTGATTTTGTCAAAGCGGAATTGGAACAGTAACATCTATCATCACTTGTTTCACTTGTATAATATCTTTTTTTACTTTTCAGGCATATAGATAAAATATTTCATAATGAATAGAGCGTGTAAAAATGATCCCAATAGATTCTGCTACATATGTGGGATGGTTACCATGCCAAATAACCAGTCCCAAATCACTAAATTTGTGAAGACAATGTATAGAGCATACTTTGGAATTAAGCTACGGAACCAGGACAAAAATTTCGCCCCTCATATGTGCTGCAAGACGGGCACTGAAAATTTGAGAAGATGGAGCAAAGGCAGAGCGAAATATTTGCCTTTTGGAATTCCCATGATTTGGAGAGAAGGAAAGGATCACGTGACAGATTGCTATTTCTGCATGACAAACCTCCAAGGTGGGCTTATAAATTTATTTTTCTTAAATATTTTGAAATCCTCGTATGAAACTTGACATAATATTCACCATAATGTAATATTCACCATATATAGCATAATATTCACCTTAATAGTAATCATACATTTACATATACATATTGTTATAGAAAATACATGTACACATACATATTGTTATACAAGTTACATTTACAATGATTGTATATTTTCTTTCTTTTTCATTCATATTGTCCCCGAAGGGACAATATGAATGAAAAAGAAAGAAAATATACAGACTCCATCGACCTATTTCATATCTTACAGACCGCAGCCTTCCCTCACGAGCCGCCACTGTCTGAATGCTTCTTCTATTTCATATGCAAGTTTTATATCCATGTTTCTGTGTTTCTATTTTCAAGAGTTAACAAGAAGAATAAACACATTGTTGTATACCCTGACATTCCTTCTGCTATGAGACCTGTACCCCATGGTCCTGGAATTCCAATACCCGACCCACCTCAAACCCTGGACTTCGATGATTCTGATGATGAATCAATGACCAATGCCAATGACCAGTCCCAGTCGTATATAGCCTACCTCAAAATACCGCTTCAAATGAGCCGAGGCCTCTCAACCAGGCCAAACTTAATGATCTTACCAGGGATTTAGGACTTTCCAAATTAGCTGCCGAGATCTTGGGCTCACGACTTCGAGAGGACAACTTGCTGCCTCCGGGAACAACATTCTCCTGGTATAGGAAACGAGAGGAAGAATTCCGCAAGTTTTTTGCAGTGCACGAAAATACCTCTTCCTTAGTGTACTGCTGCAATGTTGAGGGGCTAATAGAATCCTTGGGCCTGCCATATAACGCATCAGAATGGAGGCTATTTATAGACTCGTCTAAACGAAGTTTGAAAGCAGTACTTCTCAACATTGGGAATAGGGTTGCATCAGTCCCTGTAGCACATTCCGTACAACTTACTGAGAGCTACGATAACATGAAAATTTTACTGGATGCTCTCGTATACGACCAACATAACTGGAGGATCTGTGGAGATTTGAAGGTAATACTAATATCATAAGTAAACTATTGCTATTGACTATGTTGTTTTTCCAAAGGTTATTTGAGAGCGTATAAGAACACTTAACTTCCCCACAGAAGTGATACAGTCCAATGCATAGATTTTTTTTATCTGATAGAACAAATTCTCTAAATTCTTTAAATATTTTCATTTTTTTCAGATTGTGGCATTTGTATTGGGAATGCAAGGGGGATACACGAAATACCCATGTTTCCTCTGCAAATGGGATAGCCGAGCGGATGAGAAGCACTATGCACAGCGTGAATGGGCATCTAGAGAGAATTTTGAACCTGGGACGCATAATGTCGTTTCAGTGCCCCTTGTACCACCAACAAAAATTTTGCTCCCACCACTTCATATTAAGCTGGGCTTGATGAAAAATTTCATCAAATCAATGAATAAGGAGGGTTCAGCATTCCGATATCTCGAGAGTAAATTTCCTCATATATCTGATGCTAAACTAAATGCTGGGGTTTTTGATGGTCCTCAAATTCGAACTTTGATCAAGGATACTCAGTTCGAAAACGCAATGACTCCAACTGAGAAGAATGCCTGGCAGGCATTCAAATCAGTTGTCACTGATTTTCTTGGCAAGCGTAGAAGTCCAGAATACGAGTCCGTTGTCGAAAACTTGATGGAAGCTTTCAAAGCCCATGGGTCGCGCATGTCCATAAAAATGCACTTTTTGTGGTCCCACTTGGACTATTTTCGTGAAAATTGCGGGGATTATAGTGAGGAACAGGGTGAACGATTTCACCAAGATATCAAAATAATGGAAGAGAGGTACCAGGGAAACTAGGATATCAATATGCTGGCGGACTATTGCTGGTGTTTGAAGCGAGACGTGCCCGAAGAAAAACACAGACGGAAAGCCAAAAAAACTTCATTCCTTCTTCAATAAACTTTTTTCCATATTCATTGTATGAATAAAAGTATTTATTCACACAATGTTTTCATTTTTCACGAGCGTTCTTATAATATTACTCGTATCTACAGTGTTTAAGCTAAAAAAATCAATAAATTTGGGGATAAAATTGGACTTATAATAAATGGCCAATAGAGAAAAAACCTGACCTGATTGAGGAAAACCAATGTCATTTTCGAATTCAGCATGGTCGAATTATATAATATGAGTTGAAAAAACCCTCACAGCAGACAAAAAAATTCATATGCATTCCAGTGTTATTGAACCTGCTTTCATATGGTAAATTTATATATAGATTTCTCAAATCAAAAGAATGAATATTAAAATGGAAAAAATTGTACGAAAACGAGAACCGCATCGGGCCTTGCTCGAGGCGCAGTGATTGCAACCCAGGCTCGGTAAACGAACATCCTTCCGGATGTTGCTGGAATAATATGCAGTGTAAAGAGCCCTGTGTATTTCTTTTATTATTAGATTCGTAGCACACACAGTTTCCGCACAATTGGTTGGTGGATAAAATGGGCACTCTGGACGCCCTAGTGGTTAAGATGCTGGGGTGCTGGATTCCCCCGTCAAACCGTAGGTCTAGGGTGGGGTGAAAAGCTTGATCTTCGTCAGAATGAACAATTCGGGTATTTTTGTCTTTTTTGGAATAAAAAGAAATGTTGTTTTGAGGGCATTTTGTATAAGAGATGAATGACAAAACTAAATAGACACCTCTCTCTCTCTCTCTCTCTCTCTCTCTCTCTCTCTCTCTCTCTCTCTCTCTCTCTCTCTCTCTCTCTCTAAATAAATAAATAAATAGTATATATGGCTGTGTGTGTAATAATAGGGGATCTATGTGCGTTTGTGTGCGCTTCTTGATTGTTCAGGCGATGTATACATGGTTTCATGTGCAGTGTAAAGAGCCCTGTGTATTTCTTTTATTATTAGATGCGTAGCACACCCAGCTTCCGCACAATTTGTTAGTAGATAAAATGGGCACTCTGGGCGACCTAGTGGTTAAGATGCCGGTGTACTTGATTCACCCGTTAAACAGTAGCTCTAGGATGGGGTGAAAAGTTTGGCCTTCATCAGAATGAACAATTCAGGTATTTTTTGTTTTTCTTGGAAAAAAAGGAAATGCTGTTTTGATAGCATTTTGTATAAGAGATGAGTGACAAAAGTAACTCATCTATAAATAAATAATTATTATATATAGCTGTGTGTGTGTGATAATAGGGGATCTATGTGCGTTTGTGTGCGCTTCTTGATTGTTCAGACGATGTACACACTGTGTCAACTGGCTGATAATGCCTGGAGGCACTGACTTCTACGCCAACTGGCAGATTTCGAGTTCTAAGTCAAGTGTTGCTACCGTGACCACTCATTGAACTTCCGTCTCTCGCGGAAGCTGGATGGTCTCTTCCTCTCCTCCTTCTCTCTCTCTCTTAGGTTAGGTATACTCCTTTGGGGGTGAGGTCGTGGACTCGCCCCGGCTTGCTTGGGGAGTTCCCTCCCCCCTTTTTTTGGTACCCTGAGTTTGGCACTGGGGGTCTTGCAACAAGGGGGAAGGGGTTGGCACTGGGGTTGGCACTGGCATTCATTGCAACATTTGCAATTGCATTGCACTCTAATCTTTTGCGGTCATTCTACTCAGAGATTCGATCCTGTGGAGGATGAGGATCTAGTTCCACAATCTACTAGTAGGGTGTAAATTCGGCTTTCTGATGTACAGTGCTTACAAGAAGTCTCACGCTTCTGTCTCGTCCCAAGCTAGTCTGTTAGGTATAAAATGGGCGGTCCTTATGGCAGCGGAGGTGTGTTCGGATTGATGCACATAACTGCTCAAACACAATCAATGACGTCCATTATTACGTCACTTCTGCTACATTTTAGTGTTTAAAATACAAATGATTAAGAAGCAGAATGGAGCAAGTTTCGGGATGTTGGGATGGTTATGGAGCAATCCTACAGTAGTCATCATAATATTAGCTGGGCATTACATTATACCGTCTCAATATATACTGTAGACTATAGAGAACGACTAATTCGGCAAATATCCCAAATCTTGGCATGATACCTAAGTTATTTTGACGCAGGTCTAAATTATTTGCTCAAATGCAATTATTGATACTAAGTAATTGTTGGGAATTGTTGTCAGTATTGTTGTTTGTGATATATATTCTACGTGAAGAATCTAATGACCGAATTCCTCAGTGAACCTCTCACGCGCTCGCATTTCGAGGAAGTCACGGTCGTCTCACTAATAGATAGTTTATCCATTGTTTTAAGTGGTAACCTATTAAACGAACTATGTTAAACCTATTCCATCTTATGAAAGTCATTAGTCTAAAGCAAGACTGGTGGGCCTTGAATCAGAGAAATTTGCATTTGATTTGTTCATCGTAATTATTACGTAATATAGTATACTGTATATAGTAGTATATAAGAGTTTATTGGTAGCATATCATATGACAATTCCCATAAACATGTGATGACCTCGATGTTGGCAGTTTTTATTTTTTTCCTGAAACTATTACCTTCTCATAGTTTGTTTCAACAATGCATATATTATCATCTCCACGAACGTAGACATTGCAAGAAAAGATTCTAACTAAGGATAAGTAAAGTTCTTTTATGGTCACAATACATACTTTTATAGATGTCAAACATAAAAATATAATAAAATTCTATATTAACATAAATATATATTCGATACACATTTACGTCATGGCTTGAACATCAGTATTTCGTATAGCTTCCTCCAGCATCAATAATTTCTTGCAATTGTTGCGGCATAGAAGAGGCCAGATTGTAGGGAATGTTTGGTGTTCGGCGTAAGCTCTCCCAACTACTTCTCGTGTGAGCTAAAAGTGCTTCAAATGTTCTTTCATTGCGTTGCTCCCATTCGTTAATCATTATTGCCCTAAGGTTTTCAATCGGATTCAAATCAGGAGAACGTGGTGGCAGAATTAGATTAATAATCTCTGGGTGATCTTCGTACCACGCTCTCACAACGTTACTCCTATGAATGGGACTGTTATCTTCCATTAAGTAAAATGGTTCCGGTGCTGGAACCAGATACGCACGAACACTGGGTAGCAGCACCTCTTCCAGTATCTGGCAATATTGCTGTCCAGTAAAGCGTCCATCTACTTGAGTCAATTCTCCGACACCATAGCCAGACATCCAGCCCCACACACCGAGATTGATGTGACCACTACGTTTGCTCGGGAAAACATTTCCTTCTTCATAGCGTTTTCCACGCTGCCTCCAACAATGCAGGGAACCATGACTATCTGTTGAAAATGTTTTTTCGTCACAGTACACAACTTTTCTCCCGAATTCTTCCTCCTGCGACAAGTATTGCAAGGCAAATCCCATCCGCGCCTCTTTAAGCTCAATCATCAATGCAGGTTTTATAGCTGGACGGCGAGAAAAATACCCTGCCTCGTGAAGTCTGTTGTTCACTGTATTTGCGTTACAACGAAGGTTCAGGTGTCTGTAAATATGCGTCGCTGGAACAAACGGATGCTCTCTGGCATGATTAACAATCGCAGCATCTTCCTCTTGAGATGTTGAAGGCAGAGGACCAGACCTCGGCAAAGTAGCGATTGAGTTTTCTGCTTCATACCGATGAATCCACCGTTCCACAGTGCTTCGATGAACGTCTAGTCGTCTTGATATTTCTCTTATTGGCACACCATATTCATGCAATGTCACCATTGCTCCCCGCATTGCCTGGGTCGTCTCGTGGTGCACAGACGGCCTTTCCATCTTTGTGTAAATAGCTTATGTGAAGCGTGCTGGGACGATAAAGGAAATGAGGATACCATGCACCCCTTCTGAAATTGATTTCGGTTGTGAAGGGTACCAACCCTTCGAATGGTAATAATAACCAGCCAATTTCCTATTTTGTTGAACATATGCATAAAAAATTCGTCTTAAAATCCAAGGATCCAAAGATTGTCAGCAATAGTTTATATCCCAACTGTATATAGTCAGCCATCAACAGTATAATCATATTTTATTTCCATAACTACTCATGACTACTCTATCATAGTAAATAACCTTATTATGACTTAGTTAGTAGTGGTAATTCTGAGTGGCGGCCTCTAGCCACATACGTTAAACCTATCAGTGCGTCTAAGACCAGACTCTTCTGTTTCTGTCAATTCATTGTTAGTTTAAGGTATTTTGCTCTTTGTCTTTCTAGGTCTAGGGCATTAAAATAAATATTTGAGTTTGTGTTTAGCATTTCCTTCTCCCTTCGTAATTCCCCACCCAACCTCGTTTCCTTCTACATAGCAACGCTTACCTCCATCCTCATTACACTTCCTTCATTAAACCTATTATCGCTTTTACTGTCCCTTCCTTCCATCCTTCAATGCCAGCGTTCTTAAACCTAGCACATAAATTATATAATATGGGACTGTTAATAATATGGGACTGTTAATTGTAAGACAACTACCATAGCTGGGACTGAGACACGTTATCCCCTGCATACTCTATATATATCTATATACAGTATGTCTATATATATATAAATAGATAGAGTGATCAACACAATGATAATGTGGACGTCATTGATGGGGTTAGAGCAATTATGTGCACCAATCCGAAGACACCTCCGCTGCCATAAGGACCGCCCATTTTATACCTAACAGACTAGCTTGGGACGAGACAGAGGCGCGAGACTTCTTGTAAGCACTGTACATGTTAAATTGTTTTTCAGTGTTTTGTTTGGGAAGCTAATTTTGTTTTAGTTGATTTCTGGTGCAGTATTATAGACGATTTGATACATACAGTACTTGTAGATTTCTACTAGTTTGAGATTTATATATTTCGATTTGTTAGATTTATATATTTCTTGAATTATTATTTTTTGCAGATATTCCTAATTATTCTTTTTTGTATTACTACCAATGTTTTTAGCGAAAATTGCCATGTACTTCCGTAAGCACTAATGCAGTATTGTAGGTGTGGATACACCATGGTGAAGTACATGGACATGAGAACTTACTTTTGTAATTATGAATGAGACTTTGGCTAGTTTGTTGCATTAGTCTTCAGTGTGCTCTTTGAATGAAAGGTTTGAATTGAGAGTAATTCTAATAATATAATAATAATAATAACGAAATAAATTCTGACTGCAATTTTTTCTATTGAAACAAAAGTTTAAAAACTCTTTCATCCTTCTTTATGAAATTCATTCACCGTATTCCCTCAAAAAAGAAAAAAAAGACAGGTAGTAAAATTACAGCATTCGAAAGAAAATTAAAATTAAGCATTTAAAATCGAACTTGAGTGAGAATAGCAAAGGATATTCTGTCTGGAATTAGTACTAAAAAATAATAACTTTATTAATGAGATATAATAATTTATTTTTTATTTTTTATTTACAAATATATTCAGTTTTCATAAATTATTGAATACAGATGCTGTATACAGTTGTAAACTGGCTTTAGCAACCGTGCACGCTTTACAGGCCAAAATTTACTGATTAGTTATAATTATATAATTATGTATAGATATGATTACAAGGCCTTTATAGATTTCTGTAATAGACTTAAAAGACTAAAGGGAACTTACAAACTACGACATATAATTGCATGAGGAGCTAAATACAGCGAATAATGAAACCAGTATAAAACTGTCAGAAACTTAGTCTTACAGGACATATACGCATTAGACGCTTAGTAAGAAAGAATTATGAAATGTGAGGTTTGGTGAAAAGTGATAGGAGAGATTTTTAGAAGGATATGAGAATTTTAGCAAAGAGAAAGAAAGGAGTGCCTTTAATAAGTTTGGAATATATTAGTTTTAATCGCTTCATAAAAGATGAGAGAGCATTGATTTCTTTTAATTCATTCAGTAGCTTGTTCTATAATTCCACAGCTAAATAAGTGTAAGAATTTCTTCTACAATGAACATTATAGTCTGCATTTAAGTATATTTACTCTCCATATACCTTGTTTGATGTTCGTGACGTATCTGATTGTTCATTACATTATCGATTAATATGGTCGGGGCAGGTTGTTTTGTAACTCTGAATATTAGGAAGCACATCTGTATTAAAAATATGTCTTTAAATTTTAGTATACACAGCTGCTTGAAGATTCCTGTTGTATGAGCATAATAATCTCTGTTCTTTATTTTTCTAATAATTCTCTTCTGGTTTATGATTAAAGGATTGATCATGTAATGCATGCACTCCCATATGCAGTAGTATTGTATGTGATATGGGATAAACTGGAGAGAAGTATAGCGTTTTAAGTGTATTTGTGGGAAGGAAGTGCAATTTTTGTTAATACAAACGAGAATTTCGATAGTTTATGAACTATATTTTCAATATGTTGAGGAAAGGATAGTTTGTCATGAAGCACAACTCCTAATAATTTCCCTTCAGTGACACAATATCAAATGCAAGTCAACAATAATAATGAAGTCTGGTATTAATTTCCCTTTGTAATTAGCATGAAATTTGTTTTATTTTTATTTCAGGATAATTTATTGGCCTTCAGCCAGTCGCGTACTCTTGCGATGTCTCTATATTTATTACTGTATTTCGTTAAGGGATGCGAGATCGCTGTCCGAGTATATCATGGGGTATCATCCGCATATTGGAAGCCTTTCTCGTTGTGAGAATTAGGAGTCATTTATTTAGATCAGAAATAGTAGGGGGCCCAAAATGCTTCCTTGTGGAACGCCATGTGTAGTTTTTAGTTCAAAGGTGCTAATGTTATTATATTTGATGTATTGGTTTCTGTTGTATAGGTATGATTTAAGCCAATTTAGAGCAAAGTTATTTATGCCATAGTGAGGTAATTTATAAATAAGTATGTTTGGGAGATTGTATCAAAGGCCTTTGATAGGCTCATAAGCAAGAAGACAGAAGACTCTTTGTTTTAAGGTTTAATGCAGCACGTCTTATTCGGCTGAAGTCGCACCGTTTTATGGCCCTCCCTAAAACCAAATTGACACTTCGATAAGAGGCTATCTTCTTCGAAATATTTCGAGAGCTGTGTGTGCGCAAATTTTTCAAATATTTCTTATATAGTTAAGATGGATATAAGTCGATAATTCGAAGGTATTGGTTTGTCTCCTGATTTGAATATTGCAGAAGTTCGTGTGTCAGGAAAAACACCATGACGGAAAAATGAGTTGAATAATATTGATAAATGGAAAGATAAAGTATCTGAACAGTATTTGAAGACTGTGTTTGGTATAGAATCGCTGTGACATGATTTGTTTTTAAGGCCGGAAATAGCCGTTTTGACATCTCTGGGAGAGATAGGAGAGAAAAAGAAAATATGATCTCGGGGATTACCAAGATATTCTTCGTAGCTGCGTATCGAGGGCGCTAAGAGATCAGGTGTATTTTTTCCTACGGTACCAAAGTACTTATTTAGATAATATTTAATGGATAATATATAATGGCTATATAAGCTTATAATGGGTGGTTATAAGTGGTATTTTTTATTGGTATATTTGTGGGAAAACAACTTTGTTCTTTCGTCCTATATAAAGTTTCATTGGTAAGTTGACACTGTTTCTTAGAATCACCTTTGTATTCCAACATTTATATAATAATGATGATAATGAAAATGATAGGGATAGTAACAGTAAGGAGGAGACTATAGTAACTAGTCGACTAGGGAAGTACTCCGTTGGGGGTATGTCAGGCAGGAGATAGGGAGTGCTGGAACTCCAGTTTCTCCTGACACTGTCCTCCTCAGCTGGTCTTTTTCTGTGTCTCATCTACCCGGTGAGCAATCCAGCATGCTCTCAAACACACACTTCTCTCACTATTCCACACTACACATACATGCATCTTATACACTACACGATCTTTTCAAAATAAAAAAAAAAACAATGGCAACGACGTCAAGAGTCTCAGAGTCCCCTGGGGAGGGGACCATAAATGCCCCCTTTTCTGGTTCCCTCGCTGCCGATACCGAGAACGGGGCAGTGCGGCTGGTTCTGCTACTGCCCATCCCAGATGTTCTGTGCCTCTGCCTGATTCATTTTTCACAAACTTCTGCAACATTCGTGGCCTTTTCTCAAATTTTCAACCTGTTGAACACTACCTCTACTCCTTTAAGCCTCACCTTCTGTTCCTCACTGAAACTCAGGTGTCTGGGACGACTGACAGCAACCAATTCTGAGTACCCTCCTACTTGCTCTCGTATTCCCAACTTGAATCCTCGGAATTCTATACCCTCTGGCTACAGCTTACATACCAATCTCAAAATAAATATATCTGCGCTCTCTACCTTTCGCCTAATTCTACTGACTATCCAAAACTCTTTGACTACCTCACTTCCAAAGTGGAATACATTATGTCCAACTCTCCTTTTGCTGAAATCTCCATTTTAGATTTCACTGCTCACCACCACTTTACAGTGACATCCCTGGTGAACTAGCTTACAACTTCTCTATCCTGAATGACCTTGAGCAAATTGTCCAGCACCCTACTCGTATCCCCAATCGCCCTGGAGATACAGTAGGTCCAACATTCTGAATTTATTTCTCAGCACTCGTTATCCTTCTTACTCGTCATACTTTTTCTCCTTTGAGCTCTTTCGACCACAAACTGTTTCTTGTCCTATTGCTCCAGTTCGGGCTTTGGATCCTTCCAAGAGGAGTCGGCTTTGGCACTTTGGCGCAGCTGCATTGGTGAATACAGTTTCGGATGTTATTTGGACTAGGCTAACACGGAGAATTGTTGCTTTTAAGGATAATGAATCACGTACGGAAGCATCGTCAGTACAATGTCCTCCTATTTGACAATGCTTGACAATGCTGCTACGAACTGCTTGTACCCTAAAATGGTCGTATGGGAGGACTAATGAAAAAATTTTGACTCGTCGTACTTCCATTTAAACTGTAAATGCATCGATGGATAATATATATATATATATATATATATATACACTATATGATCAAAAGTATTCGGACACCGCATGGTTTTTGGGAAAAATGGTTTTATTATGGCATTTAGTAACCAGTAGGTCCACCCTTTGCTTTTATTACAGCGTCAACACGTCGAGGCATACTTTCCACCAGTTTTCGGTAAGTCTGTGCAGGAATGGCTCACCATTCCTCTTGCAGAGCTGATGCAAGAGATGCAAGTGAAGCCGGGCGTGGTGTGTGGTTTCGTATCCGTCGCTCCAGTTCGTCCCACATGTGCTCGATTGGGTTGAGATCGGGGCTCTGAGCAGGCCAGTCTAACAAATCCACCTTATTTTCACGAAACCAGTCCTGCACACGCCTTGCAGTATGGCAGGGAGCTCGATCCTGTTGAAACAAACAATGGCCATCTCCGTAGTATTGCCACAGTGTAGGGAGGGCCGAATTGTCCAGAACGTCGAAATAAACGTCAGCGTTCATGGTAGTGGGTATAACACCAACGGGCCGAGCCCTAGCCAGGAAAAACAACCCCATACCATGATGGACCCTCCACCGAACTTCACCGTTGGACGTACACAGTCAGAAGAAGCCGTTCTCCGGCTGTCGCCACACCCAAACACGCCCATCAGACTGGAAGAGTGAATACCGCGACTCGTCGCTCCAAAGAACAGTTTTCCAGTCCTCCATGGTCCAGGAACGACGGGAGACACACCAGGCCAAACGACGCGTGGCATTAACTTTTGTAATCAGTGGCTTGTGTGTACAGCTGCTCTACCATAATAACCGAGTCTGTGCATCTCTCTGCGGATAGTTTAGTACTAACGGAGGTACCGGATGCTCTTCCTACCTCCTCAGCGATGGAAGCGGCAGAGGACGTGCGGGACTTCTTGACATGTCGTACCAGACTTCTTCTATCACGTTCCGTCAGTTTGCGTGGTCGTCCGGAACGTTTTTTCGCGTTAGTTGCACCGTCGTGCTTCCATCTCATGATAACATCCGCTACAGTCGACTTTGGTATATCCTGTTTGGCTGCAATGTTTCGTATAGAAACGTTACTTAAATAACATCCGATGACGAGTCCACGTTGGAACTCGGAGAGTTCACGTCCGCGCGGCATGGCTTCACAACAGTTACTGATAACTTAACAGAACACCTCAGCATTATAGTTTCGCCACGCTTTTTCCCAGCATACCTTTCGGCGAAGGTGATATTTGCAGAAATGCGGATTTTCCGGGTGTCCGAATACTTTTGATCATATAGTGTATATATATATATATATATTGACCGATAAGGTTGGATGAACGTATAATTAATGCTGATAATTTGCTTTGATGAATCTATTGCAGCTCATGAATCGCGAATGGATGAATTAGAGCTGAATATTCTATGTTATCAAGAATTCACGTTGCAATCTTCGTATATACTTGGCTCGCCTTCCTCCCGTGTCTTCGTTTCCTGACTTGATAATGTCTTACTTATATCAAGTTTAATTCAATTTGTTATTAAATTGATTTAAGATTTATATTTAATTTATGTTTTATATATATATATATATATATATATGTATATATATATATATATATATATATATATATATATTATATATATATATATATACACTGTCTATGTAATTAATTTGGGTTTATGTAATTACAATTTGTGTTCTGTTAGTTAATTTTGCGTGGTGTGTGTGTGTGTGTGTGTGTGTGTGTGTGTGTGTACCTACGAAATTGCGACGAACTTGGACACATACAGAGATTGCACTCGAAATGGTGTAAGACGTTAGGTTATATAGGGTGAACCAAATGTAGGTGGAGTAAATGATAACGTTTATTTTGAGAATACATATTTAATTTTTTTGTATACTATAATACAAAATAAAATTTAAATAAATTTAGTTATAATATTTAATATAATATAACACAAACACCATAGTTATAATGAACACCATAGTTATAATATAATATAACACAAACCGTATTCAACCTACTGTCCACCTACTTTTGGTTCACCGTGTATATGTATATGAAACGTCTTCTCCATACTTCATAATGAACCTCGCTTTCTGAAATGAATAATAGCTCCACTGAAATATTGACTAGATTTTTCAAATATCTTGAAATGGTGCTTAAATGTTTCAAATATATAAAGGTGTAGAAGATAAGCCATTCATTTGTATAATAAGTTAGTTTTCTGTTTCTTGCACCTAGACGCGTGCGCATTGTGGTTAAAAATAATTTGAAGTTGTAACAGTTTATTTAATGTTCGTATTTATAGGCTATTTCGAAATGAAGTGGAAACATTTATTATACTTATGCATTTATTCCTTTGTTCCATGTAGGCTTAGGTGTTTTAGGTATCTTCCACGCATTTATTAATTTTATTTATTTGGCTAGGCCTCAGCAAGTAAATTCTTTCAAGATGAAGAACCAGCCCGGGAGCAAGTGTAGTTTACGTCCCCCTGTGGTGCTAAGTGTAGTTTGCGTTCCCCAACTTTGTCCGCGTATACCTAATCAAATAAAACGTTAAAACTAACCAAAATATTACGACTTAACGTAACCAATCGTCAAAATATATATATGTATGTATGTATATATGTATGTATATATATATATATATATATATATATATTTATTGATGATTGGTTAGGTTAAGTCGTAAGATTTTCGTTAGTTTTAACGTTTTATTTGATGGATTCATTTAAAAAATGTCTCCTAAAGATCCTAGTGCAGTTTACGTTCCCCAACTTTGACCTAGTGTAGTTTGTGTCCCTTTTCCATCAGGGGCACGTAAACTACATTTACTCCCCAGACCGTGACCGTGAGACTAACGTTAGGCCTAGGGCTCTTGTTATACAGTAGGCCTATCCTAGGTTTAGTTTCTAAGTTAGAAACCTATATTTGAGAAAAGACTGATAAATTAGAAAGGGTTCGGTCTAGAGCAACCAAAATGAATCCAGAACTGTGAAGTAAAATGTCTGAAGAAAAATTATTTGAACTAAATGTTTTTAATTGAAAAGTGCTTACTTCTTGGAGAACTAACTTGAATATTTAAAAATAATAAATAACGTTGGTAATGTAAATAACAGTTATTTACAGTTATATGATAGTTACTTGTTAGAGTAGTATACACACATTTGTTAAGGAGTATGGGGAAGTGGTAGTGGGAAGGGGCAGTGGGGAGATAGTGCCAGTGCCAGTGTAAAAGAGAGATGTTGTGTCAATTCCCTAAGTAGAAAATTGAATATAGAGTAACTAACTTAACCTAAACTAACCATACTAACCTAAAGTGGTAGATAATTTTGTATATATATATTAGGGGTTGTCATACTATGAATTTTATGGGCCACCTTTTAAAAAGATGAATGTAGAGTACAAAATTCCACGACAACACTGTCTTGAGTATAACAGTGATATTACACCATCGGGAGTCGAACCCTCGACCTGCGCCCACCACAAACATCCTGGTTGACCAACACCATCTTAAGGCACATAAATAGACATCATTTAAAAATGAGTGAAGAGTAAGTAGAAACACACCTGCATACAACATTTATTAACATTTTAAGAAATTATTTTTTATTAGTATATTAAATTTACAAATAATGTGCAAAATAGTTACATTCTCATTACTTTGTATAATACTTCCAATTCTTTTTAGAAACAAAACAATGTATGAGGCATTTTATATTTGATATATAGAGCCTTATGGTCATTTAGGTGTAGGGATCGTAAAATTGGGATTTATTAATAAATATAAAATAACAATTCATATGTATAACTGTAAGTTAGGTTTAATAGATAGATTTTAAAAGGTAGGAAATAGGCCTATTCTGAATCTGAACAAGAGTACGTGACATGAACCAAGAAGCCAGAACAACAGCTTTGGTTGTGTTTATACGTGTAAATGAGATCAGCCAATGAGGCATGGGTTTGTTTGTCACGTGATACCTACTTCTAGTCTTGTCCAATCATGATAAATTAGTTTTCAAATAATATCAGATCTATATAAGTTAGCGATTTAATATCAGAAAATAGGCCAATAAAGTTAGTCAAATAATACAGAATAATTAGAAAATTATAAAAACTATTGAAATCATGTATTAATTTATGTTTCTGAAGTTGTAGATGTAATCATAAGTAAAATGAAGATCAGATGTAAAGCGCGAATGGAACAATGAAATCTGCGCGATGAAAAAGGCAACGCATCACCAGAATGGAACAGAGAGGAAAAGTCAGAGAGAGTCGTCAAAAGTAGTTTGTCCATCTTGAAATGGTTTTGCTCTCCCTTGTTAATATTTTTCACTTTCTCTATTGAAGCCCATGGGAAGTAGAGCTTCTATTTAAGATGAATTAATAACAGTAAATTCAATGCATTACCCGCTAGGGCCAACGACATAGAATCTTCTATCGGCAGCCCTAGGCTTTTTATTCATGTCACGCGCGAGGCTATATCGTTTTTGAAGGCCAACTTGATTTTCGGTGGATGCTTAACCTTATCTCTTAAATTATAGTATAACGTAAGTGTAAAGTTAAAGTAATCTGTAAACATAAGATTAAAAGTATAAAAATTATGGTGTTTCATAAAAAACAACATTCATATTAATGGTAAAAAAGTTAAGTTCTGAAGTTATTATTACAACGATAAAAACATTACTTTACTTAGTTGTGGTTCAATGGAAAAACCTAAAGATAATCCGAACAGAAAACATCACTGGACACGTTACCATCATTAGTGTGGGTAAGTAGTCACGCACAACAACCCACGGACAACCCAATGGACAGTCTATCAAACACCCCCGAGAAACCCCGAATCCTTTATAGAATTATTTTTGTTCTTACTTTACAATTGTGTGTAATATTTTCATAATTATTAATCTTTGAAAATATAGATTCAAAAGCGTGCTTGAATACACAGTCAGTTGTTACAATATTATTATGAAAAGATAATATATACACGACATGTTCTAAGTGAGCGTTTATTCTCTTTTCATTAATTTTTTCCATTGAAAACTATTCATAACTCATAACGATGTGTAAGAAAATCTTCCGAATCGGAGCCCCAGTTAGAGCGTATATAAAGAAATAGTTCCTCCCAATGAACGGTAAAGGCGAGGAAGGGTATGTAACGCTCTAGACCAGCGTCCCAAAGCGAGTGGTACTTCTCAGGGGAAGTGTCTTCTAAATATTCTTTAAGCTCCATTCCGTTCTCGCCTTGTTTGTTCATCTCTACACTTCATAAAATCCTCAATTAAAAATGCAGAGGCATGCTCGCGAACGGTGTCAAAATAACGCATACCATCAACTTCCGCATTTAAGAGGTTTATGATTGAGGAAGGCGGCTGTTTCAAATACTGTAGTCTATCGAGGATGAATCGGAAACGAGTAGGCACTAGTCCGTTACATTATTAACGTTGTTTTTACTGAAAGTTTTTAAGATTAGTTTTCCATATCAATCGTGTTTCAACGCAGGGTTGATCCATATTGCTGCTCACAGTTAACATGCAAATAATACAATATGAGTGGGCGTCAATAATCATTACTCTTGTTGCACTTACGGAAGTTAGTACTTCATTATTCTCAGCCGACCACTTCTCAACCAACATAAAGATTTTCGACATCTCATCAACACTCAAAAAAATGACATTACGTTTGGCAGAGTCGGTATGTTTATAATTTATCTCGAGTATATAATTAGTCGTGCTACTGCTAGATTTAAACACACTCATTGATTTGTAAAGAGTCATAGGGTATTGAGCGTTAAGGACACTGCTTAGCGGTAGCTCCGTCTTTCTGTTACTGTAGGTGTACGTGTTTCTTGGTGGTACTGGTGCGTGGAGGTTTCTGGATAGCACGTCACTCCGCTGCAAGTTCAGATGCTGATGTGAGGCGGACTGCTTGCTTCAGTTCGTGACGCAGACCTGGTGGTGAGTCATACGTCTCAGGATTGAGGTCACTGTTGCCAATTTAGCGCATTTCGCGCTAGATCTAGCGCGTCACCTTTCAATCTGGCGCTGAAAATTAGGTCCTAGCGCCTAGCCCTTAATCTAGAGTATTACTCTAGATTAGGCGCTAGGACCTAATTTGCAGCCCCAGTTGAAAGGTGACGCGCTAGGTCTAGCGCGAAGTGCGCTAAATTGGCAACAGTGATCGAGGTGCCACCTGATTATGGCTTGGCGATTCGGTACTCGCTGGACGAAACATGTAAGGATATGCACCAACATGGAAATATAGTTTTGGGCTGGAAAACCTATGTACAGTTGCCCGTGTATATACCAACGCCGCAGTGATAGTCAAGGTACCCCAACTGGGGGAAAGTGGGGTGGATGAGGGACAACCGGGTCCAACAACATATAACATTGACATACAGGTAATTATAATGTAATGTCTGTTTTCATAACGATAAACAATTAATATGATCGTGAACAGCATTGAACTCCATGTTTATTGTCTTATACAGTAATAAGGTTCGATTATGATTATTGCAAGTCTATATAAACAGCTACCACAATACAACTTTTTATATACCAGTGAATTTGAACCAAATATAGACATAACACAACCAGCCTCCACACACTCTCATTCCCCTTCTCCACCCACCAGTCTCCCGTACATTAAATCATTATGTAACAATATTAATAATGCTGTTTGTAGAGTCAGTGTGCAGCTTTAAACGTTTACTAACTTAAGAATCTACACGATTTTATATATATATATATATATATATATATATATATATCGATATTGAGCGAGAAAAAGATTGAGACAGTGTGAGAGAGAGCGAGGTACAGAGGCAGAGAGAGTTAGTGGAAATGGCTTATTGATAATTATCAAAATCACAAAAGAATAATCCACGGTTATACTAGCATAAACATATTTAGTATAATATTTATGAATTTATAAGTATATAATTATAATGTTTGTGAAACGACGTTGATGGGTCAAACCGTGGTGTTGACATGGTTACTTGCTGTCGCCGTCCAGGAGAAACTACATATGAGCGTGTCAGTGGAAACCGTAAGGTGATGGTTGCATAAAGCAGGATATCACCACCGGTTTGTGGCTGATGTCTATTATATTAATAGTGTTTTCCAGATTGCATTTGTATTATCAATGTAGAAAGATAATGATTTAATCACGATGGACAGATAAACCCATTAATGTTTTCCAGATTTCTGTTGCATTAGCAATGTGGAGATATTATTAAATCTTAACAAGGAATATATATATATATATATTAGTGGTGGACCGGGTGTCAGTTTTTCAACATCTGCGGATGCGGATTTTTAATTTCAATATCTGCGGATGCGGATATTTAGTTAATCTATCAATACAGGGTGTACATAAAGTCAGGATCTATTTTTGTGAAGCACTTGGAAATTATATGGAATTCAATCATAAAATGATAAAGTGGTAATATTCATTAAATAATTAAGAGTAGGATTCGACGTGACGCCCATCAGTATCCCTGCACAGCTCAAATCGTTCCGCAGCATTTCTAACACATTCTGGAGCATTTGCGGGGTTATGTTATCTGCAGCAGTTCGTATACGTGTACGTAAGTTTTCAAGACTAGTAATCTTCGTCTGATAGACGTGCGATTTGATAAAGCCCCATGCAAAGAAATCTAAAGGGGTTAAATCTGGTGATCTCGCAGGCCAAGGTCTGTTGCTTCCGCGTCCGATCCAGCGATTTGGAAAACGTCCATTTAGATAATCCTGAACAATTTTGGCATAGTGACAAGGAGCACCATCATGTTGATAGACGACGGTACTAACAATCCTATCCCCGTCGTCTATCAACATGATGGTGCTCCTTGTCACTATGCCAAAATTGTTCAGGATTATCTAAATGGACGTTTTGCAAATCGCTGGACCGGACGCGGAAGCAACAGACCTTGGCCAGCGAGATCACCAGATTTAACCCCTTTAGATTTCTTTGCATGGGGTTTTATCAAATCGCACGTCTATCAGACGAAGATTACGAGTCTTGAAAACTTACGTACACGTATACGAACTGCTGCAGATAACATAACCCCGCAAATGCTCCAGAATGTGTTTAGAAATGCTGCGGAACGATTTGAGCTGTGCAGGGATACTGATGGACGTCACGTCGAATCCTACTCTTAATTATTTAATGAATGTTACCACTTTATCATTTTATGATTGAATTCCATATAATTTCCTAGTGCTTCACAAAAATAGATCCTGACTTTATGTACACCCTGTATAATATAGAATTATGAACATACGACAATTTTTCAAATTTCGTGATATTACTATTATGGCAGGCAATGCATAAGAATTAAAATTAATATTAATGTTTTCATTATAATAAAAATAACTTTCTCAAGAGTTTCAGCAACAGAAAATTCAATGAAACAAGTTTCATTCAATTTTCTGTTTACCAGGTATTTATATTTTGAGGTTTATATATTTGTTTGTTCATTAATAATTAATACTGTACATGAAATGTGCATGACTGGGCCTTATAAGCTACTTTATAAGCTAATTTAATTGTAAATTGCATAATTTATTAGAGGTAATATCCGCATAACATCCGCAGTCAGAAGTGCGGATGCGGATGTTAAAAATTATGCGGATATCCGGTCCACCACTAATATATATATATATGTGTGTGTGTGTGTATATAATGAACCACCAATACTTTATTACAACAAATATGCAATGGTTGAGAATGTTTTACTAAAGAGTTTATCATACAAAATGCTCACAATTTGATATAGATTAACATAAATGGCACAGCTATACCCGGTTCATAGTTAGTATTTGGTCCATCCCCCATGATTGTCTCTTACATCTTGTAATCTGTGTGGCATAGATGCAACATGGTTATGTATGATGTGTGGGTTCCTTCGGAACATCTTCCACTCAGTCATAGTGTGATCCAGCAGCTGGCGGCTGGTCCGCTCCTGCCCAGGTTCGAACGAGCTCACCACATTCCCCAACACGTTCTCAATGGGGTTCAGGTCATACACCTTACTAGGCCAGTTCAGTCGTTCTAGAGTTCGCTGCTCCTCGAACCACCTTCTAACAATCCTGGCGGTGTGGATGGGAGAGTTGTCATTCAAATGGATTTTAATTATTAAAAGTAGAATTATATATCTTCCATACGCTTCATCAGTAACCCATTATTCGAGATAGGTTTTAACCCCTATGTATTAGGGGTTTCTCTCAGCTAAATGTAATTGTGTGCCGTTATACGACTAATACCGTCTGCAGTAGGGTGACAATAAAAATTGAAAGTTGGAGTTTTTTAGTGGCCATTTGTTCAATGCTGCTACTACATGAGAAAACAATGTACTGTAAATATTAGGTCATTCAGATAATATTTAAGGGTGTCTCAAGTGAGGTAAATAATTCTCCTTATAACAAAAATTAATTATTCATTACCTAGTAAAAATAAATTAATATTTTTTTTAATTAATGTAAATAAACGTTAGTTTTAGTTCATAAGGTTTAAGTGCAGGCGTACTCCAATCGTAATAAGTAAATAATATATTTACTAAATATATTCCAGGGTGTCTTTCATTCAATTGTAGACCACCCATTAATTCTTGCTTTTCCTCAAGCCATACCCCTTTTTCAATGTACCAGGCTGAGACTTCCTAGATCCTCAACAACCTGCAAGAGATGTTGGCGCTGTTCTTCATTCTTCGTAATCTTTGTATTGAAAGCCTGGATCAAGGCAATTCCCCTCTCTGCCATGTCATTGACGACTTTTAGTCCTTCAACTATAGTCAAACCAGTCTTGAAATCTTCGTCGTCCGGCCAGGTCTCTGGTTCCTTGGACAAGAAACCATCATTAATTTTTAGAAGTTCAAAGAGAAGCTTTGATCCTTTCGAGGCAAAGTCCTAGAGCTGCTTTGTTGAAATGGAAGAAACAGCAGGTATTGGGGCTCGCTTTGGAGGATCTTCAGCAGCTTCTTTTTCGAGGATTGATCGAGCGATATTCTTTTTCGTCGTTGCATTGATACCTTTATCAAAGAGTGCGAGACCAATCAAGTACTCGCTGAGGTACCATAAGTGACGACCGAGGACACTAAGGCAGGATGCTGAGATCTTTTCATCGTGGTACTTTGCTAGGTCTTGAAGAAGCTTCAAATCGTTCGCGGGAGCAGATGAAGGACTGCTGGCCGTGAACCACGCGCTGACATATAACTCCAGGGCAAAAAATACAAATCGTTTTAAGCCAGACATTTCACGAGTTGTAAGTCTGAACTGATGGGAAAGCAGCAGGATTTTTAATGAATAAATTACTTTTGCCATCCAACGTGCTCGGTGAAGTGCTCCAGGTCGCCGAAACCTAAAGTTAGGTAAATTACCTCCAAGGATTGTAATCGACAACTCCAAGAATTCACGGTAATCATCCCTCGGCTGATGTTTTGTCAGATATAGATTCCAGCAAGCGATCAGTTCTTCTCGATTCTCATTCAGACTCGATGGAAGGTCTGACAGGGTCTTGTACTTATCTTGGCAAATTGTATTCCACGTCTCTTTGAAGCGGGAGAATAGGAGGATATCTGGACCAGATGATGGTCCCATGCATTCCATGTACGCCTTCTCAACGACAAGTTCTAGGATGTGATGGCGACATGCAAGGTATAAGAGTCGGCGGCCGAGTTTCTGCTCCAAAATTACGCATGCCCCAGACAAGTAACCAGTATTTGAAGCTGTAGTGTCGAAGCTCATAGCTGATACCTTTTCTGACACATTCCATTCTTTGAGCGCAGCATGTACCACCGAGGCGATGACCTCACCCGTTCCTGATGTCAGCTTAGGTACACCCAAGAGCTTCTCGGTATCAACTCCGGTTACGAAAATGGCTAATCGGTCACACCGACCACCTTCATCGTCTGGTAGAATTTTTCCGTCCCAGTGAACAGTGAGCACTTCGTTGGGTGTGAACTGGCCCCCCCCTGACCCCCCCTCTCGACGGCCCTGTATATATATTTATATACTCGTATATATATTATCATAGGAAATCAAATTCAGTTCCAAATTTATATAATTTAAACATCAAACTATGCCAACAATTAATGAAACTTTTCTAGAACAATTTCCAATAATAATATAATCAATGTATCAAAATAAAAAATATTACCTTAGATATCTTAAAAGAATCGGGAGAGAACTTCTAAGCGTTGTTTTCAGTCAGGCAGTCGTATGCAAAATGAACTTGAAGCACCAAAAGCTGATCATCTAAAGATTGATACACATCATATTATTTAACGATTTATTTATGAAAATTTTAATTTAATGAAATAAATTAATCGATTTGCATAATCTATAGTATGAAATAAAGGAAACAATTCTATTAAATTATATAATACACTTGCATTCTCGAAACATTTTTGTTTTTGAAGCGTTGTCGAAACTCGTTCATTCTTGAAATTTCTTCCGCGCGACAGTTTCATTCATGTGACTCGAGGCACCCCTAAATGCTTTCCGAATTCCATGAGATTTCGTCTACGGTGTTTCCTCATAGGGTGGCAGCATTGGACAAATGGCCGGCAAATGTTTTTGAATTTGAAATTTATCCCCATAAGAAGTTGTCACCCTAGACTCTGCAGTTATCCAGAATAATATCCTAAAGTGTTGTCATAATACTGAGAGTTAAAGAACAATTTTATGACCATTATTTGTCCCATGTAAATGTGGAAACAGAACATACAAATGCGTGTAATACATAAATCTTACTCTAATAATAATAGTACAGTGCGTTCGAAAAGTCTCTGCAGTCAACGTGCTATAGCCAGTACATGCACGGTAAGCCGGTTTAAACTCGTTCGTGTCAGTACTGTGACAGAGTTGGGATCGTGGCAATAGTGTGTGTCGATAGCTTGGTAAAAAATTCATGAAACACTATTCATGAAACACTATTCATGAAACACCATTGCACGACCAGAAAATCGGCGTTTGGGTTGCAATATCAAGAAAGCGAATTGTCGGTCCTATTTTCTTTGAGAACACGATAAATGCTGAACGATACTGTTCAGAAATTCTGTATCCATTTATTGACAGCTAAACGAAATGGAAATACTGAATGCATTCTTCCAGCAAGATGGTGCCACGGCACACACTGCTCACCTTTCGATGGAACTACTGCATGATGTGTTTGGGGATCGCATAATTTCAAGGGGGCTTTGGCCTCCACGATCCCCAGACCTTACGCCGCCCGACTATTTCTTGTGGGGAGCAGCAAAAGGTGTTGTTCATAAACACCGCCCGAAAACAATTCAGAACTTAAAAACCGCAATATCCACTTACATTGCTTCAATATCAACCAACACTTTAAAAAAAGTGTTTGACAACAAGTGTAGACGAGTTGCTCTGTTCCTGCAAAATGGTGGAAAACACTCAACACATGCTGTAAAATCAAAAGGTTATGTAATAAAACCACTAAATCATGGTTGAATGAAAACATTGTAGTTTTTCAATTTCCTATACGTTTAACATAGCACTGCGGAGAGACTTTTCGAACGTACTGTATAATATTCTATAACACACAAATACAACATACCTTCATAAAGATAATCTGCTCAGGATAGGGCAAGGCATACGCGGGTACAGAAGACAGCATCACTTCCTCCATGATCTCTATATATTGATCTGCCGTAAACTTCCCGTCGATCTAGTAGTGTGCTCGCAAAATGGACGAGTGCAATGCAATTGCAAATGTTGATCAATGTGCAAAGAGGGGAGGGGGGAATATGGCAAGAGGTTATGCGACAAAGGGGAGTCTTGCAACAAGTCAATGCTGCAAAGGGGGTTAAGCAACAAGGGGGGAGGGGTTATCCCCTAAGCAAGCTGGAGGAGAAGTTGGGACGGCCTCACCCCCAAAGGGGTATACCTAACTTAAGAGAGGAGGAGAAAGGGGGAGGAGGGTCTTGGGAGAGAAGGTGGGACGCCCTCACCCCCAAAAGGGAATACTAACCTAAGCCCTAACCTAAGAAGGATAGAGTGGTGTTCGACTAGCTCCAGCCAGACGCATAATGAGAGTTCATCCGAGCGCCCGCTGTCTTATGAGGTCCTAATCTGCCAGTTGGCTTAATCCGCCAGTTGGCTTAGAAGGCTTAATCTGGCTTATAAGGCGTAAATGGCTTGTTCAGGTGTACATTATTAGGGTTGAATTGCCAGATTGCTCTATTTATTTAATTAAAGCATATATTCTTGACAGTTGGCTTAGAAATCCGCCAGTTGGCTTAATCCGCCAGTTGACTTAAAAAACCTAGAAGGCAGGTGTATGTGTATATATTAATTAACTTTTCAGCTGCCAGATTGCGCTATTCAGATATTCTTGACAGGTGGCTTAGAAATCCGTCAGTCGGTTTAGAAGTCGTAACCAGCCATTTGGTATACATATAATTAAATAATATCTTTTATATATACAACCAAAAGAATTAAATAAAACACCATTACATCATTCTGTTTATTTAGACGAATTATTGGAATCAATTTCACGAAATATATAGAAAATAAATATACAATCCTATACAAACGATGGATATATATGATCAAAAAATAAAATAAAAAATTAATAGCATAAGAAATACGAACAAGGAATATATATATATATATATATATATATATATATATATATATAATATATATATATATATATATATATATATATATATATATATAAATAAAGTAAAAAATAATATAATACAAAACGGAGTATAAAATATATTAGTACATGGAAAATATATATATATATATATATATATATATTCACACAACTATATTAAATAATTAAATATATTGAAAATAAATATACATCAAAATACATTCACTTTATGTTCTACTGCGCTTAACTAAAACACTAAACTCGCACGTAATCGAGTCTACAATCACAACATTATTGCTTTGCACTACGCAGTAAATACGATTTAACATTATTTCACCGCTGAAGTTATAGGGATACCTATACTCGATGTATCAGTTCATCCAATAAGTAATGTCGTTTTTTAGATCGGAATTTGAAGGACAAAAAAAAGCTCAACTAAAACTTTTTAATCTAGTATATATTTTCCATTGGAATCAATGACACTCTGCCAACGTCCCACAAGCTTTTCAATGCCATGTTTATAAAATTCAGGCGGTTTTGAGGCAAAAAACGTACAAAGACTGGTGTGCAGGTCATCTAAAGAAGTATATTGTTTCTCGTCAAGATGGTTTTGCAGACTCCGGAAGAGATGATAATCTGAAGGCGCAAGGTCTGGAGAATATGGAGGATGTGGAAGTTTTTCCCACCCAAGCTCCTCAATTTTTGCAGAAGTGATCCGAGCGGTATGAGGACGTGCGTTGTCGTGGTGGAACACGATTCCTTTCCGATTAACCAAAGAAGGTCTCTTTTTTTTTAGTGCAGTGTTCAATCGATCCAGTTGTTGACAGTAGACTTGAGCGGTGATTGTTTGGTTGTGTGGTAAGGTTTCAAAGTGTATTACACCACCTTTATCCCACCAAACACTAAGCAACACCTTCCGAGGGTGAAGATTTGGTTTTGGCTGTGGTGTCGCTGGTTCTCCGGCACAAACCCACTGTCGACGGCGCTTAACATTCTGGTACAGTATCCACTTTTCATCACCAGTCACTAAACGGTGCAAAAACGGATCTTGGAGTTCACGGGAATGAAGAGCTGTGCTAATGTTTACCCGCACCCTCAGATTGTCGACCGACAATTCATGTGGCACCTATTTTCCTAACTTATGCACTTTCCCGAGTTGTTGCAAATGTCGATGGATGGTGGACGGGGATGAATTGAGTTTCTGGTCCAATTCTTCGACAGTTGTTGAACAGTCTTCTTCAAGTGCGGCTAACAGCAGGTCATCATCAAACTCAGTAGGGTGTCCAGAGCGTGCTGCATCTGTCAAACAGCAGTCGCCATTCCTAAACTTTTGAAACCATCTTTGACACTTCCTCACATGCAGAATATCGTTGCCATAAACGTCCTGAATGTTTCGCGTTGCTTCAGTAGCACTATTCCCTTCTTTGAACTCGTAAAGCATTATATGCCTGATATGCTCTTCTGATACCGCCATGTTTATGAGGGGTTCACATAAAGCAAAACACACGTCTTCACTGGTCAAGGTCTGTAAAGTATGTAGCGAAACACGATTGATCTCCTCTTAGATATAACCTTCGGAAAATTTATGCTTAAACCGAGTAGGACTAGTTTGAACTTAATTTATCGTACAAAAACGACATTACTTATAGGATGACCTGATAAATGGCTTTCATATCGTTCAATACTATTTTTGTGCCCACTTTACATTCGTTTGGCAAGTTATCTTTAAACACGGCTGGAATACATTCAAAAGCATGCACAAAGAGGTCGTCGATAGCCACCACATCATTATTAAATACAAGTTTATAAACACTCCTTTCCAATCGAGGGTTTTTTCTTACCGATCTGAGCTTTTCAATCGTGAACTCTTCTTCACAACTCATAGCGGCAATTGAAATAATCTTGTAAGTCGTAACGACAGCTGCTCATTACATAGAGGTACAATTCTTCAGGGTAGGCGAGCTCTGCCCTGTACCGCTCAAGTCCTTTGTACCAAAGTTCATGATCCAGCTCTAGACCATTCTCACCTTGTTCATTCCTACATTCGATAAACCCGTCGAGCAGAGCGGTGTAAGCGTATTCAAGTATCGTGTCAAAATAAATCATATCCGTAACACGCACGTCTAATATAGGCTTCAGCTTGCGGAATCCGACGATTTCAAACATTCAGTCGAGGATGAATCGGTTTCGCGTATGGACCAGAACGTTATTATCAGATGCATTCTTCCACATCAGTCGTATATGAATGCATGGCTGATCGTTATTTATACACAACGTACAAACAATGGCAAATGAGGGGGCATCACTAATCTATTCTCTTCTTGTACCTACACCTGCAGGTATTTTATAACGGTCCTCACCCCACTTCTCAACTATCATAAAGACTCTATTCATCTCCTCAACACTTAAATAAATAACGTTTACCAGAGTTTGCTTATTTACAAGTCATTTCAAGTACATAACTAATGGCACCGGTTTCACGCCTGAACACGCGCAATGACTTCGTCACGGACACATTGTACACGGCATTCAGAATGCTTCTGAAAGGAAGTTCCATCGTATTCGAGGAGTGCACGTCCAGTCGGTTCATGCTCTGAGATGACTATGAACCACGGGTGGGCTGATCGGCTCGACGCGAGGGGTGAGTCACACCATAAGTTGTTGAATCGTGTACGGGTTTGTTCTAGCATGAATCATGCGAGTACTTGTACCCATTACACAGGGCAATTTTCCGACACATGAGGTAATTTCAGTTTTAATGTTTTATCGGAATCCGGTGCACCACTTGAGAGAAACATGTGACCGTATTTATCCTTTTTTTTAACAATCGATACTCGTCTCTAAACTCTATTAAAAACTCACACGGGCCTTTAGCCACAACCTCACTGCGAACATCGTCATGATATATATGAATGTAGTGGTGAAAGTACTTTAGCTTTTAAATGATGACAAGGTTTACATTCTCAGCCGCATGGTACGCGTACTCGGTATAATGCAGCATGACATAATACCGCCTGTCACACTACTCATCAACAAGACTCATTACCCATATCCGTTGCTTTTCTTCTGCACGCGCTGTTTCTTTCACCTCACGGTATATGTACGCTTTTATACAGTTTAGCCCTACACCGTAGTCCATTACATCGTTTGTGCCGCGAAATCCGGCAATAGTCTCGCCAGAATATCCATAGAGTATTTGAACATCTTGTTCCTCAAGCTTCGCGCGATTCAATGTAGCCTTAAAGTCTCAAAGGAGGCGGGGAGGATATGCAGTCTTTCAGTATTCACCACATCTTCGACTTTACCGAATACCACTTCATAAACGTCGAACACGCAATATCAAAAGTAGCCATCACTATTTTTCGTCTACGTGGGAAAATACACGTCTGAGCTCCAAGGCCTGCAGAGGTCAACTGAGCACGCAGGGATAGAGATATGCCAAAGTAGTAGCAGGAGTCACGTGACCCTTTGATTGAGCTTAAAGTGGGCGGAGGTTAGGGCTGTACATACGCACACACAAGGGAGAAAATGAAACCCTAATTGAATCAAATATACGTAATAAATTAACATATCATTAACAATGCATATATATATATATATATATATATATATATATATATATATATAACAGTCAAGGATTAAGGTATCCAAAGGGTACGGTATCATAGGTACCAGGCACCTGGTAACGTTTCTTATAGTTGTTACGGCATACCTTCGTACCCCTAAGTTCTTTCACGCCCCTCAGTTTCTGCGCCCGAAAATTGTGGGTCCCCACAGTCAGTTGGGGTTGCTGGTCGCCCTCATCTTCCAAGCACACTAGATCCTTCAACGAGTCAAAGTTAACGACTCGTCGGTTCGCATGGTTCAGCGTGATACCCTTAGCCTTCACGACATATTTCATATCCTCCCCGACCCTCACCCGTACCCCATTCATTTTTGGCCCCGTTGATAAAACTGAGTCAGCATATGCACCATCACCATACTTATCCTTGATCTCGTCAGTCAACTCTCCGAGGAATTCCCCAATAGGAAGCATGTATTCACCCTCCCTCTCTGTGAATATCACGCTGTCTGTGTCAGCGTACAGCACCCTCCGCCTAAGAGAGTGCAGTAGTACCCAAAGCTTGATGAGGGCATAGGCCGTTGCGAAGCTGGCTACAGGTATGTTTGTAACACGTGAGGTATCTGTGGCCAATTCGGTATTGTTGTACTTTATTATGTAAGTATTACCTACGTACATTCACGATCTCCATCACCTCTTTATCGGGAGCGTTGGCATAATCCTAGACTTCACTATAACTTTGTGTCAAATGAACGTTCCCTTTGCCAGTATTCTGTGCAAATTTTCCCCAAAGACTGTTTAGACACCATTTGCACTAAAGCGCTTTCCAGGATTCTTAACAATTGGGAATGGTCAAGCTGTTAGCTTCATGGGCACGGTAACGCTGAATATAAGCCGTTTTTTCATCTTCGGTATCAACTCCTTGCGGATACCCCGATGCTTCTAACTTATCCTTCAAAAAAGCGTTTATATATGGCGTGAAAAGGTTGGGTAGCTTCTGAAACCTCCACACCTCATATATCTTCAATATTCTGTATCCATGGCGAACGGCTAGGTCCAGTTCAGGGCTTGTATATACAGGGTGTCCCAAAAGTCCCTATCTATTTTGTTGAAATAGGCTGAATTTCAAATGAATGTTTTAATGACATGATTGCATGCAACTTTCTAGACAAATACATGCATTAGATTTCTGTTTTAATTATTTTTAAATTTTTAAATTTTTAATTAATTTTAGAACCTCAACTTCTTGAAGATGGCATTCTCGACAATGTAGTCTTTCAGCAGGATGGGGCACCATGTCATTATGCCAGAATTGTTCAGACATACCTAAACGAGCGTTTTCCAAATCGTTGGATTTGACGTGGGGGAAATAGGCCCTGGGCAGCGCGATCTCCGGATTTGACCCCATTGGATTTCTTTGCTTGGGGTTTCATTAAATCAGAGGTCTATCGCAGAAATATTCGAGATTTACCAGATTTGCGAGATCGCATTAGGCAAGCAGTTGAGAAAATAACCCCTGAAATGCTCGGAAATGTGTTCCGCAATGCAGCTGACCGCTTTGAGATTTGTAGAGATACAGATAGAGCACATGTGGAAACTACTAATAACAGATTTTAGTGGTGTAATACTTGTAATTTGTATAGAAATACATCTGTATTCAGGTCAGTGTGACATTTATTTGAAATTCAGCCTATTTCAACAAAATAGATAGGGACTTTTGGGACACCCTGTACACCTCTGATCTTACGCTGGTTGGTTGTATGAGTACAATCCCCATTGTTATCCTGTGCGCACTTCACGCACAGGGAAAACATGAGCTTGTGATCTATAACGACGGATAAGGTCGGCATCCATAAATCGCGAGGGGGGAGCACATCTACGAAAGAAAGGCCGAAATAGTACCCGTTCAAATTTGTTGAGAACACCTCAGTGGTGGGCAGTCAGGTCCCACCAGTTTTTCAGGTGCACCTACCGGGTACGGATTGTTCTTCATCACGTAGGGATATAAAGAACAGAAGTCGTAGTAATGGAATTTCACGCCCTCGGTAGGTGTAAAGTATAGCTTGAATGGGTTTGTACGCTCTCCGAACAAGCTATCGCCGCATTTGAGAGGATCTATTACCATTGAACTCTTGAGTGTGTTTATTTCTTCACGGTACTGGCCATCTGTTTCCATCCGTGCATCATACTCGTGCTCCCACAAGATCTTGTGTGTGAACTGGGAGCCTATAAGTTGATCGCGGGTGCGGATCCATGCAAGACTGTCGGCAGGAGATCTACCGAGGATATCTCCTACGATTCCACACTCAGGACGTGGGCATCGATGCCACCAGCAACCGTTAAAGGAGTACACAGTCTTCTCACCAGTGGTACGGTCTTCGCTTAGACCATCAACCCAAAAAACACGACCATTGACCTTAATGGGTACTTCTCCCGTGTTGCGGGCGTGTTTTATGTATACCCCGTCCTGTTGCTGTATGTGTATGAGACAGTAAATAGCCTTGTGCCCATAACTGCGGGGATTGTTTCTGTGAATGACGGCTAAGGTGTCTTTAGGCATAAAGTTATTCTTGAACACCGTAAAACAAAATGAAGCGATCGTGGTTGCGACTTGCAACGGACCGCATTTGAAACGGACTATGTACATCTTTCTAAACATACTCTAAGCACGCGCACATTATTCACGCAAGAACGCTCACATTCATCACCTATATTGTATGGACTAGTTTCATTAAAACTGTTGTAGTAGCGGTCAAATCTTTACGCTCACTATCACTCATGTTGGCAGACATGGGCAATAAACACTTTAGATGTATTTAAATAGTAAATACATTACTTGAAAATAAAAGTAATTAAATACTAAATAAAATTCAGGTTTTCAGAAAGTATTTAAATACTAAATACATTACTCCTAAAATGTACTTAAATACATTTCAAATACAACTTAGATACTTTTCAAAAAGCACATAAAATCACTAACATCAGCTTAGAGCAGTGGTGCACAAACTTTTTGATGTGAGGGCCAAGCGAAGAAAATAACTAAATGTATTAGCCTACTTACTTTCCATCTCCCTTCACAGAAAACGTTATTGGGTCACTTTTATAGTCTAACTTTTTCATTGAATTGAAAAGACCCGTGGGGCCACTGAAAAGACCCGTGGGGGACACATTTGGCCCGCGGGCCAGGATTTGTGCATCACTGGCTTAGAGTCAAATAAAATCGAGATCCGCAGAAGTAGACCCTACAATTGTTTTGTGGCACAGAAGACATAGCCTTCACTTTATTACCATCTTTGGAAGTTATTCGGAAATATTTTCCATCAAAAAGTGGGTGCAGGTGTGATTCGCTATTTTTGTTTTCTCTTCCACCACCAACAACTTCTATTTTATCACCTTCTTTTCCACCACTTCCATTTGCTGCAGCCATGTTACAAATGTTGTCCTTTTCTAATATGATCAGTAGGCTAAGGCTAATTGCACAGTTAGCACTGAACTTTACACAACCACATATGACGATGCCTGGAACTTTCTGGAAGCACAAGCACCTTGAGAATTGTTTTACTGTGTTCTGTGGTACCAATTAAATACTGGGTGGTTATTACTCGACATCCTCGGAAAATTGAACAGTTCACAAAAAAGTATTTTAAAAATTTATTTAAAAACAGGTATTTACAAATACTAAATACTTTTCGGAAGTATTTAAATACGTAATTAAATGTACTCTCCACAAAGTATTTAAAAATACATGTATTTAACTACATTTGTATTTAAATACGTATTTAAGTATTTTCAAATATATTACTGCCCATATCTGCATGTTGGTGTAGTTAAAGTAATGTTTGGGTGGAGGTAGTCCTACTTAACTTAAAGTGTCGCTAGTGAGGAAAGTGTAAGGGAAATACCCTTTTGAAACTTCGGCGGCTTCACCCATCACCTTGGGTAGCTTGGCTAGTTTACAAAGAGTGAATAATAAAGTATCTTTAAACTGAACATTACTTCTTATCTGCATTTGTATAAGTTTGTTCCCCCTTTTCAAGGAGTCACCTGTAAATATCTCCGATGACTCGTGTTGAAACAATTCCTTATAAAGGAACTGTGTGTTAAATTTTGCCCCGTTATGGGCAAGAATATACACAGTCATTTTTTTGAACTTGTCCGCTAATTTGACAATATAGGATACAAAGAGTTTCACAGAGCTGTCGTGTGCAATCGTTTTAAAAACGTTTGTCCGTTTACCATATTTGTGACACTCATCACATTCGACTTCCATGCACTCATCGCAGATAGTTTGGCTTACGAGTAGATGTGGGATAACCTCTTCGGTTTCAGGGTTTGTGTAAGTTTCTATATCGTAGTACACGGTTATACAGGGTTTGTTTTTAGGCTTAGCATCTTTCATATAACATACATGCTTTACTCCATCCGCCTTATATTTTTCATGACTTGTAGAATAGTGAATTTCATCACATATACGCTCAAACTTACCCCAATTATTCATCATATGAAACATGCCACATTCACAGATTCTCATTTTCCTGCAAGTGTCAATTGACTTATGGAACTCAAAGCATTTATTATTGAAAAATGCACGTCTACATACATTACATTCCCTCTTCTCGGTTTCAACTACACGACTTTCACATTTGGGGCTTTTACATTGCTTACATACCATGTAGCATTCCTTACAATGTTTCACTCTATCATCCGCAAACTCGAGACATCCCTTACACAAATCATGATGCCTTCCATATTTTCGACTTTTATCATAACTAGCGTAGAGAGTCCTTATATTACGGATAGGAAGATACGATGTTCCTGACAATCCTAAAATAAGTAGAGGTCTTGTACGATCTCTCGCACAGTTTTTAAAAACATACACAGTCCTACGACGATCATCTATTCCAAATAAGTTACAACTATACGTATATTCATTTCCTGCTCTACCCTTCTCAGCTCTTCAGGACCCATATTAACTCAAACTCAAGCTTACAATCTGAAGCCAGTTTACGAACACGCTGCACAACCGTAGGCAACCAAATATTTTTGACCCGGGTATTTAGCACAGTAAACATATGGGTAAGACTACTGCTATAAAGCCGCAATCACTATCGATGTTTATATGCTTTATGTAAATAGCCTGAAAATTGAAGTTAAGAGTATAAGGTGTAGCACTATGACCCGCAACTCGGAATACTCTGTCAATATCTATCGGGAAGTTGCCCAAAATGAAGGCTGTACTACTTTGAGAGACCCGCATTATACGCTCCAAGATATATCCTCTGTCTACAGCTGCCAAGCGTCTGAACTGTATTACTACCCAAAAATCATCTACATCCCCGTCATCTGACCCGAACCCGAAGGAGAACCTCGTCCGTACTTCACGTTCGCGGTTCCGAAGGGCAAACTCCACAATACGCTCAACTACGCGCCGCAGTCCAACACCGTTGCTATACAGGATTCCAGGGTCAACCCTGATCACGTACGATGTCCAGTCATGGCAGGAGTGGGGTGAGCAGTGCGCACCAACTAGAATGTTATACTTTCCTCCAAAGCACGAGATGTTGCTGGTGTGAACGATGTACCCGGAATTGAACAGGAATAAGTGGGTATATTTGAGGAGGGAGCTAGTGTGGGGGTTGTGTCGTAAAATGTAGAGGGCTGGGGCTCTATTACTAGGGGACTAGAAACCGGTGCACTCCTGGTACGTTTTATACCTGACGTTGAAGGTTCTTCATCAACCTGCCTCCGCTTTGAACTGTCACGTGGTGGAGGTGTCGCTGGTGAGGGTTCGTAAGCGGAGTTGGAGTCTGTAGCTACACTGTCATCGGGGTCTTGCGTAATATCGATGATGGAGTGCTGTACATCGGCGTCATTCACGGTTCGTGGAAGAAGTAAAACAAGAATATAAGGAGCAACACATAAATTTTGTTATATTTTGTAAATGCTCCACTTGGGGCTTTGATGTGTTAGAGATGGAATCTGTAAAAAAATTCAGGTTCACAAGCCCCTCCACATG
Organism: Bathynomus jamesi; assembly: GCA_023014485.1. NCBI lineage: Eukaryota > Metazoa > Arthropoda > Malacostraca > Isopoda > Cirolanidae > Bathynomus > Bathynomus jamesi. The sequence goes on along the minus strand of JAJOZX010000169.1, from coordinate 1,878,662 downwards.
TATTATATCCAGCCCTACAGGATGTGGCAAAACTGTGTTTATGCTTAAAATTATTAAAGATAAGAGGGAGATGTTTTCAAAATTTGTGCATAAAGTAATATGGTGCTATTCGACGTACCAATCAGTGTTCAACGAGTACTAAGATGATATTTTGCTCCACAAAGGCGTATATGACGTTAATTCGTTAAAGGGAAATGAGCATACAGTCATTGTAATTGACGATCTCATGTTGGAAATGGATAAAACGTTTGCCGAGACATTTACATTATTCTCCCACCATCTTAACATAAGCGTATTCTTCATCAATCAGAATCTATTTTTCAAAAATAGATAAATGTGCGATGTGTCGTTAAATACACATTATCTAGTCATATTCATATGAGCATGGTGACATAGGACATGGGGCCGACGTTAGAGATGACCAGCCAAAGAATAACGGAACGCAACGCATCGAGCATGTATTAAAAAGCAGTCTCCCACATACATTGAGAAATAAAGGCTTAAGTCTTTATAATCTATTGAGTGAGGACTCCATCACACAGTGGACCGATACAGGCGAGGTCGTTGGTGAAGGAACAAGGGTACAGGGGTCCAATATCGTCGACATTGTCCATGATCTGGTGAGAAAGTGGCACAGGCCCTCACCAGCAGGATGGAAGCATATTAAGGCAAGACCACAACAAATAAATGTCCCCAAAACATTGATAGGAAATCTGAAGAGGTTAAAAGACTTGGAGGAAGTCTCGCATGTGTCACAACTGAGTACTCCATCACCCCCAACAGTAGCATCTCTGAAGAAGAGAAAGAGGAGACCAAACAACAACGGCCAACCCTATCCACGTGCCTTTAAAATCCGCAAATGGTAACATATTAAGAAAACGCTATTATGACATTTCTAACCCAGCCTCCTCTGGCGGTGTTACTAGACTGTACAGAGGTGTTTACAATGATGGAGTATGGAAAAAAGATGTTGAGAGGTTTTCGCGGGAGCAGGATATTATACACTTCATAAGCCGGTGAGAAAAAGGTTCAAACAGCCAAGAGAACAGCGCCCTCGATTGACTCTCTTTGTTAAGCGGATTTAACAGACATGCAAAGATATTCAGTTTATAAGATGGCTACCGCTACATCCTATTCATAATAGATGTATTCTCTAGTTATCTGTGGCTAATTCCTCTGAAAAATAAATCGCCTGAAACAGTGGCTAAGCCTACCAAAACGCTGATGTTGAAAGAAAACAGGGTTCCTGGCTATTTTTTTACGAATATGGGGAAATAATTTATAGGCCGCGCTTTTCAGAGCATGCTGACAGAGTTTAATATCAGTTACTACACTAGCAATTCTATACATAAGGCGTCTTTAGCTGAAAGAGTTCAACGTACCATAAAGGAACGCATGCATCGCTATTTTACACGTAAAAACACATACAGATATATAAACATTCTGGAATCTTTGGCCTCGTCATACAACCGTTCACACCATCGCTCGATTAGCACAACACCTAACGAAGTTTTAGAAAGAGGTACGCGCCCAGATCCTGATGTGGGAAGAGATGGAACACCGCCGCCACACTCTACACGTTTCAAAATCAATGATTATGTAAGGTTATCGCGTTCGGGAAATAAATTCGCGAAGGGATTTGAGGAAGGATGGACACGAGAGATTTTTAATGTTAGTGCTATGAGACCTAAAGGCGAGATAATGATGTATTACGTTGAAGATTTGAATGGGGAAGAAATCGCAGGAGGCTTTTACCACAGAAAGTGGGATTTAATTTAGGAAAAAATGTGTTCAAAATTAAAAAAATTAGGCAGCAAAGATTCAGGAAAGAGAAAAATGTACCTGGTGAAATGGCTAGGGTACCCAGAAAGCTTTAACACCTATATAAAAGCTGCTGCAATAATGAAGCTTAAATAGTATGCAACATGGCGCCTAACCACATCTATATCACACTCCCGTCCTCTTCTTCTCTGTCTGTACATCCTAACAACATCCAGGCCAACTTTGTAACAGAACTCCATGGGCCCATTGAATTGGAACGTGATTCGTACGAAGTTGTTGTTTGTGAATTCCAGTTTGCCACCAAATTTTTAACTCTTGAAAATAAACAGGTCATATTTCTAATCCTGAGAAGATTCGATGAGTGTGAAGAATTAGGTGTAACCTTAGATAACACTATGCAATCAGTCCTGTTCGTTGGGGTACAGTACTATAGTCCAAATGTAACACTAGGAATCGGTCATTATGAGACAGCCACGGACATTGTGAGGGGCTTAAACAAGAGTTTTGAAAAGTCGTCCCTAACAACCGATTTACTTTTTGAAGTCGTAAACATAGACACGGCTGCACGCACGTTGAAGTTAAAATCAACGATTAGTAGAAATATTAAAGACAAAGGGCTGTTCACGATTGTGGCCAAGGATCGATATGGTGCAGCCCTCCAAAGAGACACCTTTCACGAGACACAACATAACTTGTCCAGTTCAATGTATCAGTTGAAATTAGAGAAATTGGATGAAAGCTATCCATCCCCAGACATGTGCTACATTTACAGCAATATCGTGGAGCATCAATTTGTTGGGGACACCGAGGCGCGTCTGCTGCGCATTGCACACATTCCCAACCATAGAGGGAAGAGTTTGAGCTTTACATATGACAAGCCCCATTATGTGAATGTTGCGACTAATCTATTAACCAATATCTCAAGATATATAAGAACGAGTAAGGGAAAAACTTCCCATTCGGTGATGGGATCTTAACAGTGAAGCTACACTTTCGTCGCATTCAGTTCTAATGACCCGGAGGCGTTTCACAGTCTAACAAGGGGTAAGATATCAGCGTGGGAGTGGGCTTGGATCCATTTTTTTAAACATACTACACACGGTTGTCTCATTGTTGAAGAGGGGACTAGATACCTCGGGAGGAAGGCGTTACAATCAGGTTTTAACGGGGTCGAAGACATAATGGGTGGAGCTGAACCTAAAGAAGCTCTAAAAACACATTTAAAACGTACACGGGACAAAATCATCAAAGATGTAAAGAGAAAAATGCGTGGTGGCGGAAAGAAGAAGAGGGCTGTCCGGAAGAAGGGGTTATCAACATGTGGCGCTAAACGTAAAAGGACATCAAAAAAGTGTTCTAAGCGAATGAAACCTATGGTTGATCATTTTTTTAACTGATATAAGCTGAGGACACTGCTCTCACGAATCATAGGCTGATTACTACTTGTCGAGAGAGGTGGTACTATTTCTGACTTGTCGTGGCACGCTTCATCCATCCGTGTAGCTCACAATGTTGTAAATCAGAGCTGTCCCTTTTTGATATGCCTCCTACACAAGTTTCTATTGAGCATAGTGACTTTATTACAATTAACCCATTAAACACAATTAGTTCACCGAGTGCCCCTGAAGAATCGTGATACCCAGCTGAGGCCCATACATTTTTTATCAAAGCTGCATAAACATGTACTCAAAACTGTGTATAGCCTATTCAGTTGGAACGGACTGCGATGATATTTACTCTGCATACCCTGAAACCAACTTTTTACACTCCATATTCAGCCAGTGTGAGGTGTATTTAAATCAGGTTAACATCTCGGCAGGAACGGGTTATTATCACCTACGGGCCTATCTGGAAAATATCCTCAACTTTTCAAAAGAAGCGACGGATACCTTTTTAACTGCCGAGGGCTATTATCAGACTAAAGACGAAAGAAGTATAAAGGATAAGTTAAAAAATTCTAAAAATAAAATATACGAGTGTTTTGCATACAGGAGGAACTGCTTATGAATGGAGTCGATAGGAATTTAAAGCTCACTCGCACGAGTCCTGAGATCTGCATAAATCTGGGGCCTGATCAAGAAGAGGGCGCAAAACTCATTGTGATTCACATCCTGGAAACATATCTGCGCGTACCGCGAGTGAAATTAAGTTCGCCGAAATATGTAAAAATTTAAAAAAATTTAATACAAGCAACAGTAAAATACCCTATTAACAGAGTACAGATCAAACTATACACGGTGCCGCAGGGTTGGCCTCGAAGCAGCTAGAAAACGTTGCCCTGGGAGTTCTACCTAAAAGGTTATTAATTGGAATGAAGGATGACTCTTCGACGAATGGAAAATAGAAAAAGAACCCATTTAAATTCGAGAATTTCGGCCTCAAAAATATAACTCTATACGTCAATGGCGTTGCGTTGGGTGGGACTATGGATACGAACTACTCATCCGACGCTGTGTTCCCGCTTTGCGCGAGAGCTTATAGTAATCTGTCCCATATTGCTAGTGGCTGTGATGAGCTTGGGATTGGCGTAACGCAATAAGAATTTGTCGATCAATTTAACCTTTACCCGTTTGATATCACCCCCGATTTATCTGCTAGTGTAAATACACACTTAAGTCTACAACAAAGTGGGAACATCTCAATCAGATTAGAATTCGCCAACCCTATAGACGCGCCTATTAGTGTACTAGTATACCTCGAATCACAAGTTCTAATAGAAATTGAATGCTTCCGGAATGTAGTCGCAGACTTTTAAAATGGACGCGAATACACTCCAGAGAGTAATGAAAAGTGACCGAGTCACAGGCTCCAAATTTATTGGTGTGTTTGCCAAGAAAAACATTGAAATTGCCAACTACGAGAGATTGGTGTATTCTTATTGTCAATACGGACATTATCGAGGGCGAGGGGATTCATTGTTCTGCAATCTATTTTAAAAATGGGGAAAGAATGTACTATTTTGATTCACTCGGTACTCAGCCCTGGAGTGACCCTGTTGTTGTACAATTTCTCGAACAGTTGGATGTCCCTGAAATTGTCTGGAGTCCTTATCGTTTCCAAGGGTATTTTAGTAATACTTGCGGCACGTAGTGTCTTTCATTTCTCCTGCACATGTCACGTGGGAGGAGATTTATAAATTTTTAAAAATTATTCGATTTGTACGACACTGAGATGGTTGATGAATTGGTATGCAGACAGATAAAAAAATGTTCCCATTTGTACGCACTCATTGTATTTTGTAAAGTTCTACGTGTATATAAATATATATAATTCTAACTATATTGTGTAAAATGTCTCCATTAATGTTAGTATATTTAATGGATTCTAGTTCTGTAAGCTGAATTGTACTAAAACATGATTTCTACCATTTAATAAATAAAATGAAAATACAATGTGTTTTGTTTTTAACCACAAAAAAAAACTTACATTAGTTCCTCGACGAACTGGCATTCGTTGGTCCGAATGTGAGCCAATATGTCGACCTCCGCATTCAGGTCACTGGGTTGACTGTGCGGTAAAACTCCAAATCGCCGTCGACTATTTGCCTTTCTTCAAAGCTGTCGCGAAAAGTAGCTATAACACGATCAAGTTCCGCATCGGTCCTTTAAGGAGAAATTAATATGATTAGTTCATACTGAATCTTTTTTAATTAAAATCCATTTTTTGATAAATCGAATTGTATGCAGAAAGCCGAGCTCAGTACTAATGCAAACTAGTCTATAATTGAGGATACCCGGGATGAAACACTTACAATAAAATATGAGGAGTAGAAATGTATTATTACAACCACACCATATATATATATATATATATATATATATATATATATATATATTGATGCGCCTCGTTGGTGTAGTGGTTAGCGTCGCTGACTACGAATCCATCGGCCCCGAAATCGAGACCCGCTGAAGGCAGCCAGCGCGCAGCAAATCCCAGCTGTTCATCCTTCCAAACAATAAACAAAGTGGTTGGTAGATAAATGGGTAACCTGTGTGGCCTGGTGGTTAAGACGCTGGGCTGCTGGTGGGGCGTGGTTCGGATTCCACGTTAAACTGTAGGTCTGACGTGGAGTGAAATGCTTGACCTTCGTCAGAATGAACAATTCTGGCGGAAGCTAAACCAAAGGTTTACGCCGAAATAGCCAAGAAAGAAACACTGAATGGACAATAATTAAAAACCTATTTTTTTTCACCAAAATACACCTACAAGATTAGCTGGATGTGCTACGCATCGTCTGTCAGCAGCGGGTCTCGAACCCGGGACCGCAGGTAATTCTTTGAAGTTTAAGTAATTCTAAAACCCTACCTGTAGAACTTTCTATAAATTTATTAAACGTAAATATTTGATAAACAAAATTTACTCTCTAAATACTTAATAGAACACATTAATTACAGAAAGCCTAGCACAGTATCCTGTAGTAAACGCAATTATATGTCAGGACACCGCGATGTATATACGGGAGGGGAGAGTTACAATAAGAGAAAAATGTAGGTTAGGGTACCCGGATCAAATAATAAACAGCATGCAACTAGCCTAACCGGGGTCAAAAGGAAGATTAGCTGGGTGTGCTACGCATCGTCTGTCTGCACCGGGTCTCGAACCCGGGACAGCAGGCAATTCTTTAAAGTTTTGGTAATTCTAAAACCCTACCTGTAGAACTTTTTATAAATTTTTAAGTTATCCCGTGCAGGGAAACAAGCGCGTAATAAAATTTCACTTTCAAAGGACACCTTCATCGCATAATAAAATTCACTGACTAAATATCCATTCACTTCATTTTGTTTTGGCTTTTTATAAATTATAACACTTGCACTGAATGAAACGATGTGTGTGTGTGTGTATATATGTGTGTATACAATTATACATAGAACGTGAATGGCATTCCATTTAAATCACAAACTAGCTTTCCAAACCGCATTTATTATGGCTTTTTATAAATTATTTAACACTAATACTGAATGAAACGATGTGTATATATATACATAGGCCGAATCACAAGTTAAATGAATTACTTACATTTCAATGTCCTCTTCATCGGTTGAATCTTTCTTCCCGTCACAAATTTCTGCAATGGTTTGAGTTGAAAGTAGGGCGTTCCGGTCAGCCGCTCCGAAAAGGTGGAGCGTAGCCCCTGCACAGAGGTCTCCGTCTTCAAACAATTGCGGGGAGCAATAAAGCTGTTGTGAATGACTCATGGCGATATATACAACTCGTTGATAACTCGTTGATAAATACAACTGTTGTGGATGCCAGGTGAAAATGCCCCCTTTTATATACGCGGTCCTAATTGTAACCACTCCCAATAGCCGAATCGCGAGTTTCTATTGGCCGTTGGTGAAATTTGGGTGGTCCATAACGTATAAGCCTGACTTCCCACCAACCAGACATCCTGGAATCGTTCTCAAGCCCCGCCCAGTGGGCTGTAATTGGACGAGCCGCGAATTCTAGGTGGCGTGTCAAATATAACTTGTCCGTTTCATAGATTTATTTCAGAAATGAAACAGATTCGTAGAGAGAGAGAGAGAGAAAGAGAGAGAGAGAGAGAGAGCGTTGGAGAGAAGTTTTGTTTGGAAAATAAAATTTGTTTTTCTGAGGTGTCATGCAAACTGACCAGGCGCCGATCTGCCGCAATCTAAATTCCATCGAACCGTTGCGTCCTTCTAGAGCCAAAAACAATATTATTTATCAATTGTTTTATTATATATATATATATATATATTTGTGTCTTAAAGATAAATTTATATTGAAACGTTCTATTTTGGCGAAAGACGAGAAATGAAATAGTTATCCCGAAATACAATCTAGTTTTAATATAAAGTTATATTAATATTTTTTGTAATAAGGTTTAAAGATATTGGAGTCATAAAGATAAATTTATATTGAAACAATAATTGGATGAAAGAGGAAAAATTATTAAGTTATCCTTAATTTAATTTCTATTTTTATTATAAAGTTATATTAATATTTTTTTGTAATAAGCTTTAAAGATATATTTATATCTTAAAGATAAATTTATATTGGAAAAAAATAATTGTCTAAAAGAGAAAAAAATGAAATAGTCACCCCGAAATAGAATCTATTTTTATTATAAAGTTATATTAATATTTTTTGTAATAAGGTTTAAAGATATATTGGAGTCATAAAGATAAATTTATATTGAAACACAATAATTTGATAAAAGAGGAAAAATTAATAAGTTACCCCTAATTTAATTTTTATTTTGTTTTAAAAATCATATTAATGCTTTTTATGTTAGAATTTAAGGATAAAATTGTGTATTATGGCGAAAATTTGTTTTTGTATTAAACTTAGTTTATCTTATTCGATTTTTTGTTTAAAAGATCGCCTACCAAATGTCAAATTGGCCTCGTGGTGTTCCACCACCACCACCACGCGAAGCTCGATAGATAAAACTTTTGGCGTTGCCTTTTTTTGAGACATTGTCGGTCTACCCCTTGGCCCCCCCATAAACGTATTTGTTTATCTTTAATAGCTTTGTTTATTGGGTCGTATTTAGAGACCTTGTCGGTCTACCAGGGGCTGGTAAGTAAAGCGGTGGTGGTGGTTGTGTAATACTGCTTCACGACCAATCGTCTCTAAGTTTCGACGCTTGGTTGTAGCCCTCATATCGATTTCGTGGTGTTGATGGGATGAGCTCCTAAAAGTCAATACTTAGACGATTGGTTGTAGCCCTCATCTCACCATGTGCTGTTGATGGGATGAGCTCCTATAAGTCCATACTTAGACGATTTGTGGTGATGTTTTTTTTGTGTGGTGGTTGTGCTCGTATATATTTTGCTATTGGGGTTTTGCATGCATCTGTTTTTATATATATACACACACACACACACATATATATATATATATATATATATATATTATATATTATATACACACACAACGTGTGTGTGTGTATGTGATAATAGGGGCTTTATGGGCGTATAGTCGGGGAGTGTATGTGCGTTTGTGTGCGCTTTTAATTCGTTCGAAGGTTATTAATATATACCGCCCATTTATGCCTTCTAAGTCAGATTAAGCCTTCTAAACCAATTGGCGGATTAAGCCAACTGGCTGATTAGGATCTTATAAAACAGCGGACGCTCGGATGGACTCTCACTATGCATCTGATTATATTCCTTTCTTCTACTACTTTTTTCACCACCTTTCTCTACAAAAAAAAAAAAATGGTGTCAATAATCCAGCAGGGTTGAAAGCACCTTAAACAGAAAAAACAAACAAACTATGCATCTGGCTGGAGCCAGGAGAACACCCCTCTCTTCTTCTTAGTTTAAGGCTCAGGTTAGGTTTCCCTTTGGGGGGTGAGGCCGTCCCAACTTCTCCCCCAAAGACCCTCCTCTTTCTCCTTTCTCTCCCTCTCTTAAGTTAAGGTTACCCCTTTGGGGGGTGAGGCCGTCCCAACTTCTCCCCCAAAGAGGGAGTTCCCTTCATTGCAACTTTAGGGATAACCCCTCCCCCTTGTTGCATAACCTCTTGCAACATTCCCCTCCCCTTTGCAACATTGATCAACATTTGGAGTTGTATTGCACTCGTCCATTTTGAGGGCATACTACTGATCTCAGTCAGCTCTCCTTCACCTTGCAGGTGCATCCATCCCCACACATTCGCCATCACGTGTCCACTCTGTGCCACTTCGTAAATATTTTGGCGGGCATATCTCGTGTTGTCCTGTCGCCAACACCGAAGACGTCCGTGATTTGTAGACGTAAACGTCTTCTCGTCAGAGAAGATAACTCTGTTCCAGTATACGAGATCATCATTTATATGCTGGCGAGCAAAGGAGGGCCTCGCCTGACGATGTTGTTTCTCGAGCCCCTCTTTTTTGGCAGGATTACGGTGGTGATATCCTGCTTCATGCAACCGTCTCCTTACGGTGTCCACTGACACGCCCATATGTAGTGTCTCCCAGATGGCGACTGCGTTGTTGATTATTCTCCGGTCTTCTTGGGTGGTCTTTCTTGGGGTCCCACACTTAGGACGATCTAGCAGATTCCCAGTCTCCTGCCACCTCTGCACCCAGCGTCGAACAGTAGGCTTCGAAATTCCCAGCTCCATGGCTATGTCAGCTGCAGAGATGTCTGCTTCCGACATACCAATTATACGGCATCGCTGTGTAATTTTATTTTGAGCTGGATTCATTTTCAAAGTCGGTGTGTGTTCGTCATATAATGTAGAAATATGGTATGAGCATAGATCATGCCAGTAACCATGTCAACACCTCGGTTTGGCCTATCAACGTCATTTCACAAACATTAGTATAATATTGTATGATACACACAGACCGTGCATGTAACAGTAAACTCTTCGGGAAAATTAAATCCACTATAGTCCCAAGAAAATAACGGTAAATGACAAACACTAAGTTTTTCTTTTTCATGATGTTAGCCCGACGTGGGCAACGGGGTCACTCGCAAAGAGGTCCAAAAAATATAGCTTCCCTCATCAGCTATCTGCAAATCAGATGGATCGAGCTTTGGGTGTATTGTATATATGCTTTGCAGACAGCTAGTGAGAGAAGGTATATTTTTGTGACCTCTTTGCGAATGACCGGATTTAATTTTCCCAGAAGAGTTCTTGTTCCATGCACGGTTTGGTGTGTATCATATAAATATATGTTCATGCTAGTATAAACCCGTAGATTTATTATTATAAGGAACTTCTCTCGGTTCGGCTCGGTCGCTGGCCACGGGTGGTCAAGTGACAGTTACGTCATGGTGACATCATTCAGTGGCCTGGGTCGGCGGCCGAGCGGCGTGTCGGGTGGTGGGGAGTTGACTGGAGACAGCAATACAGAAGCATCTCACGGTTCGGTGTAACATTATTATGTGATTTTGATATCAGTTACTGTTATTTGGATCGAAACTCTTTAAAGGTAGTTTGTGTAACAATCGATAAGCTATTTTCCAATTTAAGTATCTGTTCACTCACTCTCTCTGCCCTCTCCCTCGCTCTTCTCCTTCTCTCTCCCATCCTCTCCTCTCTCCAAGCTGCACACAGACTCTACAAACAGCTTTATTAGTATTGTTACATAATGATTTCATATACGCGAGATTGGTGGGTGGGGAAGGGGAATGAGGGAGTGTGGAGGTTGGTTGCGTAATATCTATTTTGGTTCAAATCCACTAGTACAGTATATAAAATGTTAAATTGTGGTAGCTGACTTGCAGTAATCATAATCGAACCTTATTACTGTATAAGACTAGTAAACTACATGGAGTTTAACGCTGTTCACGATGATATTAATTGTTTATCTTTATGAATACAGACATTACATATAATTTACCTGTATGTCAATAACTGCACATTCAATTGTCCTTTAGATATACTGTATATGTCGTGTTATATGTTGTTGGACTCGGTTGTTCCCCCTCCACCCACCTTACCCCAGTTGCGGTTTATGAATGAACTTTGACGTTTAGTCAAGGGTTATGAATGGAAAAACAATGTTTTGATGCATATTAAATTTGAACAACATTATAACATTACCAGATTGATGGGTATCTGTAGGTTTCATACGTCACTACTTTGAATATCTTCCAATTGGCAAATGGACGACAGCTGAATGGATACTACTGTTATGGCATTGTTATATCCGGAGCAAATGCTATTTCTAGATCAGCAACCGGGCCGGTTTAAAGGTTTTGTAGGCCCTAAATTTGCCGATGCACCGTATTTATGTGCCTTATTTTAACTTAGACCCAAATTGTTCCCTTGTGAATGTGTTGGTCTCTTAGCACTATAGCTAACTAAATTAATATAAAACATACCGTAAACATAAACATCGCGCCAGCTCCGTGCGTGCTGCCACCTGTGAATAACAGGCTGAGAGGCTACGAAGTTTGTTTAGTGCTTAGACACCCGCCCCACACTTTACTGCCTGAAACCAACTGAGATTTAATAAAATTCACAAAGGAATAAATAAACTCCCACTTTAAGTTTATTTTCATAATGAATAACTGAATATATTTGTTAGATATGACATGCAAAAACCATAATGAAACAGTCAGACTAACCTCAAATTATGGAGCTACAATAGATACTAAATTAATGTCTTAATAACTTAGTCTTATGTCTATAATCTATTTCTCTCTTGCCAAACTTTATAGAATTTTTTCATTTATTTGTTCGCCTATAAAACTTCATAGGCCATACCACATTGAAAATGCATAGTTCCTAAATTTCGTAGGCCCTAAAACCTTCATAGGCCTGTGCACAATGCCCACTTGTCCCCTTGATAATCCGGTTATGTCAGCAACACTGATATAGTAATAAAGAGTCACTGAGAGAAATATTGAAACGAAGAATGTTTTGTATTGAGGCAGCATCATACTGTAAATGCATTAAATTGTTTAGTATTAGTAAGTTCTATGTTACAATTTAAGTGTTGAACCACTGCAGCTGTGACTCTTGGCGGTCTCTCACCTCAAAGGAGAGAATTACAGAAAATAAAACTATTACAGTGATTCATATCAATATAGAGCCAGCAAGTTATTGCTGAAGGCTCAGCGGTATCGGGTTAGAATATTGTTGACATCATCCATGATTTGGTGAGAAGGTGGAAGAAACCACCCCTACCAGGGTGGGATCATATTAATACAAGGTTAGCGCAGATGAACATTCCAAAAACATTGATTGGTAACCAAAACAGATATAAAAGATCTGGAACAGGCGACTCAAACCACACACCTGAGTACCCCGCCAACTGGTACACTCAGTTTAAGACTTTTGAAAAGGAGGAGAATCGTCAACACTCTCCCATTACGATATTTCTAACCCCGCTTCTTACAGTGGGGTTGAGAGTCTCTACAGAGAATTTTTGCAGATAATTTTTGCATCAGCAGGATACCTATAAACTTCATTATCCTGTGCGAAGAAGGTTTAAAACTGCTGAAACAAATGCATACATTGGACACTGTATGGCAGGCAGCTTTGACTGATATGCAAAGGTACTCGACGTATAATGATAGTTACAGGTATGTTCTATTTATATTTGACGTCTTCTCCGGATACTCATGGTCTGTACATCTTACAAGCAAAACGCCAGACGCAGTTGCTAAAGCTACAGTTTCTGATGTTAAAAGAAAATAGAATCCCAGCCTAGTTCTGTACAGATTTAGGGAAAGTGTTTATAGGTCGTTCTTTTTAAAACAAGATTATTATATTATAGTCATAAATTGAATACCACTATTTAAAGTAATTGCTTTTCCTCATGTTGAGGTACTTTCTTTTTTCACCAACAACAACAAAATTTTTCATTAAAATTTCAAGTCTCTGGCGGCCAATTTGAATAAAAAATTAATATATAATTTTGGTTTATAAAATTATTAAAATACTTAAAATTCAGTCAAGATAATAAGATCGTTTAATATATAAATTATAAAGTGCAACTTGATATAGAATTATTATTCATATAGAGTAGATTACAATAGTTTATAATATTTAGAGATTAGCTAGTTAGAGAAAATGTAAATTTATGGACAACTTAACATATTAAGCTTTCCCTTTTTTGTGAATGTAAAATATTTTTATACAATTACACTTTGAAATGAGTAGAAAGTATCATAAATAATGTTTTTTGTCTGTTCAGTTTTCCATAAATATACCTTTCAACCTTTCAAATATTCCGTGCGATGATTCTTCATTTCACGAAGGTCAAGATTTTATTTGTAATGAAAATTTTAAAATTTCAAAGAATCGGTGAGCTAATCGGCTAAATTGCTAAATTTGACCGATGCCGATGTCCCCAAAATGGCCGATTCTGACGGTGCTGTTGCCGATGCCGACTAATCGGTGCACCAGTCGTTAAGATCAAAGACGAAAAGAAATATTTTTGACAAAAAGTGTTCAAGATTCTGCCTAATGGAAGATACAACTTTGCTTTCCAAAGAGATACTTTTCACGAACTACGGGATGATAAGGCTAGCTTGTTATAACACCTAAAATTGGAAAGTTTGTAAAACAGACCTCCTATGTTGTATCATACAAGTGTCTGTTCCTTCTAAAAAGTGGTGCCAAATACCTCGGTCGGAGGTTTCTACAATCAGGTATTAATACAGTTGAAGATATGATAGCTGGAGTCGAGCTTAAAGAAGCGTTGAAAAGACAATTACATCGAACGAGAAATGAAATTATTGATGATGCTAAAAATGTTATGGAAAAGAAAATACGTGGCAAAGGGGCTAAAAACGGCAAAGAAAAATGAAACGGCCAGTAAAGAAGAAAACATAACCTCGAGGCGTAAAACGAAAAACAAAGACTTCTAAAATAACCGAGATGATCTGAACGCATGAAGCCTACGATTGACTTCGTACAGTTAGCTCTCATAAGTATTTTTGGTTCTACAATGTAACGTAGTAGCAATCGTTCCAGGCAACTCAACAAGACGCAGCTTGTCCACTCACACAGCGACGAGGGCTGTAAATCTAAACCCCCGCCCCTGTTTAGTATCCCACCTACTCAGACAACTATAGAGGATTCCGATCACGTTACGATATAATATAATTCCAAGCAACTCATTATAGTTCCAAGCAACTCAATAAGACCCAGCTTGTCTACCCACACAGCGACGAGTGCTGTAATTTGAACTCCCCGTTTTTAGCATCTCATCTCACCAACTCAGACATCTAGAGAGGATTCCGATTACATTACGATTAATCACCTCAACACATATGGGTCATGGACCGCCCCTGTAGAATTTGTTATATCCAGCGCAGGCTCATTCTTTTACGATCCAAGGAATATATATTGTATCTTTATACAAAAGTCTGAATTACACACTCTAATGGGGCAGATTGTGAGGATGATTATCCAATCTATCCTGAAACTAACTTTTTGCATACAATGATCAGTCAATGCGACGTATATTTAAATCAAGTGAATGTCTCCGCAGGTTCGAATTATTACCATTACAGCGTATACTTGGAAAATGTTTTAAATTATTCAAAAGATACCAAGGAAACCCATTTGCGTGCCTCAAGGTATCATACCCCTGAAGCAGAAAGAGGTGTAAATGAAAAATGTTAAAAATCTAAATGAATTTTTTTTATTGTTATGCACATCTACACAGCGACTTCTCTTTTCAAAAGAGACGTTTGGTGAACGCTGTTGAGATGAAGATTAAAATCACCACCACGACCCTCGAGATATATTTAAACTTGGCTGAGAACGGAGAAGAGGGCTGTAAACCCATAGTATCCCACATTATTAAGACGTATCTCAGTGTACGACGCTTAAAATTATCCGCAGTTAAACTAAAGGGTTTGGGGTTTCGTGGGCTTTCGTGGGCTCAACGAAGGCTGTAGTGGTTACTATCCTATCCCACCAGCATGCCACCAATGAAGGGTTCGGGGTTCAACGAAGGCTGTCGTTGTTGTCGTTCTAACCCACCAGCATGCCATCAATAAAGGGTTCGGGGTTCGATAGACCGTCCATTGTTTCGTCTGTGTCCCGTTCGTGGGTTTGAGTGTGACTACCTATTACACACCCCACTCATGATCTTAATGTGACCAATGATATTTTATATTTACCTGTTGGCTCTTTTCGGTTTGACGACCTGCGCAAAAAACCGAAAAACCCAGCTTTTTTATTTAGTTAATGTTTATTACATTTCAGAATAATACATTTTAGTTTAGAGAAATGAAAAATAGTATCAAGAAAATAATTGAAAGGAAAAAAATAACATAATAAATAAGACATTACTAGCACGCTTAAAGAATCAACAGGGGCAACCTCCCGGAAAATTACTTAATGCCCGGTTAGGTCAACTGTAATTCGTGATATTTTCGTTAGTTTTGACAGTAAACTAACAAAAATATCCCGACTTAACCTAATCAATCGTCAAGGACGTACAGTTGACCTAACCGGGCATTCAATTAACCTAACCAGTTGGTAGAGTCTTGAGTTTGACGTTCCAGTAGCCATGACTTGGCACGGGGTTCCAAAACCGGCGCGAAGGTCGCGTAGCCTATAGGTTGAGGGACCGTCGAGACGGTTCTGGAGACACTTCAAAATTATCTATATGTATAAAGCTGAAGTCGGATAATGTTTGTTTGTTTGTGTATATTAGGGCGGATCGAAAATGAGGTTTTTAAACATTTTTTCGAAATTCAAATATGGCTAGTCGGAAAATATGTGGGTGCTATAGGTAATGACTGTGCATAAATATTAGTCCTGCGAAATTATATCTTCAGGTGCCACAAAGCCGTCGAAAAAAGTGAAATATAATGATTTTCTTATATTCTGCATTAGTACAATAACTGAAACTTACTTGTTATTATTATATATTAAGTGTTCCAATTACCAAAATAGTTACTGAATTACGCAGCTCTTAGTTTATTTAGATCAATGTTCTTTTGATTAATGAACTAAATAATCCAGAACTCACCACGAGGAGGTGGCTGCGTGTCGAGCTCCACCCATGCCCTCCCAACCACCCATCCTTGCGCATGTTTTTTTCTATTAACGTTTTATTTAAACTTTATATTCAGCTTTACTTTCGAATGATGGCATTTTTTTACGTGACTGAAGTGTTGATCTTATGAAGCCATCTCGCGCGTTCAATCCAAATACTTTTGATGATGCTTCAGTCACTAATTTTACCATTCTTTCTACTACTTGTGTATGACAAGGGAATTTCTCGAATGGAGGGGTACTCTTGTTTTCTATGAATTCTTCAATCTCATTTTCTGTCAGGTGTCTTGTCACAGGTGGTTCAGTGACAATACATTTTTGCCAATTAATTAAATCAGTATAATCAGTAGCTTCAAATTGAATAACAGGTACTGTGAAACGCCTCACAACTTTTTCCTTGTTTGTTTGCCTTGCTTTCTTTATTCGCCTCCACGCTAATTCTCTTATGGCGCTGCGGTCATCATGAATCATTGATGCTAGAATATTTTCTGGATTTGCAAAAAATGCATTTCTTTGTATGACAGGGTTTACAATATCCTTTACTTCGTCATTCAGTGTTCTTGTTAGTTCAATAGTTTTGAAAACATGTTTTGAGCCATTGACAAAAGACGTACTTTGCTTAATAGAAAACCACATTGGGATGTAGACCTTCATTATAAAAGAAGCAATGTTCATGAGGTTCTCAGATGGACTTACAGTTGAAATGTATAGACGAAGCAAACGATTTGCTGTAGTTCAGCCATCGTGAATGTGCCATTTTGCCTGGACTACGATGAGCAAGATCTGGAGAGCAATATCCCTTTGTTATGGCCTGATGAATATCAATTAGATATTTTTGGTCGGTGCTAAGATCTTCACAGTCTACAGTTGGTTCCTCAGCATCAATCCTTTCAAACTCGACAATAGGAAGACTCTCTCAGTTCTCTAATTCCCTGCCAATAGGACCGGTGAATCCGCGGAGGCCAGATGTTTTTCCATCCAGCTTTGCAACTAAATGGCGTAATGGCAATTCATTGGCATGGAGCTGGCACACTAAATGTTGAACTGGCTTCTTCAGCTTCAATTCTATAAGCCTTATAACGCCTCCCTTTTCTCCAGTGTTGACTGCTGCACCATCGCATCCAATGGCAACAAGGTTTTCCAGGTTCATGTCTTATTTTCCAATATACTCAAACATTCCTTTACATATTTCTTCAGCTGATCCAGAATTCACAGAATAATGGCCCAAATAATCTGAACCAGGTTCTCTCACTAAAGTGATATGTTCTTCTGTTACCTTCTTCTGATATACTTTGGACTCTTTTTTTTTTTCTTGGAAGAGTGTCGAATCTTTTCGACCATCAAAATAGATTCCTCTGATTGGGACCTGATTTTGATCTTTCATAATTTCTGATCTCTTCTTTGTCTTTCTCTTCTGATTTTACTCCTATCCACTACTTCAGATGTATTGTCAATAGAAACTTCTCCAATATCTTGCAATACTGCACTAACAATGAATGCTGCAGCTCGATCTGAAACTGCAGTCCTGTCACAAGCAGTAGCCACTGAAGGTAGATTTGTAGTTTTCCTTTTCTTGAATAATTGTTCTTCAGGTTGTTCGAGCTTTCTCTTCGAGCTAACTGGCTCTGGAAATGTATCGTCTGATATTTCGCCAGATTCACTTTCACTATTTGATGTCGATGATGATAATTCAACATTTGTATCCTGCAATTTCTGTGAAGATTCTTTGGTGAGCCTCACAGCTTCTTTTTGCTTTCTTAGCAACGTAGATGCTTTTTTCTTTGAGAGTGTAATATCTACTCTATCAATAAACAGTTTTCTTTCACTCCTTTGATCTAAGAGGAACGTCACTTCTTCCTTTGGAACCGTTTTTTCTTTGGGATAAGAACATTGTGTTAGTACTTTGCACTTGCACGCTGCAATGTCAAAAAGTTCGTGTGTGCTTCTTTTTTGAACATATCAATCTTTGCTTTGTAAGCTTCAGAATTTTTTCTGCTTTGGTATGGCTTCATAATGACACGATACTTTCGTGGTAGCTTCTGAACATTGTTTCAATTCGCCTGTCTGACAGAATTGGGACGGAAGCACTTTCCCAAATTGTTTTCAATTTATCAACAACTTGTCCTAATATTTGAGATATTGAAGGATCTTTATTAGTATTCTGTTTCAAATCGTTTCTTACAAACAAGTAATATTTAAAAACTCCTTCGTATGTAGGAAGATTCCTGTGCCACAAATCTTCCCCCATACCAAACATGGGGCACTCAGTTGAGGCCCTGGTATTTTGCACAAACTCGAGACATTTTGAAAGTATACAAATCTGAAAAAGAAAGAGCTAATATCAATTATACGTTAATTTCAGTTAATAGTACATGGCAAACTTAGGGCAACACAATACAGAAATGCAAAATATATAAGAAATATAGTTTAGACTATCTGAGTAACGCCAACAACAGAACACCCACCTGCTACGAGAGCGACAGCTACACTGAACCGAGGTACTCACGTGACAGCTGAGTGAGCTGACTATAGAAAACTGTTTTAGAGAATAGAAACTTTTTTTAAAGGTTGACTGAGCTATTTTTATACAAGTGTGAATAAATTCTTGTCTATTGTGCATCGTGGACTCTTCTGTAATTATTGGTTAAAATCTGCTTTTTTCAATTTTTTTCAATATTGAAGGTCATTGTGGCACCTGAAGATATTAATGTTATGATTTTAAATTTATACCAGCTCATTTCCTCACTACTCCACACATTTTCCACACTAGCCAATTTGAAAATTCGAAAAATGAGTTTTTCACTCCGCCCTAGTGTATATGCTCTTTCCAGAAATATTATTAAAAAAAATAAAATTGTCCCTGTTGATTGTTTTAAGCGTGGTATTTTTACCACGGGCTTCTGCTTGTAATATCTTATGTTTTGTTATTTTTCCACTTTCAACTCTATTTTCTTGATACTATTTTTCATTTCTCTAAACTAAAATGTATTATTCTGAATGTAATAAACATTAACTAAATAAAAAAGCTGGATTTTTCGTTTTTTTTCGCTGCTCGTCAAACCGAAAGATCCTACCGTTTAACTTTAATCTTATGTTTACAAGTTAACTTAACTTTACCTTACGTTTACACAATTCACGTGTAGTTTCGCCCCCCTGTGGTGCCTAGTGTTGTTTACGTTCCTACATTATCCTAGGGTAGTTTGTGTTCCCCAACTTTGTCTGCGTATACCGAATGAAATATTAAAACGTTAAAACTAACGAAAATATTACGACAACCTAACAATCGTCAATTATATATATATATATATAGATATATATATTTATATTGCAATAAAATCACAGAACAACACGTGATCTTTTAATAAGCAAAGAACCACAGGGAAAAGGAAAGGAAACACGAAATCCGAGCGCTTTCGTGATATATTCACATCTTCAGGGACAAGAAAGAAATTCTTTCTTGTCCCGAAGATGTGAAATATATCACGAAAGCGCTCAGATTTCGTGTTTCCTTTTCCTTTTCCCTGTGGTTCTTTGCTTATATATATATATACAGGTGTCCCAGAATTAACTCTCTATTTCAATGAAATCGGACAAATTTTTAAAAACACACTTTTATTTATGTTTATCATGTTTAATATGTGTTAAAAATGTATAAATTTCTAAATTTTTTTCATAATTTTATTTTCATAATTTTTTCATTATCTGGTCCAATGAAGACCGTCTGAGTCATAGAATGGCAAAGAGACTCTCCAAAAGTTAACATGTGGCTTGGAATGACCAAATCCAAAATTTATGGCCCATTCTTCTTTGCGGGAGCAACTGTAACAGGTACCGTCACCTTGATATGCTTGCAGTTTCTCGAACCACACGCTTCTTAGCTTCTTGATGGCATTCTTGATAATGTTGTGTTTCAACAAGAAGCAGTGATCTTTTGGCGATAAACCTTTGTTTTTATGAAACCCCATGCAAAGAAATCCAGGGGTGTCAAATCCGGAGACGCGGAGGCCAAGGTCGAGGTCCTCCACGTCCAATCCACCGATTCGGAAGGCGTCTGTTGAGGTATTCTCGAACAATTAGAGCATAATGACATGGTGCTCCATCTTGTTGAAACCAACATTATCAAGATGCCATCATCAAGAAGCTGTGGTTCAAGAAACTGCTGAAGCATATCAAGGTAGACGGTACCTGTTACAGTTGCCTCCGCAAAGAAGAATGGGCCATAAATTTGGATTTGGTCATTCCAAGCCACGTTAACTTTTGGAGAGTTTCTTTGCCATTCTATGACTTCAGACGGTCTTTCATTGGACCAGATAATGAAAAAATTATGAAAATAAAATGAAAAAAATTTAGAATTTTATACATTTTTAACACATATTAAACATGATAACATAAATAAAAGTGTGTTTTTAAAAAATTTGTCCGATTTCATTGAAAGTTAATTCTGGGACACCCTGTATATTATATATATAGTTACCGTTATAGTGGCCAATTGTTTTGATGCGTAAATCGGTACTGTAAGGAATGATGGTGATTAACGTTATTTGATAATGATTGTAAGTGAATGTTATTAATGAATACTTTGGCCGAGGTCACCAGGTCTTTCAGATCAAAGTAATGTTCTTAATTAATTTATTAATTACGTTGATTGATAGATCGAGTTTTCTTCCTTTAATTACACAAAATAAATTGAATTATAATGAAACAGTATGCGGATTGTTTATATTAGAAATAATGTGTACACTTGATAATGCTTCCAATATGACATTAATAACGCGCGGTAGATTGATAGCTTCTTATATAAAGTTAATTGAGTGATATTAAAAAGCCAATGAGGCATTGCACGGTGATCTTTACATGGTGGTAACGCGTGGATCACTGAATTGCCTTCAGAGAGAGAGACGAGGTGGAGGCGTCGGGCCAGGCAACGAGGTCCCTCCTTGAGTGATCTCTGGTGATGTGACGTCATCTTTTGAGCGCTTGGTATGACGTCATCTTTGTCGAGTTTGATTTGATGAGATACATCGCATTGTTGATGGCATGTTGCTGAAAGTTTGCAAAGATGATTGCAAACGTCTCAGTTGTGCACTACAAGTAGTCTATATATATATTAGATATATATATATATTATATATAAAAATTATTTCACGAAAGTGACACGTGAAAAGTATTTTATGATGAATAAAACCACGAAGGAAAAAGAAACACAAAGGGGTGCTCAATCGCTTTCGTCTAATGACATCCTCAGGAACACTGGAGTGAAAGGACAGATCAAGGCAATATATAGGTTACAAAAATAAACATACATACATACACATTCACATATATACATAATATATACATATATATACATATTCATCATATATAATATATATATATTATAATATATATATATATGTGTGTGTGTGTGTGTGTGTATATATTAGGGTGGCCGAAAAATTAACTGAAAAATAAAATTTGAATTGCTATTCTCCACAAGGCTATTCCTGTTCCATATCACAAATGAAGCCTTCATGCAAAAAATCAGGAAAATCGGCCAATATTTAGAGGTCGCGACCTCAAGGTAAAATATCTAAATTCCGTAATTTCAGTAATTTTGGGACACCATTATGTTCCACAATAAATATTTGCCGAGCAACGCCACTGTAGACTGTAAACCTATATCCAAAGAATCACTATATGATAGCAATGCACTCTTCCCACTAGCTCAGTTGGTCGCCAAGTCTCGGCAGGTGTAACGTGTTTTTGTTGTGTTCCTGCCATCTGGGTTACGCCGCGCAGTGAATCACACCAATAAGGCAAGTTAAACTTTTCACCAGTGAGTGGCGGACACTATGCTTAGTTTTTCTGTCATTCATTTACTGCACTGACCTTATAAGTAATTTGGAACAATGAATTGTTTATTAAAATTGTTAAAATTAAAAAAAAATTAAAATTTATAAAAGTTTATTAAATTGTTAAAATTGTTGGTTTATATTCTACATAAAACATATGTATACTGCAAAATCTTAGCTTAATAGGTAATCATCTTCTGCCCCCGGCAGAGCGATGAAAATATTTTAGAGTCAAAAACGTATTTTCTTATAATTTTTAAAATATTTCAATATGCATCAAAATTATTCCTAACGTCAAATGTTGAAAAAATAGGTAATTTATATACATATTTTCAGATCGGCTCTTTGTCTTAAATAATGCATTTATATATTTCCCATAGCATTTATATCGTTGCTTAGGCATGAAATAACACACACGCAAAATTTTATGACTGGATGGCTGGATACGAGAAGATGAT
Organism: Bathynomus jamesi; assembly: GCA_023014485.1. Classification (NCBI taxonomy): domain Eukaryota; kingdom Metazoa; phylum Arthropoda; class Malacostraca; order Isopoda; family Cirolanidae; genus Bathynomus; species Bathynomus jamesi. Next base: position 1,856,164 of record JAJOZX010000169.1, on the reverse strand, counting down.
GTCAGTTCAGTGATTGATCGAAATAAGATAAGAAGAGCCAGAAAAAGAGTTCGTTCTGAGCATCAGCAAGATGACAAGATCACGCTACCATTACAGGGCATTTTCTTTGACGGACGTAAAGATAAACAATGACACAAGAAGAAATAGACAATGTGAAGCACAGAAGGACTGTGGTAGAAGAGCATATAGTTTTAGTTCAAGAACCAGAATCCCAGTACATGGGGCATTTCACTCCTGCATCAGGTTCTGCCACTGCAATAACATCAGGTATCATCAACTTTCTAGAGACTAACAATATTAGCACGGACGACATTGTGGCTATCGGCTGTGATGGTACCGCAGTGAACACGGGTCGAAAGGGTGGAGCCATTCGTATGATTGAAATGAAACTACAAAGGCCAGTTCAGTGGATCATATGCCTATTACACGGTAATGAATTATTACTGCGACACCTCATTCAAGACTTGGACGGCAAAACACTGGGCCAATGGGCTTTACTGGACCAGTTGGAAAACAACTGAACGACTGCGAAAAACTTCCAATTACAGAATTCGATGCCATTCCATCTCCCGACATTGACATAGATGATGCCGAGTTGAGCACTGACCAAAAATATTTGTTAGGCATCTACAGAGCAGTGTCGAGCGGTAGCTGCTCTTCAGCTCTCGCGGCTCGAAATCCAGGTAAGATGGCGCATTCCAGGTGGCTGACAACAGCAAATAGATTTCTGCGCCTCTATGTTTCAACCAGTGAACCCTCCAGCACCTTCAACGAAATTGTGCGATTCATTATGACAGTTTACTCACCAATTTGGTTTAAGATAAAGAAAAACTCGTTTCACTGAGGGCGCAAAACATTTTTTCGAAATGATGCGTCTCTCTCAGACCATGCCTCAAAGATCTAAGACAATCGCCAACAAAGTCCTCCGTAGAAATTTTCTTTGCTCACCCAGAAAATATTTTGATCTCCATGCTACATGCCGATGAGCAACACACAAGAGAATTGGGATGGAGAAGAATATTAAAAGCACGATCAAAACAATCACCAGCGGGAGAAATTCGAGCCTTCGCCATGCCTGAGCTGCTCTACGATAGTCAAAACTATTACGAAATGATCAACTGGCAAACGGCTGAGGTGACCGAACCCCCCGTTACAAAAACAATACCTGATACCCGAATAAAAGAGTTTGTTGAGACGGGAGACCAGCCTGATGGACTGATCCCACTATTCCCTTGTCATACTCAAGCGGTCGAGAGACTCATCAAATTAGTAACCGAAGCCTCTGCCAGTGTAAGTGGAATAGAAGAGAGGGACGGATTCATCCGCTCCCGTCTTCACTCCCGAACAAAAATTCCACGATTTGATTCTAAGAAAGATTACCGTATGTAAATCGACATGCAGCCAAAGGAAGGGTGGTTGGGGCTGGATAGGGTGGAACTCGACGTACAGTCACCTCCTCGTGGTGAGTTCTGGGTTGCTAATTTTATAAAATTAGCAAGCGAGGAGCTGTACTTAGTACTTATCGTACTTATAACATCGCATTAACGTAATTATAATCCACATTTAGACTTTTCTCGGGGACAGAAGATATTACTCTAGAGTCATAAAATTTTGCGTGTGTGTTATTTCATGCCTAAGCAACGATATAAATGCTATGGGAAATATATAAATGCATTATTTAAGACAAAGAGCCGATCTGAAAATATGTATATAAATTACCTATTTTTTCAACATTTGACGTTGTTGCCGGGGGCAAAAGATATTAACGTAGGACAACGCGCTTGGAAAAACGATCATATGAGGTCTTTTTCATCGACTTTATAGTTATTAGGAATAATTTTGATGCATATTGAAATATTTTAAAAATTATAAGAAAAATACGCTTTTGACTACTAAAATATGATTTTCATCGCTCTGCCGGGGGCAGATGATGATTACCTATTAAGCTAAGATTTTGCAGAGGCTATTTTCTCATGCATGCGCAAGTGTTTGTCTCTATTAGAATATGGAAATCGAAAAAAATGTAAAATCGATCCACCCTAATGTATAGGTTCTTTAACTCTAATTTCCATTTTATCTTCCATTCCACAGGCCAAGACCATGACAACGACAAGGAGCAGTCCGAAAGTTTGGCTCCTGGGTAAGCCGGACCCGGACATCTTGGGATCTGCCCTGCCAACAAACGGGGCTATTCTCAGGAACTTCATGTTTCATCACTAGAAGGGATCCACATTCCACAATCGGTGACAGTGCTAAGGCTACCATAGACAGAGCGCTGACAATCTGGGACAAGGCACGAATTCCGACCCAGCGGGTGGACTCCGTCGTGCGCAAGCTTCGGAAGCTCTATGAAGAATATTGTGGGTTGAAGAAAAACCGATTGAAACCGAAAGACGGGTGCCGAATCAAGGAAAGAAAATTCAAGGAGAATCTCACCAAACTATTTGACATCTCACGAAAAGAAGCCCTCAGTATTATGACGGACGGAGAAGACAAACAGTTCCTGCGGATGCAACAGCAGGATCCCTCGAGCGCGAGTATGTCCGGGATCAACAAGACCTTGACGAACAAAGAGACTCGAAAGCGCCTCCTCAGGAGTGATCAGGCCAGTGCTCGAAAGGAAAAAAGCATGTTGAGCGCCCAACAGGCGAATACGGCTGTTCCATCTTGTTTCGTCATTGCTAACATCTGCAGCTCCTCCACATCGACGGAGTCCGAACATGATTTCCAAGCTCCGTCAACATCCAGTCAAGATCAGCCAAGGAATAAGACATCGAAGCAGACCATTGTGACCAAGGAAGTAGCCGCCGCGCTCGACCGAGTAAAACTCTCTGATCGCGCTGCCATGTTTGTCGTAGGAGCCGTCACGCAAGCGCTCGGTCATGGCCTGGAGTCTGTGGCGCTATCCCGGAACACCATTCAGCGAGCGCGGGTCACCACTCGTGAGGCGGTAGCATCTGCTCAACAGGCTGTTTTCTCGCCGGACAGCCCACTGCTTCTCCACTGGGACGGTAAACTGCTTCCAGATATCGCCGGCAATAAAAAGCTTGTGGATCGCGTCGCCATCTTGGTGACTGGTGGTGAAACAGAGCAACTTCTTGCCGTCCCTAAGATCGGTCGCGGCACGGGAGATGAGCAATGCATTGCATGTGTCCAAACGCTGGAGGAATGGAACCTCAAACCCATGATCCAGGGACTAGTCTTCGACACGACGGCAACCAATACTGGGCTAAATATGGGCGCGTGCACCCTAATTGAGAAGGCTCTGGACATGGAGCTCATCTGGATCGCGTGCCGTCATCACGTGTTCGAGGTAATGTTGTCGGCCGTATTTTCTGTCGCCCTGACACCAACCGGTGGGCCTGAAGTGGGAATCTTCAAACGCTTCCAGAAGACCTGGCCTGATATTAATATAGTTGATTTCCGTTCTGCTGGAAACGAGCTCTTCGTTGGCATGCCGGATGGCCTACCAGAGATGATGTCATTTTACTCGGAAGCAGTCAAGAGCCAGCTCCCACGGGATGACTATGGAGAGTTGCTTCAGCTCTGTCATATATTCCTAAGGGGATCCTCCGACGGAGAACCGTCCTTTCGTGCGCCAGGCGCTATGCACAACGCGCGGTGAATGGCTATGGCAATATACTCGCTGAAGATCTTCCTTTTCAGGAGCCAGATTAAGTTGACGGCCCACGAGACAGCTGGCGTCACAAAGATTTGCCTCTTCGTTTCTCTTACTTACGCTCGCTACTGGCACGAGGCCCCTCTCCCAGAGAGGGCCCCCCTCAACGACTTAAACCTAATTGCTCTCCTCCATGAATATCCTGACCGTGCCATCAGGGAGGCGGCTGTTAAGGCCTTCTATCGCCATTTGTTGTACTTTTCTGAGCACTTCGCGCTTCTCGCCCTCTTCGACGATCGCGTTGACGAGATCACCAAAGCAGCTATGGTTGACAACTTCTTACGTCCCTCAAACCAAAAACTCTTGAGACGTCTGGACGGGACCGTGTTCGATCATCGTTCTTCATTGGCGTCGTATATCACGAGCCGGTCTTTGAAGATATTCGATATACTCTCCATGAAAGGACAAGATGAAGCCAAGACATTCTTGTCAAAACCTCCCTCCCTCTGGCTGACAGACCACATTCACCAGTTACTTAAGGCTAAGTGCAGGCTCCTCAAGGTCGTCAACGACTGTGCCGAACGATGAGTCGCTCTTATTCAGTCCTACAATACCGCGCTGACGAAAGACGAGACCCAGAAACAATACCTACTGCGACTCGTCGCCAGCCACCAAAAAAGATTGCCAGTTCCGACGAAGTTGGCTTTGACGAAGAAAAAGTAGCGGGTGTGACGTTGTTTGTTTGATATACAAGGATTTAGTGCAGTCGTATTAACTGCTATGACATGTGTGTTCTAGTATATTTTTGCATAACATGTGCTCTGTGCTGTTGACTTTAAATTTTGAAATAAACATTGATATTGTATTTTTGTTTCAAATCCTAAAAATATAGGAACTGGTCGCGACCTCTAAATATTGTATGATTTGTCTAATTTTTGGCATGAGTTCTTACATTTTGATATAGAACACGGATGGCCTTGTGGAGAAAGATATTTTCAACTTTCATTTTTTTGGGCCACCCTAATATATATATATATATGTAAAAAGTGAACAATGAACAATTCCTACACCATCATTATATGAATTCATTGTCTTCATGCAGAACTTATGTTCGTATAGTTTTATGTTCGAATGTCCATTTTTACATAAGAAACCAAAATCGCCTAAGCGAGTTTTTGGATAGAATTTCGATTTGTACGTCTTTATTCATTACTGTATTTCTCTAATTCATCTTTCTAATAATGACTTATACACTATGACGTCACAAAATAACTTTGTTCTCTTTACGTTTCCCATACTTTGTACACTGAATCACGTTCTTAGTATTTGGACATCTTCCGTATTCAATGTATGGTAAATTCTTTAGTAATAATGTTGTGGTGTTATGTAGTATAAACATTATTATTCAACCATACTCATTATTCAACCATACTCATTCTTACATTCATGTTCTTTCTTGACCGCTATCCTTTATTAATTTTATTACTTATTCATTCATCTACCTATTGTCTACTTATGCCCTATCAACTTATCAGTCTATGTTTACTCGTGTCTATATTACGCACACAACCTATTGGGTGACGAATGATATGTGTACACTACTGTGTGCAGTCGTACATGTCTATTGACGATCATGATTACGTACATGTATTCTTTTTACGTTTTATTTTCTTTTATTATTTCACCTCCCGCATTGAACTCAAAAATGCTGAGTTAAGTTATAAAATTCCACTCACTACGACAGAATCGAGCGCCTCAAAGATAAAATACCTCCGTTCGCTCTGATTTCAAATTCATAACATATTATAGCATATTATTTCGTAAATAAATTATCTCGTATGTGCCATGTACTTTGTATTATATTTCTAACATCTAAATTGTCTATTAATATGAAACACTGTAAAAAACCAAAACAAAGTTATAGTAACTGTTTAATTGTAATTAACTGTAATACTTTAATTTAATATAACGTAATGTACTTTAATGAAACTGTAATTAATAATAACTTGTAATGTACTTCATTGAAACTGTAATTAAATGTAATGATTTAATTTATAATGTAAGAATGTACTTTAATAGAACTATAATGGACAATCATAAGCGTATGTGAAGTAATCCATAATTGTAATCGTAATTGTAATGAACCAAAATTAATACGTACTCAGTCGTGTACTTAATTTGTACTTATGTGTACTATTACGAAATGATATCGCCTTCATAAATGTAGACTCGGCGAAAAATACAAATTAGTTTTTATTTTTATTTTTTTAAATTTTTATTTGTAATCTTTCAAAACATCTGATCATGTGTTTAAAAAGGGGGGAAATTTAACCTTCAACTGTCCTCCCCCAAAACATTTAAGTTTATATTATACATGGCACTTCTTCATTGCACTTCTTCATTAGACTTCTTGATTAAGTCACTTCAGGACTCCTTTGTTAGCAGCCTCGCTGCGGGGAGGGGGCAGAGGCCCCTTGCTTTCTTAATATTTTTAGATTCCGGCCTGAGCCATGGTCGAAAGAGGTCGAACCTCTACCCCTGTAAATTCAGAGCAGTACCTGTATATTTTTAAGAAGTAAACCAAAGTAAAAGAAGTTTTTGTTTTTCCCTTCGAGCCGTGCTCTCTTCAGAACTTAGTCAGAAAAGTCGATAATTTTAGTATAAGAGAAAGTATCAGAGTATTATAGCAAGAGAAGAATTAATAATTCTCGACCCATAAGCGAGAGAAAGAGACAACCCAAGCACCATAGAAGATATTGGCATAACAGTCTGGCGAGTCTGTAGCCAAGGGTTTAACAGAGTGGCGACCCACCATTTAAGGCGACCGAAAAGAATTATAGAATGTTATAGAAGAAATATCCGTTGCTTGCCTCCTAACTAGAACCCCCGTCGATCCGAACCGACTCAGGGCCATAAAAGGGGGGTTAACATATATATATATATATATATATATATATATATATATAAATGAACTCAGAATGGTCTCCTGAGGTTCTTTCATGACACACATAGATCCACTATAGTCAGAATAAGTAATGGTAATCTTTTTCATGATGTTAGCCCGACGTGGGCAACGGGTAACTCGCAAAGAGGTCCTAAAAATATAATTTCCCTCACCAGCTATCTGCAAAGCAGATAGGATCCAGCTTTGAGACAGGATCTAGGGGTTACAGCTACACCTTGCCTACTATATCCAGAACGTCAATATAATCAAAAGACTCGTTGCATTCGCGTCGGATTGAATACATCAAAGAAAAAGGGATAACTATTTTCCACGAGCTTGGAGAGAAAAATAGAAATAAAAATAAACATACAAGAATGAGAACAAAACGATTTTAAGATTGACAACTGCTTCTAATGACTATCTGACTCTAAATATATATATATCTCTCTCTCTCTCTCTCTCTCTCTCTCTCTCTCTCTCTCTCTCTCTCTCTGTCCGTTTCTCCTGCTGCATGGGCTTTTTCTCCGTTTAGATTTCATGATTCCATTCTCGCTTGGCATTTGACCATTATTTCAATTAATTATTTAAGAACTTACAACTTAAAAGACAGGAATTAATACAGTATTTCAGTACTTTTTATTATTTCCTACCTATTCTGTATTAGTTAACTAACTTTATTGGCCTACTTTCTGATATTTAATTGCTAATTTTATTAATCTAGTACCGTATAAAAACTACTTTATATTTAATGACCTGATTAAACAAAACGAGAGGAGGGGGGATCACGTGATACCAAACCTATGCCTAATTGGCTGGACATGAATACGAATATGAACCAAACGAAACCTGTTGTTCTGACTCCGTGGTTTATGTCACGTCCTCTCGTCTAAATACAGGATAGGCCTATTTCCAATCTTTTTATAATCCATCTGTTAAACTTAATTTACATTTATACATTATAAACTGTTATGCTATATTTATTATTAAATCCCATTTTTGTGTTCCCAACAAAGCAAATTGATAGTGAAAGATTTTTGTTCGGATCGATGGCTAAATACTCTCGAAAACGTACCTAACTGAAAATGTTTACTGTACGTCTTATTTATTCTCGAAACAGTTTGTTAACGTTGTGTTGGGAAAGTTACCCAAGAAAATACTTGTAGCAATGGTCAACCATGACTCTGTTTAAGGTAGATATAAAAAAAATCATCATTCAAGTTTGAAAATTTTAACTTGAAGAGTATATCATTGTTGGTGAATGGGGCCTTTCTCTGTAGAGCTCCATAAACACTCTACTGACGATGAAATTCCACTGTGGTCCAGTGCCTTCAACAACTTATTCTTTGGTACAAACAGTTGTAGCGATGTTGGAATAAGTGTATCAGTGGACGACTATATAAACATAACTAATGTACGAGGTGTGTTCAAAAAGTTCCCGAACTGGTTATGCTGTGTGCGCATCACATGACGCGTATGTGCGTCATGTGACGCATGTTGTAGTGTGACTCAGTCTGTGTCCAAAGACGGTTACCGTTTGTTGATATCATATTTTGCTCTCGATATTTACTGTTTTGTGAAGTCATTTTGTGTGTTATGTCGCATTTTGTGCATTTGAATAATGGCTACTGTCGCGCACTTCTATTGCGATGACTGCTGTTTTGTTTCAACGTCATACCCATACACCCACATCTCGTCACCTGTAACGATATTTCTGAGAAAATTTTCATCAATATTGGCACGTTGAAGGAGGTCTTGAGACACAACATCACGTTGCTCTTTCTGCTCGGCAGTTAAGAGTCATGGCACAAATTTGGCTGACACACAACGCCTCCCCAAATTCTCTTTGAGTATTGTATGGCATGATCCTATCGAAATGTCCATTTCGTCTGCGACTTCCTTGACTGTCAGTCTACAGTTCCCTCGAATCACTTCACGAACACAAGCAACAGTGTCATCAGTTCTTGAAGTGGAAGGTCGTCCCACTCGTGCATCGTCTTCCGTCGACGTTCGACCTTCCTTAAAGCGCTTGTGCCACTCAAAAGTGGTTGTCCGACTTAAAGCGTCATTGCCAAATGCTGTGTTCAGCATGGCATGGATTTCAGAAGCAGTCTTACCCAGCTTAACGTAAAATTTTATGCACACACGTTGTTCTTCAACAGTAGCCCTTATTCAGATGCACAAAATGCGACAAAACACACAAAATGACTTCACAAAACACTAAATATCCAGAGAACAAAATATCAACAAGCGGTAACCGTTTTTGGACACAGACTGAGTCACACTACAATGTGCATCATATGACTTGCATGCGCGTCATGTGATACACGCACAGCATAACCAGTTTTAGAACTTTTTGAACATACCTCGTATACGCCTTCAACGTTTCGGCTGATCATTGTTCGGATGCTTGTACGCATTTAATTCCTCAAAAACAGATTCATTTGGCATTGAAAATAGAGTTTATCAAATCATTATCTAATCTTTCCAGTGTGCTACTACTATATCTAGAATCCCAAGGCTTGATTGGAATTGACCCGTTTATATCGGTGATAACAGATTTTTATTGGACAAATTCACACTTCAGAATGTTATGAAAAAAGCATTACTTCACACGAAATACTTTCACAGGTACAGTCCCCTGCAAAAATTTCGCTCCACCCTCTCCAAGATGTGGAAACAACGTAGTCTCTCTTCCTGCCCAACCATCAGTTCCTCCTCTCCTCCTCCCCTCTCCCTCTCGCTATCTCCCCTCTCGTCCTCCCCCTTTCCTTTCGCTATCTCCACCTCCTCTCTCTCTCTCTCTGTTCCCTTCTCCTGCATCCTTGCTAATTTCTTTCGAGTTACTTTTATTCTTATTTTCCTATTTCTTTCCCCTTCACCTCATACTAATACCTGACCCTTCTCTTTCCCCCACCCCTGCTCTCAGATTATTACTTCCTTCCATGTCTCTAATTCCTCCCATCCTATCAACTACTACTCTCATTTCTGTTTTTCTTCTTTCCTTTTTACCGTCCCCTCCTAATCCATTCTCTTTTACATAATAATTGACTCACTCATCTACTCACGCATTTAATTTTGAATAAAACTGCCTCTATAAATACTCAAAAATATATGGAGCAAGTGTAGTTTACGTCCCCTTGTGGTGCCTAGTGTAGTTTACGTTCCCCTACATTATCCTAGTGTAGTTTGCGTTCCCCAACTTTGTCCGCGTATACCTAATCAAATAAAACGTTAAAACTAACGAAAATATTACGACTTAACCTAACCAATCGTCAATTTATATATAATATATATATATATATATATATATATTATATATATATATATATATATATATACAGGGTGTTTGAAAACGTTCTGTACAAATTGTAATGGGGGATAGGCAACACCAAGACAAACCCTTTTCGTCTATAAGTGTATGTCCGCTGACGTCACCATTCGGCGCGAGAGGGCGCCGCTGCAATTGGCTAAAAGGTGAAGTGGGCTAGACTCGCGCTTGCCGCGGGCATTCTTAAATCGGACGTAGTACGCGTAACATGTTTATTTAAAGAAGGCATGTTTATTTAAAGAAGGTGCTGAAAGTTGCGACCGGTAGCATCAATGCATGCCCGACAGCGTCGAAGAATTGACCGACGTACACGTCGAAAGATTCCCGGCATTTCGGGAACAGTTCCAGCGGCGACAGCGATTCTTGCTACGAGGTCTTCTTCTGAGTAAATGGGAGTCTCGTACACGAGGTTCTTCATGTGTCCCCACAGGAAGAAATCGAAGCATGTTAAATCGGGCGATCTCGGTGGCCAGGCCACGGGCCCACCCCGGCCTATCCACCGGTCCCCAAAAGTGGCGTTCAGATAATCCCGCACATCGTTGCTGGAGTGTGCTGGGGCCCCGTCGTGTTGAAACCACATTCGTCTACGAATAGCCACGGGACCATCTTCCAGCAGTTCCGGCAACGTTTCTTCAAGAAATATCCGATAAACCCGCCCGTCGAGTCGGGCAGGCAGCAGGTACAGCCCAATCAACTTGCCATAGACGATACCCGCCCAAACATTGACGGCGAACCGTTCTTGATGAGCATGCACCCGTGTAGCATGTGGATTTGCGTGCTCCCACACGTGAGAATTGTACATGTTAAACACACCCTCACGTGTGAAACAGGCCTCATCTGAAAACACATAAGCCGGAAAATTAGGCTGCACCGCTGTCTGCTGCAGAAACCAGCGTGCGAATTCCACACGAAGAGGGTAATCCGAGGTTGTAATGCCTGGACTCTCTGACGATGAAGCGGATGTAACTGCTGCTCGTGCAACACTCTCCAGACCAGGTCGTGGTTCACACCGAGGATACGTGCAACACCTCGCGTGCTTGCGCTTGGATTGTCCTCAAATCGCCGTAGGATTTCTTCTTCTATGTCAGGAGTGCGCACGTTTCTCTCCCGACCAGTGTCATGCATGTTTGCATGGAATGTTGCAGTTTCTCGCAGTCGCCGATGCAAATGCGCAAACGTTTGGTGGTTTGGCACACGTCTGTTTGGGAAGCGCTGTCAGTACAACCTCACAGCAACTCTTCCGTTTCCATTGGAAGCCCCATACACCATATGCATGTCAGCCATCTCAGCAGTCGTGAAGCGCTCCATGTTACGCGTACTACGTCCGATTTAAGAATGCCAGCGGCAAGCGCGAGTCTAGCCCACTTCACCTTTTAGCCAATTGCAGCGGCGCCCTCTCGCGCCGAATGGTGACGTCAACGGACATACACTTATAGACGAAAAGGGTTTGTCTTGGTGTTGCCTATCCCCCATTACAATTTGTACAGAAAGTTTTCAAACACCCTGTATATATATATATATATATATATATATATATATATATATATATATATATATATATATATATATATATATATATATATAATTGACGATTGGTTAGGTTAAGTCGTAATATTTTCCTTAGTTTTAACGTTTTATGGATTCATTTAAAAAATGTCTCCTAAGGATTTTAGTGTAGTTTACATTCCCCAACTTTGACCTAGTGTAGTTTGTGTCCCCTTTTGCGTCAGGGGGACGTAAACTACACTTGCTCCAAATACATGAACAGCTACCGAGAATATTCGTGTATATCAATAATTTTGTTTCTTTTTTAAATAATACAACAAAAACGACGATATTACGAGGTCAAACCGTATTCAATTTAGGGTGGATCACTTTTCACTTTTTTTTAAAATTATAGCTGGTCAAAGTTTTTCCAATGATTTGGTTCAGTGGAAGTACACTGACGCCATTTTTACCAAAATCGATCAATATTTAGGGGTCGCGCATCGACCTTGAAAATTTCAATTTTGGAAATTTGCCCAAATTGACAATTTTTTACTGAATAAAGATAAATCATCAAATGACCATATTTTCTGAATCCTCTCAGTGAAAGAAATCCTCTCAGATACTTACCAAGTTGATCGGACAAGTGGTTTAGAAGTTACACTCACCTAGAAATAACATTAAAATTTAAAATACCCGTATTTGTCCCCCGTTATGGACGTAATCATAGCATCAGTAGCTGGCGCATCCTAAACTCCCAATTACACACACACGCTATGTCTATGACCAATATTTTTACTAATCACAGTTTGCTTTTTACAGATCAACTGTGTCAATTGATTCTTGTTTGATAAGTCTAGACTTTAGTACAATGGATAAACTGTTAACAACCAGGAGTGGGAAGACTCTGAAAGTTACTGTATTCTGGAAAAGAGAAAGCAGCACAGCACCACACTCTCTTAAGGTCAGCCACGGACGTCTTCTTATTGGTCAGCACCATCGTCCTCGATCGGTGGTGCAAAATTGCCAACCACCCATCAAGTTCTCCAGTACTTCTTCTATGCCAAGCAGGAAACTACTGACAGGAAGGCCGCCGTAAAAGACACGGTGGCCAATTTTCTGGCATTTTGGAACATGGCAGTACAAAGACGATCACGAGGCGTAACTGCGAAAGAAAACTGGAGTTACTGTGGGAAGAGTGGCGCTTGCTGCAGAAGAGCAAGATGAGAGACAGTGACGCGGGAAAAGGCAGGGAGAAGTTTTCAGAAAATCTGAACAAGCTCTGAGACATCGGAGCTCCCAATGCTATTGAAGAGATACAGAAAAGTCGACTGCTCTCAGACAACAACAAAGAAGAAGATATTAAATTTTATGAGGATCAACGGGGCCTGCGCCAGGCAACAATGAGTGGGAATGATAAAGTGTTCGTTGTCAAGAGAAAACGGCACCTCTCAAGACAACAATCTCGTGATGAGCCAGGCACCTCAAAAACGAAATTAGGAACCGAAGCTGAGAGTGACGATGAATCTATAGAAAGCAGATCATCGAGCAACTCCGAATCACAGCTAGAACCACCATACCGACAGCCGAGAGAATCAACTGTATCAATCAGCCTTCCTCACCGCATCCTCAATGCACCGGCTGTTATTGAAGTGGCTGATCGCTTCCGGATGTCCAATAATCAGGTGTGTATATATCAGTAATGATCTTTCCTTGACAAAGATTTAATAGACGTAACGACGGAAAATTTAGTGATTATTTTGTCACATAAAAACCATACGCATCCTTGTCAATTTCCTTTCAATTTCGCACATAGGTGGCAAGTGTCGTGGCGGCAGTCCTACGTTCGGCAGATCCGCCCGCAGACCTGGACAAATTCAGTATCTCGAAAGACACGTCTCGCCGTGGAAGAGTGGCACATCGTTGTGAAGTGTCGACAGCTGTGCAGAAATCCTTCGTATCTCCGAGGCATGCTGTCGTCCACTGGGACGGTAAAGTAATCAAGGTCAGTTTTGCCTCACCGTGGACGACAGCGAATTAACATGTTCCAGTGACGACAGTGGATTGACATATTCCAGTGGACGATAATGGATTGGCATGTATGACATACGTTTCAGGACTCTCTTGGATCATTGGAGCACCGCCAGGCGATTCTCATCTCCGGAGCTCCCCAATGCACAGAAGGAAAGTTGCTGGCCGTTCCGACTGTTGCTGACGGCACCGGTCTGTCCCAGGCCCAGGCGACCTTTCGTGCTCTCAATGACTGGAGATACGAGAACAACGTGATTGGACTGTGCTTCGACACAACTTCCTCCAATACCGGGAGGGTGCAGGGTGCGGTGGTCCGGCTGGAGAACATGCTTGGTAAACCGCTCTTCCAGCTGGGCTGTCGCCATCACGTTATGGAGCTCATCGTGGGGGCAGTGGTCATCACCGCGTTTGGAAGAACCACAGCACCAACTGAACCTTTGTTCCAGTATCTGAGGAGAAGGTGAATTTCAAGTCTAAGGCGCATTTGTTTTCTCCAATGATTTTTTGCCTTCAGAGCAATTGAGATATCAGCTTCCTTCTACTAATGATGTTAATAGCAGTCGAAAAGGGAAACTTCAGTCGTTTTCATGCAATATTTTCATAACTCCCCTTTCAGGTGGGACAAGCTCGACCTCTCGACTTATCGCGAGCTGGAGATCGAGCATTTGGCGGAGGTGACGTGGCTAATGGAGCTCCGAGATGAGGCAAACAAGTTCCTCGGCACCGCTTCTGGTCTTGTCAGAGAAGACTACCGAGAAGTGGCGCAGATTACACTCCTGGTACTCGGGGCCCAGCCACGTCGTGGCACACACTTCATGCGCCCAGGAGCCTACCATCATGCGAGGTGGATGGCCAAGGTTGGTATTTTGAATTAGAAGTTAAATATTGTATTGCCTTCTGCAAACAGCCATTTGAAGTCCCTACCAGAAAAAAATAAGATAAATAATTTACCATTAAACAAACTTATATGGAGTGGTATCGGTATTTATACATCACAGTGCGTATTCGTTTCAGATCATCTACTACACGAAGCTCCTGATGTTCAGCGGTCAGCTGGAGTTCGACGACGAGCTGGTACAGAAACTTCAGAGAGTGGTACTATTTACTGCACTCCTCTACGCACCTGCCTGGCTGGTGGCTCCTGTCGCAGCTGATGCCCCGCTGAATGACCTTGTGTTGTACCAGCGTCTTCTGCAGTACAGGGCTGTGGATCGCGAGATTGCAGAGGCTTCACTGGCAGTGATCAGGCGGCACTTTGGTATCTGAGGCCTCAGACCGTCGTTTTCGCCCTCTGCAGTGACAAAGTGGAAGACACTGTGAAGCACGACATGGCAAAGAAGCTGTGCCGCCTCGCTGTGCCCGAGGACTTCAAGTATGACAACGTCTCGGTTGATGACACACGCGCCTTCCGGACCTGATCGATGAGTCATCGTGGTTCGTGTTCACATGCCTGCAGGTGTGCGCGTCTACGTGGCTCACTCTGCCGGTGAATAAGTGGGATCAAGATAAGAACTACTGTGATCTGAAGAATGTCATCTCGCATCTGAAAGTTACCAACGACGTGGCAGAGAGAGGGATAAAACTGATAGAAGATTACGAGAACACTGTCACAAAAGACGAGTCACAGCTGCAGGGTCTTCTTCAGCTCGTGGAAAAGAGCTGGAAAGAACTCGGTGACTTCAAGAAGTCGTCACTTGCCAAGATGACGTAGCGCAGAGGGAAAGGGAGTTAGCAGAGAGAGTACATGGCGCACGCCTTAAGATGACGTGTGTTCTAACCACGATTCATACAGTTTTTGAACCTAGTTAGGGGCACCGGAGTAAGTGCCTTTAGTGATATCGGTAAATCGTTTTAATACAAAATACATTTGATCTTTCCTTATTCGTTTTATCTTATCCTAAAACGCAGACAATGGCAGACAGCATATGGAGGTACGGGGACAAATACGGTAATTTAAATTTTAATGCTATCTCAAGGTGAATATAACTTCTAAACCACTTGTCCTATCAACTTGGTAAGTATCTGAGAGGATTTCTTTCACTGAGAGGATTCAGAAAATATGATCATTTGATGATTTATCTTTATTCAGTAAAAAATTGTCAATTTGGGCAAATTTCCAAAATTGAAATTTTCAAGGTCGATGCGCGACCCCTAATATTGATCGATTTTGGTAAAAATGTGTCAGGTACTTCCACTGAACCATTCATGGGAAAAACTTTGACCACTATAATTTTTTATAAAAAGTGAAAGTGATCTACCCTAGACTATTCATGGATCGCACAATGGCTGAAATTAATCATCATAATGTAGAGGAATACAACCTTATTTCTTAGTGTAATATCGAATCACGATATGACAAACGTATTGCATCACGAATGATCCCAAAATTCGAACGACACTGTAATTCGGCGTGTTGGATTATGAATCGAATAGCATCTAATTTTAAACTGTGATTTAACCCAGCGACGAAATATATTAAATAATATATATTAATATATATGTAAAAATGAATAATTCTTACATTCAATTTTGCATATAAAGTCCAAACTGTATATAAAATACAATTTGAAAGGAAATTTAATTTTTTTTCTTTTTTATTTTAGCTAAGTATTGATGAATTATTTCTTTTTAAATTACATAATAATTTTTTAGATAAGCTTAATCATGTAATCGTGTCAGACTGAAATGTTCATTTTTTACTACATTCTCTCTTGATTGTAAAAGTTGAAGTCATAACTCGCCAAAACTCAAAATTAATACTTAATTTTAAAATTGTAAGCATTTAATTTTGGCTAATATGCATGTTTATTTTAATCCATAATAAAACGAGTATTTCAGTTTCCACTTTCAGTTAACTCTGCAAATCATGATAAACATCAATCTGTCAATATGCTGTTTAAAAGAAAATATAACTTCATCTTCAAATATCTGTCTTATCTGCCAGTTTGCTGTTTAAAAGAAAAATATAACTTCATCTTCAAATATCTGTCTTATCTGCCAGTTTGCTGTTACAGCCAAAATTTATCTTTATCTTCAAATATTTTGCAAAAAACATCATCCTATTGAGAATAAAAAACAAAACAGGTCAACATTAATAATAATAATGTCACCAAATCATTAATTAGTATATAACTCTTGTAATTTTTCAAATTATCATTCTGATTACACTGGCCAACAAAATGAAACTTTTTTTTCATCACAAACATGATCACACTTTTCTTAATGCATTTTTCGCGCTGATTCCGAATCTGGTTTAATTTGTTTCTAGCACGTATAGTTATATAGATACACTGGTTTTGATATTTTTAAGTTTTTGATATTGCTATAAGAAAATTTATGGATGTATAGATCACACTTAGGAATGCTAAACAACAAATACATCATATACCTTATTCAATGTACTTATGAATAAAGAATATATACATTATTTTATTAAAAGCGCTGTGAGTGTGATTTCCTTTTGTAAATTTGGCCTGGATTGTCACGATACAGCATCCAACAATGGTCCGCCATCATGCTTTCATTCCAATATCCTTGGTAGCGCTTCTCCATCATCTGAATATCTTGATGGAAGCGCTCTCCTTGCTCGTCACTCACTGCACCAAGGTTTTCAGGAAAGAAATCTAAGTGGGAATGCAGGAAGTGAATTTTTAACGACATTCGACACTCCATTTCTTTGAAGGCATCAAGGAGGTTCTTGACTCCATCCTTATACGCAGGTGACTTGTTGCTTCCAAGAAAGTTTTCACATATTCATTTGAACGCCAGCCAAGCCTTCAATTCCAGCGGACTTAGGACTTTTTCAAATTCAGTGTCATTCAAAACCTCCCTTATTTGTGGCCCAACAAAAATTCCTTCCTTCAATTTTGCTGCAGTAACCTTCGGAAATTTCCTTGAAAGGTATTGGAATCCTTCAGAATTGACTTTACCCATTGCTTTAACAAAATTCTTCATTAAACCAAGTTTAATGTGAAGAGGTGGCAGATAGATCTTTTGGGGATCCACTAAAGGGACAGACTGAACATTGCTTATCCCTGGGACATATGTATACCTAAGTGGCCAGTCACTTTTGGTGTAATGTTCTATAGTGGCGCGCCTGTCCCACAGGCAAAGGAAACAACAAAATTTTGTGAATCGTGACTGCATACCCATAAGCATTCCTATAACTTTTAGATCTCCACAAACATTCCATTGATGACTGTCGTATTTGATTGCCTTAAGTAGTATATCCATATTGTCATATGTCTCTTTTAGATGGACGGAATGGGCAATGGGGATGGATGGCATTATATTACCATTATGCAAAAGAACTGCTTTCAGGCTTTTCTGCGACGAATCAATAAAGAGGCGCCAATCAGATGCCACATACGTCTGAGATATGGCTGTAAATAGTCCATTGATGTCATGGCAATAACAGAGAGGACCGTCTACTGAAAAGAATGCTGTTAATTCAAAATTCCGCTTTCGGTAGTAACTAATACGAACATTGTTCTCAAGTAAATTGTTCTCCTTTAGTCTTGAGGCGAGAAGCTCTGATTTCTCTTTAGACAGCGATAAGTCTCTAACAAGATCATTCAACTGTCCTTGGGTTAACTTTTTAGGCTCTAAATGTCTACCTTCAAAAGTGTACTCTGGTTCTGTAGATGGTCCGGAAACGCCAGTTGCACCTTCATCACTTTCCATGTCATCTATGATAGAATCTAGCCTATCACTTGGGGGAATTGGAATGGGCAATGTTTCATCATGTTTTACTGGTCTACGTGCTGAATCCAAGTTTGGATATACAATCTGGTGTTTGTTCTTGGCAGAAAACCCCATTAAGTTCACACTACAAAAATAACAGTCTTCATGATGATCTCTCTGCTCCCTCCATATCATGGGTATGGCAAATGGCATTGAAGCTTTCTTTTTGTTACGCCAATCACGTAATCCATTTGAACAGCCAGAACAGATTTGATGTGGCGCCCATGGTTTATCTTGGTCACCTAGATGGCAACCAAAGTATAGCTTGTATATTTTCTTAATGTCGGTTGTAATACTTCGTCGCTGTGCTTTAGTTGTCAACTGGCCGCATACGAAACAGAACTTGTCGGGGTCATTCTTACATTGTCGAGGCATGTTGACTGACCTGAGCAAACTATAAATTCAAAAAAAATGTACACCAACTTGACACAACAAGTTCTTGGACTGGACTGATCTTTTGACACACAAAGCACGGCGTTGTTGCCTGAATCACAATGCTGCTAGACGTAAAAGCTCACACCTGAAATACATAAGATGTATAATTAAGATAATTGAAATAAATAAGATGAATAAACTAAAAAAACACAATAAAATAAACACAATCAAATGTTGAAATATTAGTATTTTGCCTATTTAAAATGGTTAAATCTGTGTAGTTATATATATGCCTTCATCTTGAAAACTATACGTGCTAGAAACAATCTGAATGCAGTTTTGGAATCAGCGTGAAAAATGCTATCCAGCCACCACAAATTTTACTCTGCTGAAAAATCTTTGTTGACCAGTGTTATTCTGATCTGACGAAGAGGCTGAAGCATTACTATAATATTTTAGAAGCAGTAAAATTCAGTCAGAGGATCTCTTTGTCTTCTCCTTTGGGCCCTGCTTTCTCCAGAGGACTTACTTTTAAAATATAATAAATAATTTCCCGATACGTACAAGAAGAATCAGGGAACCATTAGATAATTTAGTAAGTTTTCACAGAATCCTCCGATCCACTCCAAGAAGAAATCGAAGTGTATTATAAAAGAAACTACTGCGATTTCCTACACGGTACAAGCTACCCCAGAGTGAGAAAATCCGGTGCTACCACCTAACCAGAAACTCGTCAACCTCGAACCACCCATGGATGGCCATAGACGGAGGGTTAACATATATATTACAGGATAACTGTAGTTTCAGGAACAACGAGATGTGGAGCTGCTAAACTGGCTCACCAAGGGGTGTGACCTAAACCCCATTGAAAATGTGTGGGCAAATGTGGTTAACGCTTGCGAGCCTGGGCAGGAGCGGACGTTTCGGCACCTGCTGGAACACACCATAGCAGAGCGGAACTTTTCCGCAGGAACCCATAAGTCATCTACAATCACGGGCCATCTGTTCTAAATAGGCTACGAGAAGTCACTAATAATAATGGAGGATTGACCAATTACTGAGTAATTGTGTCTAATAATGTTATTGTTGTGATGCAGTAAATATATATTTATTTACTTGAATAATTATCAGTTCCTTATAATTTGAACATTATATTTTGTATGTTCTTAAGAAAATCTCTAAATTTACTTGATTCATGTTTATTTTTGTAATAAAAAATTAAACTATGTTATCATTATCTCTCCATGGATAGACCTTTTACTCGATAATCATTTGTTGATGATGCATGGACTTTAAATAGAAATGTTATTCCATGGAGGAAAAGTCGATACTACAACTTAGCCTCCACTTTAACTATAACACGGCCACATAAAAATCCTATGATTGAAAGATTTTAAAGTATACCATGTTTGTGAAATAACCTAACTACCCTTTTCCCTAAATTTAGGAATAATGCATGAATAAAATACATATTCGTCCTAGCATTACCACCAAAACTACAGTGAACAATATATTTATTCTGTCAGTGGTTTTCAAAAAATAAAAGTATTACTATAACAACACCTGCGAGGGGGACGAGGATAAGGAGGGAATGAGGGTGGGGGACTGGGATTTAAGAGGGACTGCGTTGTTACCACATCTCGAAGTGGGTGGACCGGAATTATTGCAGGGGGACTGTACATACGCAAAAGATGAAGTGCCGAATCTACCCAAGAAAAAAGACTTCGTCGGATTTATACTTAATACCAATATCTCGACAGGACTGGGAATTCATTGGGTGGGTGTAGCAAATATGCTCCTATTATGACTCGTTTGGGGGTCTCGATCAACCAACGTAACAAACGAGTACGAGGACTAGTCTGCCGAGGACTATTCTGCTTGGTACCAATTTTTTTTAGTTCAACTCTTTTTAATTTCAAAATTGCTAGTTTAAAATGTAGAATTATTCGAGCTTTTAGAATCTCCTTCGATTGGTTGTCATTTGATGGGGAGATGGAATTTCTTAAGTAATTTTTCTTTTTAATCTTTTCCATCAAATTTGATTCACAAGTGTATTCATGATTTTGTAATGATGTTTATTAACTAAAGCAATTGTCACCTACAGTCCCAAAGCTTAAGGTTTAAGTTTAGTTGCTATTTATGGGTTCTTCCAAATTAGTTCGTATGCTTAAGAATTTGCTTAATAGCTCTTTTCCTTATTGTCAATTTGTTTTCCTTAGTTTAAATAATGCCAGTCTTTCCACATTTTTTAACCATAAAGGGAGACTCCCCATTTTTTTTAAGTTCTTTGTTGCTTACTTTCGTGTATGAGTTGCAATGCCCGCTACTCAGGTCAAACATGCTTACAATTGAAGCAAAGCGTTGATAAGCATAAGGGTGTCTCGCGTAGGACTGGTCGACCTGTCTCTCGTTCAGAATTCTTAGCTATACGTATCATTCTATTAATTATAATCATCTATTTAATATTAATAATTTTTCTGTTTTTTTATCCCCTGCTAACGTTATTGATTTAAGAGTATTGGAATCTGTGTATATTAAACAACTCCGTTCGTTCTTAATGATTCTTATATTCTTAATGATTTTTATATTAATTTTTTCTTATATTAATTTTTGTATATGAAGGCCAAACTCGCATAACACTGACTCTATATAAAACGCAGGTTCGGATAAAATTTTTTCTTCTTTCTGTTTTATTTCTGCTGAATAATTGATGAATTGCTTCTTTTTAAATTGCTTAATAATTTTTTAGATTTATCTTAATAATGTAATCGTGTTAAATTCTGCAATGTTCATTTTTTTATACATTCTCGCTTCGTTGTAAAAGTTGAAGTCGTCTTGCTTAACACTTAATTTTAAATTTTAAGCATTTAATTTGAGCTCATATGCATGTTTAATTGTAATTCATAATAGAATGAATATTTCAATTTCCATTTTTAGTTAACTAGGCAGATCATGATAACATCAGATCTGTCAATATACTGTTTAAAATAAAAATCTTGCTTCATCTTCAAATATCTTGCATATCTGTCTAGACCAGGGGTGGCCAGACTTTACTGAGATGGGATCTACTTTTTCCAAAGTTCTACCTATACGATCCACCAGCCCAGTTATTTATATATATATATATATATATATATATATATATATATATATATACACACACACACAGAAAGATGGAGAGAGAATAGCCAAGAATAAAATGAAGTGAATACAAAAATATATTGCCAAATGCACACAGATATATTTTTCATTAAATTTTAACCCCGAAACTTATTAGAAATTAGGTATACTGGAATAGGAAGAGCTTACTTTACTGATGTGATGATTTGCACTGCATGGCATCAGCAAGCCGTGTGTAGTCCGGATTGTAGCTGCTGATTGCTAGCCTCAAACAAGCATCCAAGTGATCATCTGTCAGAGTGGCTCGGTATTTTGATTTGATGATATTCATGTGTGAGGACGTTGACTCACAAAGGTAGGTTGATAAAAAAAATGCTGTCAAGTACATGGCACTTTTTCTGACATTCGGATACTTTTCTTCAAGAAGTAGGTGCCAAAAGTTTCTTTCTGAAGACCTGGATTTGATTTGAATGTCGTTTCGCAGAGTCAAAATTTCATTCTCGATTGCAGATATGTCCATATTAAACAATAAAGCCATTTTTGATGCAATATCATGAATGTCAAAGTTTGCACCAAATGGGAAGCACATGAATGTGCTACAGGTTCTAGTGTTGCTAAGTCTTGGAACCGTCTGTTGAAGTCTGTAATAACATTCTGCAACTGTTCAACGTATCGAACACTGTCAAACTGGTCGCATTCTTTCCCCTGACTTTCCAGCTCTGACATCATGTTTCTGAAGTTCCGCAGTTGGCGTCGCTGCAGCTGTGAGGATACCAGTTCTAGTTTTTGTTTAAAAGCATTCACTGAGGTAATCATTTCAACAATAGTTTTGTTTTTACCTTGCTACTCTAAGTTTAGCTGATTTAGAAAAGCAGTAGTGTCAGTCAAAAAAGCTAAATCTAACAGCCACACTTCGTCTTCCAACTTCCTCTGCAGGAATTACCTCTACTTAACCACCTGATATCAGTGTGCAACAAAAGGTCAGTGTGTTCTGCTTTATTTTCTTCTAGCTGAGACCGGAAGAGACGCGTTTGTAGACTTCTCGCCGAATAGAACACACAATCTTATGGGAAATATCCAAAATTTCTTTAATATTTAACATTTTACCACACAATGCTTGTTGGTGAATTATGCAGTGATAATTAAAGAAGTTTGGAAACCTTTTGTCACTTTGCTCAGGGCGATGAACCCATTAGAGCGGCCAGTCATAGCAAGTGATCCGTCAGTTGTTATGCTCACAAGCTTGTGAAGTGGGAATTGTGTGTCGTTAACAAACTTACTGAATGCATGAAAAATGTCCTCACCTCGAGTTTTCCCACTTAAAGGTAGGATTTTAAGCAGTTCTTCTTTGGCAGTCATATCTTTAAACACGATTCTAATAAAAATGCATAACTGTGATGTGTCAGTTACATCTGTCGAGTCATCAAACTGAAGTAAAAGGAACACGCAGTCATGTATGTCTTTCTTCAGTTGTTCCACCAAATTCTTATCCATTACTTCACAACGCCGCATCACAGTGTTTCTGGATAGCTGAAGCTGGTTAATAACAGACAATATTTCCGCTTTATTACTGAAATTCTGAAACAACGACTCTGCTGTCTCTGTAAATGTTTCTTTGAATGTTTCTCCATCCTGAAAAGGTTTCTTATGTTTCGCAAGTACACGGCTCACTCGAAATGACGCAATCATCGCTGCTTTCGATTTTGTGCTAAGCCCTGTAAAGATAGACTGCTGAGCACTAAGTTGAGACTTAAGTTCATTGACTTTTGTCTTACGTAGTTCACTAAAAATTGCTCTGCAATCTACTGGTAGATCTCGATCGACGTTTTGGCCACCCCTGCCCTACAAGAAGAAATCAGAGAATCGTATAAGAGAAACTACTGCGATATCCTACACGGTACCAGCTACTCCAAGGTAACAAATCCGTTGCTGCCACCTAATCAGAACCCCCGTCAACCTCGAACCGCCCAAGGCCATAGACGGAGGGGTTAACATATATACGAGGGATACTCAATATATTTTGCCCACCTTTTTTTTCTTTCTAAGTTTCCCTGTAAGTTCCAGAAATTTTGTACACAAGTAGTTACATACCTTTTTTACAAGTTTTTATTTCTCCACATAGTCTCCATCCTTTTCTATGCTTTTCTTCCACCTCGAAACAAGGGCCTTTATTCCTTGATGGTAAAAGTCCGCTGGGTTCCGCTGGAGCCACCTCTTAACCTCCTCAACAACCTCATCGTCACTCTGAAACTTTCTTCCACAAATAGCATCCTTCATTGGCCCAAACAAATGGAAGTCTAAAGGTGCCAGATCCGGGCTGTATGGAGGGTGGGATAACACAGTCAAGCGCATTTTTGTGTGCGTCTGGAGTCTCTGTAGGGTAGAAATATATGCCTCTGAGTTGATTGTTCGTCCTTTCTTCATAATGTCTACCAGAATCACCCCTTTCATGTCCCAGAAGATAGTGGCCATAACCTTTCCTGCAGAGGGAGCCATTTTGAACTTTTTCTTACGTGGGGAGTCTGCGTGATGCCACTCCATGGATTGGCGTTTTGTTTCAGGTTCAAAGTGGTGTACCGAAGTCTCATCCCCAGTCACAGTTCGTGAAAGGAAGTCATCCCCTTCTGTTTCGTATCGAACCAACGACTCAGAAGCAACTTCTTTTCTTTGGGCTTTGTGATCTTCAGTCAGTTCGTGAGGAACAAACCGTGGACACACTTTTGAGTATCCCAGTTGCTGAATTATCTTATTCACACTTCCTTCACTAATTCCTAGCTCGAGTGATAGCTCTTTGTATGTGACTCGCCGATTTGATCGAATGATGCTGTTAGCACATTGCACAGTGTGAGATGTCACAGCCGATGTCGGGCGACCGCTGCGTGGCTCATCATCGAGGCTGGCTCTCTCTCTCCGATGATTTCACACTTTTCGACCAGTATCCAACTGTGCTTCGATCAACAAAAGCAGCTCTGTAAACGTTTTGCAGACGTTTGTGAATATTTCCAACTGTTTCCTTCTCTGCGTTAAGAACTCGATAACAGTTCTCTGTTTACGACGCACATCACTGTTAGACCATTTTCGAAATTGAGTTAACCATCGGTTTTATACAAGGAGAAGAGGTTCAAACTGGAAAAATCTTGTTATGTGAAGTGCCGAAAGTTCAAGTTACGGCCCAAAAGACATTTCAGCCCTTTGGCCTATTATTTAACTAAGAAGAAAGGGTGGGGCAAAATATATCGAATGCCCCTAATATATATATATATATATATATATATATATATATATATATATATATATATATGTATATAAACTTCTGGGCATTGGCGTATTATCTTATCATTAATAACACTGGGGAACAAAAAAAAATTTTCTTGGTGCCTAAGATTTTACACCTTATTCTGAATATTTTCATGCCACTGATTCAGAAAATATCATCCATTTTGTTCTAACAGCTCTAGTTTTTGAGATATTGCATACGTCATTACCTACTTTATTACCCTTCTGGAACGGTATTATGAGTTGCTCGTAAATCTAAATGCATCTGTATAATTAAATTGTAGCTATGATTTTGCTGATGTTGCTGTTTTGCATGTGTATTGTACATGTACTAACGTGAATTCTTTCCTGTTACAGGTGTTGACATGGCTTCATCACGAAGAAAGTGTTTAAATCATCCAGATGTGTTTTGTTTTATCCGCGGAGAGTACACGTTCATTGAACAGAGAAAAACTATTACTGATTTTGTGAAAAAAGCTTATTTTGCCTATTTCAAAGTACAACTAGGGGACCAAGATAAGCCATGGGCTCCTCATGTTGTGTGTAAAACGTGTACGGAGCATCTGCGGCAATGGACCAACGGAAAGAGGAGGTGCCTGAAATTTGGTATACCAATGGTATGGAGAGAACAGAGAAACCACATTGATGACTGTTACTTTTGTTTGGTGAATATAAAGGGCATCAATGGACGTAACCGGAGTAAATGGACGTATCCTGACATAGACTCAGCTAGAAGACCTGTTTCACATTCAGATGAGATACCTGTCCCATCATTCAGCCATCTTCCAGAGCTCCCTCAAGAAGATGATGAATCTGCTACTGACAAAGAAAGCATATGTGGGCAAAATGACATTGATTTCGAAGGACCGTCATCAGTTGCAGAAGGTTTTAGTCAACACGAATTAAACGACCTCATAAGGGACTTAAGTCTTTCGAAGAAATCGTCTGAATTGTTAGCTTCCAGGCTGGGAGAAAAAAATTTACTGCTGCCGGGAACCAAAATCACGTTATATCGCGACAGAGAAAAGGATTTACTGCCCTTCTTCTCAAAAGAGAACGATTTAGTTTTCTGCAACAATGTGCGCAGATTGCTGATGAAAATGGGCATATCGGAATACACACCAAGTGAATGGCGGTTATTCATAGATAGCTCCAAACGGAGCCTAAAATGTGTTCTTCTACACAACGGCAACAGATACAGATCAATCCCAATTGGTCACTCAGTCGGTATGAGAGAAGAGCACGGGACAGTCGCCCTAGTCCTAGAAAAGATATCATACCGAGACCACCAATGGGTGATCTGTGTGGATCTGAAGATGGTGAATTTTCTCCTGGGCCAGCAGAGCGGGTACACCAAGTACCCGTGCTTTATATGTCTCTGGGACAGTAGAGCTAAAGATGAACACTGGGTGAGAAGACAGTGGCCTCTGAGAGAAAACATGGTGGTTGGAGAAAAAAATATCATCAAAGAAGCTTTGGTTGACAGAGAAAGGATCATATTGCCACCACTGCACATCAAACTAGGTTTGATGAAACAATTTATAAAGGCTTTGAACAGAGATGGGACGTGTTTTGGCTACAAATGTAGAAAATTTCCTGCGCTGAGCATGGAAAAGCTGAAGGCAGGTATTTTCGATGGACCGCAAATCCGGGAACTCATGAAAGACCCGCGTTTCCAAGATTCAATGGACAACATTGAGGCACGTGCGTGGTCATCGTTTAGTATGGTTGTGAAGAATTTCCTTGGGAACTATAAGGCCGATAACTACGGTGAACTAGTGGAGAATATGCTCTCTTCTTTTTGTAAACTTGGCTGTAAAATGAGCATCAAACTGCATTACCTCCACAGTCATTTGGATCGTTTCCCCAGATAACCTCGGTGATCTAAGCGAGGAACAGGGTGAACGATTTCACCAAGAACTAAGGACCATGGAAGGACGGTACCGCGGACGATGGGATACTCACATGATGGCAGATTACTACTGGGCATCCAACGCGAATGTCCTGGCACATCTCATCGCAAGAAATCTCAGAAACGCGGTTTATGTGAGATGTCTCGATGAAAGAACTTTTTTTGCCGTTCGTGTCTCAAGCTTGTTTGAATTTAATAAATATTTTCGTACCTTATGCTTGTTTGATGTTAATACACTATTTTTGCTGACATTCATTATACTTCTGTATTCAATTGACAACAACAGTGATTGCCAGTCAGCAATTATATAATATTATTTACATTATATAGAAATATATATAGATATATATCATATCTTGATAAGCAGAGCTGATGGAGAAAAACTAATGTCATTTTTAGAATCAGCGACCTCAATATACCCAGAAACAGGTCTAACATCTAAGTCACCAAAAGTTGTGTTCCCCAGTGTAATATATTAGGGGTGGTCGAAGTTGGTTCCAGAAAGCGAATAAACATCCAGTAGTTGTCGTTTCATCTATGAAATGTGAAAATCACAAAGTAATGCATTTTGATAAAAGATCAGAATGCGAATTTAGCTTTTAAGTTTTTAATTTTTTCTGTTGTCGCTTCATGCTTAAAATCCCGTATGCAGCATACGCGCAACCAAAACAAAGCAAACCCAAAATTATTAACTTGTTTCTATAAGCATAACTATCAACGTTTTGCTTGTATTTTTATGTAATTATTAATTATGCATCTTTATTAAAAAATAATGGTAAAATATTATATTTCCTGTGACCGTTCACGCTTATTTCTTACATATTGCTATTCGCATTAACACTTTCATTATGTTTCAGATTTTCCGGAGTAAATAATGCCGAAAACGAAAACAAGAACCTGGCCCGAAAGAAAAGTGAAGAAAAGTATGGAGGTGGTCCTTGTGAATTATTAATGACGGAACCAAGCACTTACAGGCAGCTGATTCAATACTATTATGACCTTAATCATGCTAACCCTGGCGCAGATTTTTGGGTCTTAGTGCAGCAAGTTAGCAAGGATTTAAAATCCATTTGGTCTTCAGTGAATCCAAGGCTGCCTTTGATTAATGACAAATCCATTGACAGAAAGGTTAAAGACCTACTCACTCTTGTGAAAGACATTAATCGCAAGCATGCTAAGGCAAGTGTCAAACGAAATCTGGATGCTAACTTGGACAAACTTTTTTATATTTCTGCCTGTTCCTGTTCTTTGGATATTTTGCTTGCAATGATTCAAAAGTATACTGTAAGAAGGACAAGTGTACACAAGAACACATCATCTGTGTTTGCCCTCGAAATGCAAAGGTGCCACTTGAAGAAAGAGCATACCTTCGTTATCAGCGACCAAAACAGGTCCTAAGGGTGCATACCAGCTGTCTTCAGTGGACACAGCTGCTGCCAAAAGAGACAGGAAGGCCAAACAAGGACAGCAACATGTACTACCTCAGGAGGAAGTTGAGCTAGTAGGATCTTTCATACAGCCTACAGAGTTGCCTGGACTTACAAGCAGTTCATCTGGTGGCGAGGTTAGTTTCCTTTATTTATATTAATTATATTAATTATAAATAAATAAATAATAAACAAATAAAATAAATAAATAAATAAATAAATAACGCATTAATATTTTCCATTTATTTTCAGGAAGAAGATGAATGGCAGCCTAGGAAGAGGCCTTCAGGAGACTACGGCCTTTTAAAGTTTCCCAGATATGCTATGGAACTTGTCAGAGGTGAACCTTCATCAAATCTGGGCGCAGCTCTTGGGAATGCCTTGCTCCATGACATCAAACACCTACTGAGAGCTGAAGTTGATATCAATCACATCATGATTGACAAGTGTAAATTAGACAGGGCCAAAGCCCAAATTAGGGTAGTTAGTGAGGGTGTGGAATCAGAGAAAAAGACAGCTCATTTGTGTTGGTGTGGATGGGAAAGTTGACGAGAATACCATGACTTACAAAGAAATAGAGACACCTGAAAGGGAAACTGTTCTCAGAAAGTGTGTTGACGCAGAACATCACCTCACCTTCACCTATGAAGATGGAAATCTCCTGGCGCCTACTTGACCACAGAACAATTCCTGTTATAGGCGTCACTGGTGATATCCTTGCTCAGGAGACATTCAGTGTTCTTGAAGAATATAATAGCCTTGAAAGTATCCGAGCCATTCTTCTTGATAATACCGCAACCAACACTGGCTGGAAGAGTGGTTTAGTGGTAAAACTTGAAGAAACTCTGGGGAGGAAACTGCACACTATTGGTTGCGCACTGCATCAGAATGAACTCCCACTAAAAGCTCTTTTCAAAAAAATGGATGGAGTGACAACTGGCCCAAGAAGTTTCAGCAGGCCCCTTGGGCAAAGGTGCGCAGAAGATATCCAGGATGAACCTCAGGTACAGTTTGAAGCTGTGGAAACTCCAATCATTGAAGGGTACATTCCAGAGGAAGTACTGAAAGACCTCAGTCATGATCAAAGGCTTCTGTATGAGTATTGCAGAGGGATCGGATCAGGAAGAGTAGATGACAGATGGGCTGCTTGGAAGATTGGTCCACTTAACCATGCAAGATGGTTAACTCTTACCATACGACTTCTTTGTTTGTACACAAGAGACAACAGACCAAACCTGAATTTGAAAAAGTTGGTCCATTACATTGTTCGAGTTTATGCTCCTGCATGGTTTGAGATAAAGGCATCCTCTAAGCTGCATGATTCTCCTCGCATCCTCTTCTCTGCTATCAGCCGAGTGAGGCTGGTTCCATTTGATGATGTGAAACGCATTGTAAAGCAGAACATCCAGGGTAATGTTTTCTGCCTCCGACCTGAGAACATCCTCTATACCATGGTGAAAGATGATGAAGACAGAATCAGGAATCTTGGGCTTCAGACTATACTCACTCTCAGACACAGGTAAATTTGGCGCTTCTTGTAATTATTATTTTTTTCTTTTGCCAAAGCTGAGTTATTCTCCAAAAAATATGGAAAAAATATTATAATTGTCACTTTAAGTGGATAATTTGTTTGTATTATTGAACTGCAATATTTGAGTACTATTTTTGATTTATATTTATATTTTTATTTTTATTTATATTTTCATTTATATTTTCATTTTCATTTTTCATTTATAGAATGGAGAGCAACCAGGAAGCAGGGAAGAAAATTCCCCAGGTGAATTGGAATGCAAATCACTGGCATGAGCTCATCGACCTCACTGACCCTGATGTCATGGAACCACCTACCACACAGCACCTATCTGATGAAGAAATCCAGTCATTCATGGACACTAACACGAAGCCAGACATTCCAGACTTGCCTTCTCACTCTCAGAGTGTTGAGAGGAGTGTGAAATTAGTGACAGAGGCTTCCCATACCGTGTACGGGTTCGAAACTCGTCACAGATGTATCCTTACTAAAGTACTGAGCAGGAAGATGCGTCCTGCATTTATGTCAAAAGGACATTATTCTCAATCTTATGATGATTTATATGAATAGTTTTTCTTTTTACATGAGAACATGTGATTTTTTTGGATTTATCACCTTTTGAAAGTATTTTTTCAAGTTTTGTAGCCAAAATATGTGAATAAATTAGCAAACATGCATGTTTTTTCAACGAAATTTTATAATTTTACACTTAAAATATAATATACATTAGGCATTGTGTCCTCTTGGGATAGAAAATGATATTGAGTTGCTACATCTATAATTAGTTAATATTATGTCTTCAAAAATGACGAGTTTACCTATCGCGTATGACGAAAATTGGGTCAAAAACCATAACAAACTTTAATTGCAAATCCGCAAGCAGACCCTTATCCGTTTGCTCTAAAAAAAATTTTGGGTTAATTTCTCAACCAAACCTAACTACTGTGCACTTATTCACCTTGCGATTTCAAAACATGTGAAAAATCGACCCGCCCTAATATATATATATAGATAGATAGATACAGGATGACTCATAAATGTGTTTTATAAATTGCAGGCTATATTCTTGAAACAAAAGTGAAGAAAAAGACCATATAAACGTATGCAAATACACAGTGTGATCATTTGCTTCATTAAAGCAAATGTTAGAAATTCTTTCCTACTTCTTGAATGCATGCCTCAGCACGTCGAAAAATATGATAGAGGAGAAATAGTTAAAGGGGAAAAATTAGTGAGTATGAACAAGTGGGGGAATAGCGGTAGTTCACGATGAGAGGGGTAGGTAGAGAGAGATGGGGGGGGTTTCTCGACCTATGTTTATATGGTCTTTTTACTTTACTTTTGCCTCAAGAATACACCCTGTGATTTATAAAACACATGTATGAATCACCCTATATATGTTAACCTCTCTCTATGGCCTTGGATGGTTCGAGGTTGAGGGAGGCTCTGGTCAGGTGGCAACAACGGATTTCTCACTATGGGGTAGCTGTTACCGTGTAGGGACTTGGAATAGTTCTTTGATACTACACTCCGATTTCTTCTTGTAATGGATCGAAGGATTCTGTGAACACGTACTAGGTGATTGGTGAGTCCCCGATTCTTCTTGTAGCGCATTAGAGAAATTATTTATTTTATTTTAAAACTAAGTTCTCTGGAGAAGACTGGGCTCAAAGGAGAAGACAAAGATGTCCTCTTACTGTACGAGTATTTTACTGCTTCTAAACTATTACAGGTAATGCTTCAGCCTCTTGTTCAGATCAGATAGAATAATAATTTGAAAGATTACACTGGTTTATATATGATTTAATTTGGTAACGTCATTATTATTTGATGTGGCCATGTTTTTTCGATTCTTAAGAGGCTGAATTGGTTTGCTAACTTAATCCATACTATGTGGATCTTGCAGAAACTGATAAAGCAATATATTTGAAGATGAAGGCAAATTCTGCTGTAACAGCACACTGAAAAATCTGATGTTATCATAATTTGCCGTGGCAACTAAAAATGGAATTTGAGATATGCATCTTATTAAAATTAAATGTTTAAAATTTTAAATTAAATGCTGATTCAGGATATATGACTTCATCTTTTCTGATAAAAAAAAATACATAAAAAATAAGAGAATACATAAAGAAAATGAACATTGCAGAATTTAACACGATTACATGATTAAACTTAGTTTAAAAAATGATTAGGTAATTTAAAAAGAAATACAGTAATTCATCAATTACTTTGAAAAATAAATTAGAAAGAAAATTAAAATTTTAATTATTTTTCCAAACTTGCATTTTATATAGTTAGAGTGTCACGCGAGTTTGGACTTTATATGCAAAAATGAATGTTGGAAATGTAATTTTTACACACACACACACACACACACACACACACACACATATATATATATATATATATATATATATATATATATATATATACGTATGACGGGTGCATAGAAGTGCTCGGCATACGCCATGTCACAATTTGAAAATATTTCTAACTCCAATACACATGTGTCTAGGCGCAAAGAATGGAAAACTATCTGATTATACAAATGAAATGTTTAATTTCTAAGCCTTTATATATTTGAAGCATTTAAGCACCGTTTCCAGATATCTGAAATATCTAGTAAACATTTTAAAATAGCACTTAATTATTTCATGAAGCTAAACTCATTATGAGATGCCGAGTACATATTTTATATACAGTATATAGCCAAACGTCTGATACCATTTAGAGTGAATCAAACAGTTATGATGTTTACTAAACGTGCCATTTCTTGCTGGTTATAGTTGCATGTAAAAGGTTTTAATGTAGGAAGGAAGTGCCAAGGGTGACCGCTTGCAAAAATTCCCCCACCCTCTAACTTACAGAAGAAGGAGAGAGCCGAAATCAAGGTGTCCAAGGATCTTAGAAACGATGTTATTTTGTTTTCATATTTTTATAAATTTTGAAAAGAACATCCACTACTAAATCCTTGAAAATATTTGAATAGTGATGCATCCAGAGAAGTATAAATGCTTAGACGCAATATGTACAAAACCATTGTCATATACAGCAGTATTTATAAAAAATTAGTGAACAAAGGAAAATCGAGAATCGAAAAATGGCTAATGATGTTTATTTCTCAAATGTCACACAAAAGGTTTAGGCACCCTTCAAATCAATAACCCCTACAATGTCCTTTTCCTGCCATTACTTCAAACAGACACTTCCTTTTACTATCTTATGGGTTCGTTCCTTTTGCAGTTGTGACCATTCTTCTTGATAAAATGTCTCCAATTCAGAAAAAATCTCCGAATTTTCCGTATGGCCCATCGCTTCAGTGTCAGGGACGTTTCAACATAGCTGCAATCGGTGCAGTGCACCGACGGGCTCCTTGTCCTTACTCATTGTAAAGCAACAGTCATTGAAGAAACCTAATACAAATATTGATGAGCATTTGTTATTTTATTTCAGATAAACATCTTTCATTTTCAATTATCAATACTTTTATATCGTTTTATCTAACATTGTGTTTTTTATCTTTCAGAACTTTTAGATATAAATTTTATATACATGATAATAATAATAATAATAATAATAAATGCGCAAATTTTTTTCATATAATTTCAATAATTGGTACTTTTTCATTAAAAATGCACGAAATTGAAGTTATATAGTAACTAATTAACACAAATAAGGTACGAGTATGCTCAATAAAGCGGACCACTCAGAACTTTGCACCAAGAATTCTGAAAGCTTAAAAACGTCCTTGTTCACTGTTTCCTAAGATACTCGATAACAGTGAGGTCCGGGAAGTGTGAAGTGCGTCCTAAAAGTTAGATTTCTTTCTGTTCCAACCATTTTACTTTTACTTTTATTTCTGGATGTATCATGTGGGAATATCCTTCCACGCTCCATTTTCAGCTTCCTCATCAAAGGAAGGTTTACAGGTTTTTTTCTTGTAACCTTGTCACGACTTGTCAACATCGACATTTCACTGTTTTACCATACTAAGCGTCACTTTTATCACTTTTATACCCACCGATATATGATACAACTCGTTTGTAGGAGGGGATTGTAGACACCAATCGACCAGGGAAGTACTCCGGGGTGGAAGTTAGGCAGGAGTCAGGGAGGGATTGTAGACACCAATCGACCAGGGAAGTACTCCGGGGTGGAAGTTAGGCAGGAGCCAGGGAGTGCTGGAACTTCCGTTTCTCCTATCACTGTCCTCCTTCGTTGATCTTTTTCACCCTCATCTATCCTGTGAGCAGTCCAGCATGCTCTCAAACACACAATTCTCCCTTTATTCCTCACTACACATACATGCATCTTACACACTACACAACCTTTACAAAATTTATATTAAAATAAAAGGCATCATTGAACCTTGGGGACCTTGTTTTTGGCTCTCTCCTTCTTCTATGGTGGGGTCACTTTTGCGGGCGCTCCCCCTTAGCCCCCTCCTTTCTACATAAAAAAAAATAATAACGCTTAAGAGGTTAATATAAAACACGGAACTTTATCATTCGATTTTATGACTAATTTTTTGTTTTTAAAATCTCCCGTTTTTCTGAACATTTTACGCTGGTTTGATATGCCTGAACCATAAAGTTTTTAATATTTATCTTTTAAATTTTGACTCTCACTGTTAGTTTCAGTCTAGCCCGCCTGAATACTGAGAGTAGTGTCTCTCGAAAAGCTCCACGGTTTTTAGTATTTTATCTATTAAGTTTTGTGGATTTTATTTGTTTTAACTAATTTCTACACGGTTATTTTTTTTTCAACAATTAAATAGATAGATAGATAGATAGATAGATAATTAATGAATGTACGAAGCGAATTCTACAAAAATTATCAATTTGCAATTCGCAATATTTGTTTTAACTGCAACATCTTTGTTTATTATTAATTCCTCGACAAAAAAAAAATTCCATCTCATTTTCTTTTGATTCATTTAACAGAAATCATGATAAGAATGTGAGAAATCTGACACACACACACACACACACACACACACACACGGACTCTCTCTCACACTCTCTCTCTCTCTCTCTTGTCCCTGAAGCTGTGAATGTATCACGAAAGCGCTCGGATTTCGTGTTTCCTTTTCCTTTTCCCTGTGGTTGTTTGCTTATTAAAAAGATCACTTGTTCTGTGATTTTATTGCATATATATATATATATATATATATATATATATATATGAAAATTATTTCACGAAAGTAACACGTGAAAAATATTTATGATGAATAAAACCACGAAGGAAAGGAAACACAAATGGTGCTCAAGCGCTTTCGTCTAATGACATCCTCAGGAACACTGAAGTACATAAAAGGGTGAGAGCCTATATATAGGTTACAGAAAAAAAAATAAATAAATAAATAATATATATATATATATATATATATATATATATATGTTAACCCCTCCGTCTATGGCCCTTGGGTGGTTCGGATCGACGGGGGTTCTAGTTAGGAGGCAGCAACGGATATTTCTTCTATAACATTCTAATTCTTTTTCGGTCGCCTCTTGTTAAACTCTTGGCTACAGACTCGCCAGACTGTTATGCCAATACCTTCTATGGTGCTTGGGTTGCCTGTCTCTTTCTCTCGCTTTATGGGTCGACGATTATTAATTCTTCTCTTGCTATAATACTCTGATACTTTCTCTTGGTACTAAAATTATCGACTTTTCTTTTATAACTTATCGACTTAACTGACTAAATTCCTGAAGAGAACAAGGCTCGAAGGTAAAGATAAAAACTTTTTCTACTGTGGTTTACTTCTCAAAATGTACAGGTAGTGCTCTGAATTTACAGGGGTAGAGGTTCGACCTCTTTCGACCATGGCTCAGGCCGGAATCTAAAAAGTTAAGGAGGCAAGGGGCCTCTGCCCCCTCCTCGCAGCGAGGCTGCTAACAAGGGAGTCGTAATGAAGTGCCGTAATGAAGTACCGCAATGAAGTGCCTTAATTTTTATAAATACATGTATAATATAAACCTAAATGTTGGGGGGAAGACAGTTGAAGGTTAAGTTCCCCCCTTTTAAACACATGATCAGATGTTTGAAAAATTCCAAATAAAAATAATAAAAAAAATTAAAATAACAAAAACTAATTTGTATTTTTCGCCGTCTACATTTATGAAGACGATATCATTTCGTAATAGTACATAGGTACAATTTAAGTACACCACTGAGCCCATTTTCGTTTTGGTCTATTACAATTATGATTACAATTACCAATTCATTCATATTCACTTATTGTTTAATTACACTTCCATTTAAAGTACATTCTTACATTACCGTATATATTAAATCATTACATTTAATTACTGTTTCAATGAAGTACATTACAAGTTATTATTAATTACAGTTTCATTAAAGTACATTACGTTATATTAAATTAAAGTATTACAGTTAATTACAATTAAACAGTTACTATAACTTTGTTTTGTTTTTTTACAGTGTTTCATATTAATAGACAATTAAGATGTTAGAAATATAATACAAAGTACATGGGCACATACGGTATGGATTTATATACAACATACGTTATAATATGTTATAAATTTGAAATCAGACGGACAGGAGGTTTCACGTTTTCAGATGTTTGATTTATGCTGATTTGCGAATTGCGTACACTTGCATAAGCGTTTATGAATATCTTGCGAGGGGTGAACGCACTTGAAAAAAAATAATAAAAAAAACAATACGAGAACGTATTTGAGCGTTTTCGAACGAATGCAAAAGTTTTGTGTTTCATAGATTGACACGAGTAAAAATGAATATTTACTAAAATTTATATAGGATAATGATCAAGGGAAATTAATGACGGGAAAATGTGACGCATGGATGAATATGGTTGAATAATAATGTTTATACTACATAACACCACAACATTATTATTAAAGAATTTACCATACATTGCATACGGAAGATGTCCATATACTAAGCACGTGATTTAGTGTACAAGGTATGGGAAACGTAAAGAGAATTAAGTTATTTTATGACGTCATAGTGTATAAGTCATTATTAGAAAAGATGAATTAGAGACAAAGAGTGGGTAGTACTGACTAAGAACTACAAAGCCGGGTTCCAATCCTGTTATATGCAATGTGTATGCATAATCTAGGGTCGAGGGTGAGATGCAAGACAATCATAATTAATTATAATAACTTCTATAACAAATGGAAAATGGATAATGGATACGACTAAACCACAGAAATGGTAGATCATAGGGTTGTGACACAAACAAAAATAGGAAGCTACAAATAAAATTTTTATCCAAAACTCGCTTAGGCAATTTTGGTTTCTTATGTAAAAATGAATATGGATTATTCATTGTTCATTTTTACATATATATATATATATACATACATATCTATATATATATATATATATATGCAATAAACGGAGAAGTAAAAATAAAAATTAAAAATTAAAGGATTATCAGAGAGGCATACAGATTTGTAAGGAAAAAATATCGATTTTTAGCACAAGATCAAATGAATTATAAAAATACAAATTTAATGGAAATCTGCCCTGGTTTTAACACTGCCATTTTTGGTTAAGTTTCGATGTATATAAAAATAAAATGAAAATTAAAAGTTAATAAAGTAGCATACAAGTTTACCAGATATTTAGCGTTCTACCCTACTTATCTAAATCTGTTTTGAAGGAATTCAAAACAACAGGATCGAGTTGAAAAAGACCTTTGCTTATGTTGTATGCCTCTCTGATAATCCTTTAATTTTTAATTTTTATTTTTACTTCTCCGTTTATTGCATATATATATATATATATATATATATATATATATATATATATTTCTTTTTTTTTCTTTCTGTAACCTATATATAGGATGTCACCCTTTTATGTACTTCAATGTTCCTGAGGATGTCATTAGACGAAAGCGCTTCAGCACCATTTTGTTTCCTTTCCTTCGTGGTTTTATTCATCATAAATATTTTTCACGTGTTACTTTCGTGAAATAATTTTCATATAATGAACACCACGC
This sequence comes from Bathynomus jamesi, assembly GCA_023014485.1. NCBI lineage: Eukaryota > Metazoa > Arthropoda > Malacostraca > Isopoda > Cirolanidae > Bathynomus > Bathynomus jamesi. Next base: position 1,818,374 of record JAJOZX010000169.1, on the reverse strand, counting down.
GTTCCTTCGGCTTGCTGTTCCCTCTCTTGTCTCCGTTTGTGTCCGTGTTTTCTTCTACATTAATGAAGGGGCATGCAATTCGTATCCGACGAAAGTTTCTTACTAATTGTCTAGAGGAGCAAGTTCTTCCCAAATCCCTGCTTCCGATTCGCCTCAGACAAATTGACGACCATCCGTTCAACAACTTCAGCAGATTAATTTTAAAGAAACATATTGAAGTCACCAGACAAAATGAGTGGTCCGCCTTCAAAAATTTAAACATCGCCAAACATAATTTTGTAACCGTTATTCCCCAACCGTGGATCCAACCTTTGTTTGATGAAATTTACAACGAGTTGCGTCGGAGAACTTCTTCACTTCGTAATATTTTGGATCGAAAAATTAAAAGTCTCATTCGAAATAGTCAGTGGAGTAAAAAAGCAAGCTCAAAGTGTGTTTTGAACCTTTCTTCGAAAAACATTAGTGACGATGCAAAAAGTGCCCTTGGATATGGTATGTCCTTTTTTATTGTTAAAAAACCTTCGGCTTTACAAATTTGTTACAGTCTCGCGTGTTTTGAAAAACAGTGTAATCTCCCTCAGTATTTGTTTAACATAGTTAAAGGCCTCGTTTATAGTGCGGCGAATAGTAATTAAGAAGATAACTTTCCTAAACGTTTTCGCAATAGCCTCTCACAATTAAAAAAAGATGGGAAGCTCCATATTACTAAAGCAGACAAGGCTAACACCGTAGTTATTATGGACAAAGTGGACTACATCGGAAAGATGAACGAGCTTCTCCAGGACCCCGCCACATACAGCAAACTTAGGAAGAACCCGCAGGATGACGTCATCAAATCATTTAATAGTGGCTTGAAACGCATTCTCAAAGATCATAAGGACTTAATTCCGCTTTTCATGTCCACTTCACCTTCTCTGCCCTACCTTTACGGTCTTATTAAAACCCACAAACCTGGCAACCCTATGCTCCCTATTATTAGCTCGGTGGGCTCTATTACTTATAAACTCTCCAAATGGCTTGTCAAAGTCTTGTCCCCCATTCTCGGAACTATCTCTGATTCACATGTAAAAAATTCCATGGATCTTACTGAAAAATTGAATAATGCACGTACTGAAACTAACGATAGATTGATCAGTTTTGACGTTTGTTCATTGTTTACAAAAGTGCCGATTGACGATATGCTTGACTTTCTCTCCCAAGAATTACATAAGTATGACCTGCCACTACCTTCACACATTGTTTTGGATCTTATTAAGCTTTGCATCAAAGACTGTAAATTCACTTTCAATAACGAGTATTATCAACAAGTTTTTGGGATGGCCATGGGCAACCCCTTATCGCCCCTCCTCTCCAATATTTACATGGAGTTTTTCGAAATTACTTACATTCCAAGAATCCTGGGGGTTGGCATCCCTTGGTTGCGGTACGTCGACGATATTTTGTGTATCTGGCCCATGAATCGTGACCTGATAACTTCCTCCTTCAGTTAAATGATCAAGTCCCCTCCATTAAGTTTACTTTAGAAGTGGAACAAGACAATTCAATCCCATTTTTGGATGTGCGTGTACATAGGGAAAGCCCAGGTTTTAAGTTTAGTATCTATCGGAAAACAACAAACAATTTGTCCTACGTACACTTTTACTCGGGACATGACACCCCCACTAAGAAGGCCATTTTTTCATCAATGTTTCTCCGCGCCCTTAGGATCGCCAGTCCGGAATACATCGATGCCGAATTGGAAAAAATCAACGGTATTGGAAGTGATCTGTGTTATCCATCTGCGTTTATGGAATCTTGTCTCAACAAGGCAAAACGAACTTTCTATCGTGTGAATAATAACACTCGTACTTTGTCAAAAAATACTTTAGTACTTCCATTTTTCCCGGGCTTTTTAGGCATTGCTAATGTACTTAAACTTTTGGATATTAATGTAGTATTTTCATATAACAATATCGTGAAAAATATCATAGTAAAAAATAGCCCTACTAATAATTCAGGCATTATCTATAAAATTGGGTGTAAACAATGTGATTCCTTTTACATAGGTCAGACGGGAAAGGATTTGCACACACGTATAAAACAGCATCAATATTCCGTTAGAACAGGACAGTTGTCCAGTGCCCTTTTTGTCCATTTGTCAGAGTTATCCCACTGTATTGATTGGAATAATGCTTCAGTTTTATTCCACTCTAGCAACATTGTTAATAGAAATATTCTTGAGTCTGCCATTATCCAACTTTCAAATAACTTCAACATAAGCAAAGGTCTTTTTCAACTCGATCCTGTTGTTTTGAATTCCTTCAAAACAGATTTAGATAAGAAGGGTAGAACGCTAAATCTTTGGTAAACTTGTATGCTACTTTATTAACTTTTAATTTTCATTTTATTTTTATATACATCGAAACTTAACCAAAAAAGGCAGTGTTAAAACCCGGGCAGATTTCCAGTATAAATTTGTATTTTTATAATTCATTTGATCTTGTGCTAAAAATCGATATTTTTTCCTTACAAATCTGTATGCCTCTCTGATAATCCTTTAATTTTTAATTTTTTATTTTTACTTCTCCGTTTATTGCATATATATATATATATATATAGATATGTATGTATATATATGTATATATATATATATATATATATTTATTTTTCTTTTTTTTTCTGTAACCTATATATAGGCTGTCACCCTTTTATGTACTTCAGTGTTCCTGAGGATGTCATTAGACGAAAGCGCTTGAGCACCATTTTGTGTTTCCCTTCCTTCGTGCCGGAATAAAATGAACACCGGTGATTGTGAATGAACTTTAGTTACCTGTGAAGAAAACACAATTAAATAAACTACATATATTAGAATTTGGTAGCATGTCATTTGGTCGTATGCAGTGCTTGACTTCGTGTGGGCATCGAATCACTGCATATTATGTACGGCAGGGCTTCTCAAACTAGGGGTCGCGTAAATATTATTGGGGGTCGCAGAAACATTTGAAAATATTATTTTTTTCATAAATATACAGTGTTAGTACCTATTGCTTTTATGACATTGAGTGAAGGGTCGCGAAAAAATTTGTCTGAACCAAAGGGGTCGCAAGTGAAAAAAGTTTGAGAAGCCCTGATGTACGGTATATAACAGCCTGGCCCAGAGTATGCCAAATGTGGAGGAGTTTTTGTCGTAGCTCATGCAGATGTCGTTTTTTCTGAGCCATGTGTTCCCATACGTGTTCGATGACGTTCATACCGAGAGTTTGCATGGGGCGCCCAGGAAAGCAGCTGTAACCCATTCTATAGCTTTCATGCAAAGGTGGTTCTGGACATATGACATGTGGTCAGTGCTATGCCTGCTAACCCCTAAAGTTAGCGCCGCTAACGCTAACGCTACCTACCATAAAACTTACGCTAACCACCCCAATTTATATGTTCTGCCTTCTGTAATTTACTTACAGATATTAGCACACACCTTGATATAATTGGTTGCTAAGGTACATAAATGTGACGTTATAGTCTACGAAAATGAAAAAAAAATTATGTAGGAGTCGAGTTTCTTCCGTATATATTAATAGGGAAAACAAACCAACGAAAAAATAAATTCTGTTCAATTTATGCAAGTGTTTTGAAAAACTTTGTGATTAGCGGTTAGCGATTGACTTTTTGTAAAAACTTAGCGCCGCTACGTGTTTCGCTAACAATTTAGAAACTTAGCGGCGCTAATTTTAGCGCCGCTAAGCCCATCACTGCATATGGTGCCATCTTCCTGTAGCAAGTATGTTACATACTACAAAACACCTTGTTCATATAATGGTAAGAGGGCGTTCCGAAGGAGTCTAATGTAACCTGCCGAATTGAGCTGTCCTTCGATAAGCACCAGGTAACTTATCAGTGTGTCGCACTACACCTGTACGGAACGGCACTGAGTTGAATCCCAAATTGGTGCAACCAACTATAAAATTCGGTTGTTGTGATGTTATGGTGGTTATGGTGTAGTCAGACATTTGCTACTCTGGAATAACTGACCTTTTTTTCCGAGAGGGACGTCTTAATTCACAAGATTACATATTCATTTTAGATAAGAGCCCCTGTTTTTATTTCGGAATGGAATACTTCACTTGGAGGACATTATATTTCAAGAAGACTATCTAACAATTTCTTCATTTTTAAAGTCCGTTATGAAGGGATCTTATAAAGAATCTTCCTGCAACCCAGCATGTTAGGCTTTTTCGCATAAGACTCTTAATTATATTTTTATTTCATTTTATTTCAAAACTATTTCTCTCACGGGAAACTGTTTGTTGTATTAGATTGTATTAGTATTGCATTGTACTGTGTTAGTATTATATTTTCCTTTCTTTCTTTGTACACAAACACTGTTTGTGGAACTCTTTTGTAAATGCTGTTTACTTATGCATAGAAGGAATCGATCAGTTGTAGTCGTTTCTTCGAACGAACTTAATCTTTCCTTTGATAACCTTGCAATATTCATTAACTACAGCTTTGTTTTTGATGTTTCCTGAGAGAATCATCTCTTGAAGGAATAAGTTTATATATTATATAGAAACAGTCAGTTATTGTATGTACGTTCATGATTTAATAAGAAAGCTGACATTAAAATCAACAATTCTTGTCAGCGATATTTATCCTGAGGGAGTGAAATATGATAGAAATAGTTTTTGATTGTTCTTTAAGATAAGAAGTTGATAGAAAATTGCAATGCGTTTGAAACTTTATTTTACAAAATCACTGTAATTTAATTATTTTATATTTACTTATTTAATTTAAAAAGTCTATATAATTATCAATCAAATTTTTAAAAGATTTTCTACATTATACGCCTGCCAAGTATCAAATGAATATAATTTTATCCTATAAACAATATGAAATATTGCGAAAGTGCTTACACGAGGGCCATTCAATATATTTTGCCCCACCTTTTTTTTTTTTTTTTCCAAGTTTCCTTGTAAGTTACAGAAATTTTGTACACAAGTAGTTACATACCTTTTTGACAAGTTTTTATTTTTCCACATAGTCTCCATCTTTTTCTATGGCTTTCCTCCGCCTCGAAACAAGGGCCTTTATTCCTTGCTGGTAAAAGTCTGCTGGGTTCCGCTGGAGCCACCTCTTAATCTCCTCAACAACCTCATCGTCACTCTGAAACTTTCTTCCACGAATAGCATCCTTCATTGGCCCGAACAAATGGAAGTCTGAAGGTGCCACATCCGGGCTGTATGGAGGGTGGGGTAACACAGTCAAGAGCATTTTTGTGATGGCCTCTCTTGTTTGCAAACTGTTGTGTGGTCTTGCGTTATCGTGCAAAAGAAGGACGTCTTCAAGTTTTCTCTCCGGTCGAACTCGCTTTATACGTCTCTGGAGTCTTTGTAGGGTAGCAATATATGCCTCTGAGTTGATTGTTTGTCCTTTCTTCATAATGTCCACCAGAATCACCCCTTTCATGTCCCAGGAGATGGTGGCCATAACCTTTCCTGCAGAGGGAGCCATTTTGAACTATTTCTTACGTGGGGAGTCAGCGTGATGCCACTCCATGGATTGGCGTTTTGTTTCAGGTTCAAAGTGGTGTACCGAAGTCTCATCCCCAGTCACAGTTCGTGAAAGGAAGTCATCCCCTTCTGTTTCGTATCGAACCAACGACTCAGAAGTAATTTCTTTTCTTTGGGCTTTGTGATCTTCAGTCAGTTCGTGAGGAACAAACCGTGAACACACTTTTGAGTATCCCAGTTGCCGAATTATCGTATTCACACTTCCTTCACTAATTCCTAGCTCGAGTGATAGCTCCATGTATGTGACGCCGATTTGATCGAATGATGCTGTTAGCACGTTGCACAGGTGAGATATCACAGCCGATGTCGGGCGACCGCTGCGTGGCTCATCATCGAGGTTGGCTCTCCCTCTCTCCGATGATCTCACACGTTTCGACCAGCATCCAACCGTGCTTCGATCAACAACAGCATCTCCGTAAACGTTTTGTAGACGTTTTGAATATTTCCAACTGTTTCCTTCTCTGCGTTAAGAACTCGATAACAGCTCTCTGTTTACGACGCACATCACTGTCAGACACTATTTTCAAACTGCGTTAACCATCGGTTTTATACAAGGGCGTTTAAAAGCGGTTTTATACAAGGCGGGGAGGTTCAAACTGGAAAAATCCGGTTATGTGAAGCGCAGAAAGTTCAAACTTACGGCCCAAAAGACATTTCAGCCCCATGGCCTATTATTTAGCTAAGAAAAAAGGGTGGGACAAAATATACTGAGTGTCCCTAGTAAATTCATATGTAACTAATTTATCTCTTATAATTGTATCGTACAAAAAAAGATATATATATATATATATACTGTATACACACACACACACACACACACACACAGATAATATAATTATATATATATATATATATATATATTATATATATATATATATATATATACCGGGTGTCCGAGAATTATCTGTACAATTTTTGGCTGTTATTAAAAGTCAACCATGAAGTGTAGAAATTCCAGTGTTGTCCCATTTTACAGAGAATCTCATTACGTTTTTTCTGATACCACGTTTTGACAAGTTTTTTAGAAATGTACGCGGGTGACAGACATTGATGATTTAAAAGCAAGAATCACAGCTGCTATTGAGCGAATTGATGTGGATATGCTGCAGCGTACATGGCAACATTTGGAGTATCGATTGGATGTTTGCGAATCACTAATGGTGCACATATCGAATGTTTGTAACAACGTTACTTTAATAAAAGAAACTTTTGAAAATACAGATTCTAAATAATCTTGTTTAAGAATTTTACGTGTGTTATCAAGAATTTTATTAAAAGATGTAATTGTACAGATAATGTTCGGACACACTGGAATTTCTAAAAAACGTGTCACAACTTGGTATCAGAAAAAACTTAATGAGATTCTCTGTAAAATGGGACAACACTGGAATTTCTACACTTCATGGTTGACTTTTAATAACAGCCAAAAATTGTACAGATAATTCTCGGACACCCTGTATATATATATATATATATATATATAATTTTCTTAATTACATTGATAAAAGCCGTTTTTTCATTTAATTTAAATGAACCTATTTAGAGATACATTTAAGACCTTAATTCCTCTGACAAGTTAAATGAGTTAGAGAAATAAACTCAATTTTAGAGTTGGAAATAAGAATCTCATTTCTTTTAATTAAGCTATAAACACGCGAAAACAAAACACTCTAAACGAATTTTTAATTTTGTGGATTTATTTTTAAGTGTATATATATATATATATATATATAAATTATATATATATATGTGTGTGTGTGTGTGTGTTTGTGTGTGTGTGTGTGGGTGTGTGTGTGTGTGTGTATTCATCTAGAAACCGCGCAGTGCGTAAATGCATGATTTTAACAGGTTCCTCTAACGGGAGTATATAACTTTTCCAAATTTAATATAAATATATCCGAAGAAAACTTAAAATCGCCATGTTTTGTGAACAATGGTTCTTTTGCATTATCCTCCCAACACTAATTTTTTTATATAATGTTGGTTTGGTTTTGGTTATGATACTTTATTTTCCTTCCATTATAAAAAAAATTAGTGTTGGTATTAGGTTAGGTTAGGTTAGGTTTGGTTAGGTTAGGTTAGGTTAGGTTTGGTTAGGTTAGGTTACGGTAAAAACAGCCCGCCGCCATTATAAAAAAAATTAGTGTTGGGAGGATAATGCAAAAGTACCTGAACAATTCGTGCTCTCTAACAGATTTAAACCAAAAGTGTCTAGTGTCATCACTAACATACGTTCGGATGAACTACAACATTGCGTCTCGTAACATGAACCAGGTGTTCTCCTCTGCTTCCTTCGAGAGAAAGGAGAGCACTTTTAACAATTATGTTAATTCCTAACGCATATGGAGTGCATTTTAGTGTTTTTATTGTGGTTAGCACCAGACAATTTTAGTCAGTCTTAACAATTTCCTGCCGGTATATGATATATTGTTACGTAAAATCGGATAGTTTCGGAACTAGTCATTTACATTAACATATTTTGGATTCCTTTCAAACAACTCAACAACACTTTTATAAACTTGTACAGTAGAAGCAATCGTAGAAGCGTTGCATTGTAATGAAATTTATATTATTATTTCCGGTGGGACATTACAGTTTCCCTCGACAGGAAAGGATTAAGTGATACTTCTAAGTAACAAATGGTTAACTCTTCTACAATTTTCGGGTCTTTTCCGTTTAGGGGCTAGCAGCGAATTTTAATGAAAATCGGTATACTACTGTAGTTTTTGGTCACTGATTTAAAAAATAACTTTCTTTTTTTGGAGAAATGAAAAACAAACATGTTAGAGCACTTTCAATAACACTGGTCAACAAAGATTTTTCATCAGAGTAAAATTTGTGGTGGCTGGATAGCAGTTTTCACGCTGATTCCAAAACTGCATTCAGATGTTTTCTAGCACGTATAGGTTTCAAGATGAAGGCATATATATAACTATACAGATTTAACCATTTTAAATAGGCAAAATACTAATATTTCAACATTTGATTGTGTTTATTTTATTGTTTTTTTTTAGTTTATTCATCTTATTGATTTCAATTATCTTAATTATACATCTTATGTATTTCAGGTGTGAGCTTTTACGTCGAGCAGCATTGTGATTCAGGCAACAACGCCGTGCTTTGTGTGTCAAAAGATCAGTCCAGTCCAAGAACTTGTGTGTCAAGTTGGTGTACATTTTTTTTAATTTATAGTTTGCTTAGGTCAGTCAACATGCCTCGACAATGTAAGAATGACCCCTGAAAGCAGTTGTTTTGCATAATGGTAATATAATGCCATCCATCCCCATTGCCCATTCCGTCCATCTAAAAGAGATATATGACAATATGGATATACTACTTAAGGCAATCAAATACGACAGTCATCAATGGAATGTTTGTGGAGATCTAAAAGTTATAGGAATGCTTATGGGTATGCAGCCAGGATTCACAAAATTTTGTTGTTTCCTTTGCCTGTGGGACAGTCGCGCCACTATAGAACATTACACCAAAAGTGACTGGCCACTTAGGTATACATATGTCCCAGGATAAGCAATGTCCAGTCTGTCCCTTTAGTGGATCCCCAAAAGATCTATCTGCCACCTCTTCACATTAACTTGGTTTAATGAAGAATTTTGTTAATGCAATGGGTAAAGTCAATTCTGAAGGGTTCCAATACCTTTCAAGGAAATTTCCGAAGGTTACTGCAGCAAAATTGAAGGAAGGAATTTTTGTTGGGCCACAAATAAGGGAGGTTTTGAATGACACTGAATTTGAAAAAGTCCTAAGTCCGCTGGAATTGAAGGCTTGGCTGGCGTTCAAATGAATATGTGAAAACTTTCTTGGAAGCAACAAGTCACCTGCGTATAAGGATGGAGTCAAGAACCTCCTTGATGCCTTCAAAGAAATGGAGTGTCGAATGTCGTTAAAAATTCACTTCCTGCATTCCCTTAGATTTCTTTCCTGAAAACCTTGGTGCAGTGAGTGACGAGCAAGGAGAGCGCTTCCATCAAGATATTCAGATGATGGAGAAGCGCTACCAAGGATATTGGAATGAAAGCATGATGGCGGACCATTGTTGGATGCTGTATCGTGACAATCCAGGCCAAATTTACAAAAGGAAATCACACTCACAGCGCTTTTAATAAAATAATGTATATATTCTTTATTTATAAGTACATTGAATAACGTATATGATGTATTTGTTGTTTAGCATTCCTAAGTGTAATCTATACATCCATAAATTTTCTTATAGCAATATCAAAAACTTAAAAATATCAAAACTAGTGTATCTATATAACTATACGTGCTAGAAACAAAATAAAACCAGATTCGGAATCAGCGCGAAAAATGCATTAAGAAAAGTGTGATCATGTTTGTGATGAGAAGAAAAGTTTCATTTTGTTGGCCAGTGTATTTAATATGTGTTTTAACTAGCTTAAACTAGTTACAGAGGATTGTGTTAAATTTAACCAGAGTCACAAACTGCTACTGTTTATGAAAAAGTGCTCTAAGTGTGGGAAAGTGTGTTCCTTTGATAAAAATACCCAGTTCTTTCGCTGCCAAAAGCGTCGGTCAAACGGTAAAAAGTGCAACTTTAAATTATCCCTAACGAAGAATACGTATTTTGAAGGATCCCGGCAGATCTGTAAAAGTAGCAGAAAAAAATTAAGAATTATCACCAATTAAATAACCAAGTTAATTGAATGCCCAGTTAAGTCAATTGAATGCCCGGTTAGGTCAACTGTACGCCCTTAACGATTGGTTAGGTTAAGTCATGATATTTTCTTAAAAACACATTAATTATTTAAAGTGCTCTAACATGTTTGTTTTGCATTTCTCGAAAAAAAAGAAAGTTATTTTTGAAATCAGTGACCAAAACTACATTAGTATACCGATTTTCATTAAAATTCGCTGCTAGCCCCCAAACGGAAAGCTCCCAATTTTCGGTTGAATTTTTTTTTTGTGTTTCATTTTCAGTGTTATTATAAGTTATTGTATAATAAGTGTGAAAAAGCTCGCATTTCACTGCAGTTTCATTCTGATCACCCTGTACGCACTATACATCACATATGCTGTACAGTATAAAAGCAGTGATTACTGCTTTATCTAAATATAGAACATAGTCTTAAAATTTTATTTTTTTTCTTGCTTTTTTTTTTTATCTTTTAATTACCGACTGTTAACTCGAAATTCGAAAATCGAAAAATGGGAAGATAATTTCAAAACTTTCAAATTCACGCCGATGGAAAGTTCCTTTCATTTCTTTATCAAATTGTATTTAAAGTTTCAACCTCGATATTTCGATACAAGCTTTTCTTTTCCTGTATTTATTCTCCTCTTTCTTTAAAACTGCTTTTTAAAGCAAAAATACATTCAATTTTCTCCATTTTCTCATTCTTCTTCAGGAAAAGTGGAAGAAAAAGAGGATTCGAGAGAATGAGCATATAAAAAAGTGACTCCAGTTAAGATATATAAGAAACAGCTGTTTCATTATTAGCAAACGGTGATCTGATATTAAGTTACATTTTTCTTTTCTATGTCTTGTATTTATTTATTTTTTGTTATAAACGTTTTCAGTTATTTAAAAAAAATGATTAAAAATAATGGAAGAGCTGAAGGAAATTATTTGTAAGTGTAAAATTAATTTTACTTAAATAAAGTGTGTATATATCGGGTGGTCTGAAAAAAATGACGCATTTTTTAAAAATTAATATCTCAGTAACCCCCTTCCTTATCATGACAATTTTTATATGCAAGATACTTTCAAACTTCTTTTTTTGAATGCAAGAAACGGAATTCTGATATCTTTTATAGTTTTCTCGCAATTAACAAAAGTAACAACATGGGTCAAAAAAACGAATATCATGAGAAAGGAAAAATTTAATCAGAAATTTAACTAATTAATTTACAGGAAATGATCGATTGGACCACCACTCTGTTGACACACTAATCTAAGTCTTTTCTTCCACACAAAATAATACTTCTTACTTCATTAATGCCAATTTCTTGCCAAGATTCAAGTATTTTACTTTTTAATTCTGATTCGGTGAATTTTTCTCGTCGACCTCGGTAAACCTTCTCTTTTAGTAACTCCCAAATTGAGTAGTCCATAGGATTACAATCTGGGCTTTGTGGTGGCCACTCATTTTTCGTTATTAATTTTGGTGTATTGCTAATCAGAAACGACTGTGTGGCGTAGCTTGTATGCGACGGTGCTCCATCTTGTTGAAATATGAAATCATTTTCTTGATACAGGCGACGACAATCCGGCAACAATTTTGTTCTTAAAAGTTCAATGTAATTTGCAGAATTCACCTTTGTCTTTTCAGTTTCAATAAAATGAACATCTGTCTTGCCATTCCAAGAGACCCCTGCAGATATCATAACCTTTTTGGAGAATCTTGACGTTTCATGATACAATCTGTTTATTGAAATGTCACACTTTTTACCACGCCCGCAGACAACATCATTTTGACGGTTTCGCGGAATTTCTAGAGTGAAATCTTTTTCATCCGTGAAGACTATCTTTTTAATATCAACGACAGAGAAATTATCAAGTAACTTTCTGCACCTTGTTTTTCTTTTATCCTTAACAGTATCTCTTTTTCTAGAAGATACTATTCTTTTGAAGGCTTTTAGTTTTTGTGCTTTAATTATTCGGTGTACAGAAGTCTTTCCAATATTCAAATGTTTAGCAATTGTTCTTTGTGACAAATGACTTCCTGGTTTATCTTCTTGAGAGCAGATTTTATCGTTGATGTAATCCACATTTTCTGGAACCGAAGCTGTTTTAGGTCTACCGCTTCCTGGTTTTCTGGCAGTACTTCCCGATTCGCGAATCTTCTTTAAGAGTCTTTCCACTGCACGCCTTTTCCACTTTTTGCCGGGAAACTCTTGCAATAACCTTCCAGTCTTCCATCCTTTTTCACAGTAACAATTTTTAATGAGAATACGATCTTCCTCTGACAACATCATTAAGGGTACTGACGAATTGTTAAAAAATAAAAATATCCAAAATTTGACTTGTTCATTCCTGTAGAGTTTTGTAATAACTTGCAAAAATATCGCATGATATCGTATAAAAATGATATCGTATAAAAAACGGATATTATATGTTTAGCAATTGTTCTTTGTGACAAATGACTTCCTGGTTTATCTTCTTGAGAGCAGATTTTATCGTTGATGTAATCCACATTTTCTGGAACCGAAGCTGTTTTAGGTCTACCGCTTCCTGGTTTTCTGGCAGTACTTCCCGATTCGCGAATCTTCTTTAAGAGTCTTTCCACTGCACGCCTTTTCCACTTTTTGCCGGGAAACTCTTGCAATAACCTTCCAGTCTTCCATCCTTTTTCACAGTAACAATTTTTAATGAGAATACGATCTTCCTCTGACAACATCATTAAGGGTACTGACGAATTGTTAAAAAATAAAAATATCCAAAATTTGACTTGTTCATTCCTGTAGAGTTTTGTAATAACTTGCAAAAATATCGCATGATATCGTATAAAAATGATATCGTATAACAAACGGATATTATATTGCGATTTTTGTTTTTTTGACCCATGTTGTTACTTTTGTTAATTGCGAGAAAACTATAAAAGATATCAGAATTCCGTTTCTGCATTGAAAAAAAGAAGTTTGAAAGTATCTTGCATATAAAAATTGTCATGATAAGGAAGGGGGTTACTGAGATATTAATTTTTAAAAAATGCGTCATTTTTTTCGGACCACCCGATATATATATATATATATATATACATATATATATATTACTGCCCAGTTAATAGTAGGCCCTATAATGATGTAATTAAAGTAATTAAAGATTGCTTATGGATCACGAATTTGATGTTTCGATCAAAAAATAATGTCATAAATAAAGGAAGGTGATTAATAAGTGTAGTAAACAGAATTTAAAATGATTATTTTTTATATGATTTCTGAATTACAGAGAATGAAATATGATTACTTTTAATGGTTTGTTAATTAATTTGACGGTTGATTAAAAGGTTATAAATTTGCTGATTACGTATAACGGTTATTTATTTCTAAACAAAGACGAGAGAGAGAATTCTGGGCTGTTTAAAAAGTAACCATTCATGTAAAAGCTTGTAGTACGTCCTTTTCTTTTAACCAATAGGAGAATATATAACAGTTTCGGTTGAGTGCCTTTTTCGTGGGCATTTTCATACCAAAACCTCAGGTTTCTTCCTTGGTTTTAGTTGTAGAATGTGTTTAGATTTCAGTGCTAAATTTTAAGTGAAAATGGAAATGAATGAGAATGAATGAAAGTGAAATGAAACAGTTTATTGGTAGACCATAGTCCATATGACAAATATTAACAATACGAACTGACAATAGAATACAATGACAATTCAAATAATAAGGATGGAAATACAATTAATGAGAAATAATACAGTAATGTCGAAATTAAGTGAAGCTACAGACAGACGTTTTCATATCATAAATTCCATAGCTTAGAAGACATACGGCAGGACTGATGAATAGCTTAGCTAATTGGGCGTGTTGATTTTTCAATATTTTGGCATTAAACTATATTCAGCATGTTACCTCCGAGGAGCTCGGGACACTGTGGGCAGTAAAAGATCTGTTGTAAAGCAAATTTAGGGTTCTGCCAAAATCTTTTTTATAATTCGCCCAGAGTTGCTCTGTGATATGAATCCCATTTATTGATATGAATCACTGTAATAGTTTTATTTTCTGTAATGCTCTCCTTTGAGGTGAGAGACCGCCAAGAGTCACAGCTGCAGTGGTTCAACACTTAAGTTGTAACATGGAACTTACTAATACAAAACAATTATATGCATTTATGATGCTGCCTCAATACAAAACACTCTTCGTTTCTAAATAATATATCTCTCAGTGACTCTTTATTACTGTCATATATCAGTGTTGCTGATCTAGAAATAGCATTTGCTCCCGATATAACAATGCCATGACAGTAGTAGCCATTCAGTTGTCGTCCATTTGACAACTGGAAGATATTCTAAGCAGTGACGTATGAAACCTACAGATACCCATCAATCTGATAATGTTATAATGTTATTAAAATGTAATATGCCTATATATCTATTATATATATATATATATTTATATGTAAAGAACGACGCTTGTGTAGAAGAGCGTTCCGCACAAGATGAGGAGGGAGAACGAACAAATGAAAAATGAGGTACCACCCGGGAATCGAACCCGGGATCATCCGATTGCCGGTCAGATATGCTATCCACTACACCATCCCGGGTTCGATTCCGGGGTGGTACCTCATTTTTCATTTGTTCGTTCTCCCTCCTCATCTTGTGCGGAACGCTCTTCTATACAAGCGTCGTTCTTTACATTAATTATACTGTGTGTTGTTTGCAGTTGAAATATATATATATATATAATATATATCATGTTTTTGCTCTGTCTTTGTTATAATATAAAATAATATCTGAATCTATGTTCATTATTAAATGTAAATAAATAAATGAGTCAGTTTGGAATTTGCTCAGGGCGCAATAATGACTACCAACAGCTCTGTTTTTATACATTGAAAATTCAGTTCGTTCCGGCTTGCCAATACCATGAACACTGTTATCACACCCGAAGGTTTTTTTTTAGTTTTAACAAGACAATTTTTTATTCACTTCATTGACATCCCTCTTGTTGATATATATCCCCTTCTTGAATTTATATTTAATTATTCATTTATGTTTCCTTAGTAATATGTAAACCAGAGTGATGAATGGAAACAATTATGTTCTAAAAACATTTGGCAATAAGTCAACCAACCAATCAGCGCTCACTCACTAAACACAACAAATTATGCCAGGTATCGCTATCTGTCCTCAAGAGTGTCCTAAGAATAATGAGGGCAACTGTACATGGGAACTTTCCTGTCTTCTAGTTTTTAAATAGAATGTTGTTCACTCTATAATATGCCGTACTTACAGTATATCTAGGAAACATCTATAAATAATTGAATTACTGTCATTGTATTTAAATATAGTTTCCTTCAATCATAGATAAACAGATCAGTTGAGTGGGACCTTTTAAAACCAAACTGATTAAGAGAGGTCCATAAGTAATCATTTAATCGGTGTAACAAGAGTTTCTCTTTAGTTTCGAGAAGCAGGAGGCGACAGCAATAGGCCTGTAATTATTGCTATATAGAATGTCCCGGTACTTATTTTTGACAAGGGTCAAGATAAATACCCTCATGAACTTTGCAGGGATATAACTGTGAGCCAGCATGACTGAGAAGAGCAATGAGATATGCAGACACATCACGTCGTTGGCATATTTTAAGTGCTCATTCGATAGATCATCTACGGCTGACGCAGAACCAGTCTTTAACTCTTTAAGTAACTTCTTTACTTCAGGAACTGATATCACAGTATTTTTCCTACTTCCTTTCACAGGCGTTTCGCTGCAGCCTATCTTAAGATTAGCCCTACTCACACTATTAAGAATGTTTGAGTAGTAGTTTTTCCACAGCCTTGCAATTTCGTCCTCCCCCGACACCCCATCGATTGTCGGAGAGGTCATTTTTGAAACCCGCTTCATTCTTAACGAATTTCCAAAATTTATTATCATTATCAACGTGAGCTTCACATGCTTTTGCTGCTCCAATAGAATTTTCTTCCTGTTTACATCGCCTTATGGCTGCCTTATACTGACCCCTACTTCTACACATATTCATGAAAAAAAACGAATAACATAGTAACAGTCCTGTAGGTTCATTTCTTATTTGTTCTCTTTCTCTTGTAGGTTAAATTAATGGTAAATTAAAAGCTCCAACCGTAAATTAAAAAATCTAAATTATTAAAAGATTTTAGGAAAATGACTGTGCCTTCATTCTCCTCGGCTACATTGTTTTGAATAGCAAATGACTGTTGTTTTCATATAAAAATATCCCCCCAAAAAAGAGGAACTGTTATATAAGCTTCGTTGTTTTTTTAGTTTAATTAGCAAAATAAAAGAACAATTACAGTGATTAACAATTAAATATGCAAATATTACAACTGTTGAATGCTGAGAATAAAAGTGTCATTACATGGAGCGGTATTGGAAACACTTTAGATAGCCTGTTCGGTTAGGCTGAGAGTTTGTATGAATTTGTAGGCTGTATAATAAAGTAGCCTAACACGATACTGTAAAACGTTGCAGGCCAAATGAATTAGGCCTACCTTGGTTAACCTTCGTTTTGCTCCCACCCGATTTGTTCATTCTGATGAAAGCCAAGCTTGTCACTCCAGCTTAGACCTTCAGTTTAACGTGGAATCTGAACCACGCCCCACCACGAGCGGTCAGAAATTACAAAGTCTTCGCCCGGACTCGATCTCACGACCTCCCGATCAGCAGCCCAGAGTCTTACTCAATCGGCTACCCAGGGTACCTATTTATCTAGAACTAATTTATTTTTTGTGTGGAAGGATGAACAGCTGGGATTTGCTCCACGCCGCCTGCCGTCACAGGTTTCGAACCTGGGAAAGGTGGAGTCGTAGTCAGCAATGCTAACCACTACACCACCGAGGCGTTGCAAAAAATTATAGACACCGAGTTTATATGAACTTATAGGCTGTAGAGCGCGAGAGCCTATGAGCAAAGATGTTTATGTGTTAATGTGATGATGCTTAAAGATTTTGAAACTTTGAAACTGCACCCGTTAACGGTTCGAGGAATGAAAATCTGTTAAAATATTAATAAGGTTTCCCATGGTCGAAACTGAAGCAGGTATAAGAAAAACTTCGTCAGCGTTTTCGAACGGATGCTATTTTGTACGAGTAAACACAGAAAGTCCAACTTTTGTGGTGCTTGAAAGCAGGTGCGAGGAAAACTCCGTTAGAAAAATATCTTCCTGTTGACGAAATACAATTCTGACGTAGGCAAGTGCTCTAAGATAAAGTGTACTCTTACTCGAACACTGTTTTTTTATGCAGGAAGGAGGGGCCAAGGCGAATGCCTTCCCCCTCCCCATAGAAGAAGAAGAGAACCAAAATCCGGGGTTTTCGAGATGCCTAGACAATCTGCGTTTGAAAAATGGGAGGTCATAAATAGGAAGAAAAATGGATTGAGGAAGATTGTTCCAGAGTTGACCAGTTCAGTAGATGAAAGATTGAAAATACCGATTAACCCTTGCGTTAGAAAGTTGGACAGAAAAGGAATGAGAAAGTGTAGGAAGTCTGGTGTTGCATGCTCTCCTTAAAGGAGGAGACATGAGTTAGAGAGTTCAGAAGAGCAATGTCCGTTATAATAGCAATAGTAAAGAGAGAGTGAAGCAACACTGCGGAGAAGAAAGAGGGATTGAAGGCAGTCAGTGAGAGACGGGAATTGATGAGAAGAAAACCTTTGATTCCACCCGGTCAAGTACGGCTGTGTGGATTAGGGCGGAGCGTTTTTACACTTTTTTCGATTTTCGTTTTGTAATAGCGCGGAAAAGTGGCTCTTGCACGTCAAAAGTGAGTTTGTAAAATCTCAGAGATCTGCAATAATATCTTCTGCCTCCGCACGCGCGTTGAAAATCCCAAAAATGCGCCAAAATACACATTTTTTCAATATTTTCTTTTAGTTTTAATTTTCATCCTACCTTCTTGTAATAGCGAGGAAGAGCATCCTAAAGGTTTATTTTAGACTAGTTTTAAATATTTTTGTCCTGCGATAATTTCTTCTGCCTCCGCAAACGTTCCAAAATACGAAAAAATTTACATAAATAGCGTATTTTATAATGACGCTATTATGGTCAACTTCGGCCCTACACCACAGTTTATTCGTTAATTATGTATTAAGTAATGCAATTAACAATTCATTATATCATATTTTAGTAATTTAAGAAGTTTATATATTTGAGCAATTAAATAATTTTGGTCCACCAATGCAGTTTACTTTGCATATGCTTGGTTTATTTTTGATGACTTATTATGTAATATGCATGCAGCTCCTCGCTTATTTCGTCAATATTGAATGTACTATATTGACAAAATAACCCAGAACTCACCACGTAGAGGTGGCTGCATTTCGAGTTCCTCCCTGCCCGACCCAACCACCCTACCATTATCGGACTTAGGCTAGTTACACACTGTAGTCACTTTTTGTTTCCATTCTTGGCATTTTCTTTCTGGATTCTAATCTTGCTCTGATAAATCCATCCCTTGCCTCTGAACCTCATACTGCAGCTGAAGCCCAGCTTTATATGCCGTGCAACCGCTTGGGTGTGGCAAGGAAAGCGTGGGATGAAATCAGGTACATCCCCTGATGAGATATAGTTCAGGATGTCGGAGCGTGATAGAACTTTTGTCAGAGGAGGCTCTGACAGCTCACAAGTTTGCCAGTTAATCATGTTGTAGTACTCACTGCACTGAAAGTTCAACGTGGGCAATTTAAACACTCTCACTGCGGCTGACTCAGAATCTCTTGCTTTAAGGATTCTCCTCCATCCTAATTCTCTGATATGTTTTGCTTCATCGTGAATCATACTAAGGAGAACATTCTCAGGATGAGAAAAATAGGAATTTCTCTGAATAACACGATCAACTATTTCTATACAGCGGTCACTCAACGACCTCGAGCGTTGTATCATTTGATAAAGATGTTTGGCTCCCTGTGTTGCTGAAGAATTTCTCTTCATTTGAAACCACATTGGAATATAAACTTTCAAAATATAATCCACGATACACTTAAGGTTGTCTGAAGGTTCTTCAGTTGAAACGTAGAGACGAAGTATGTGGTTAGCAGTTGTCACCCACCAGGAGTGTGCCATTTTGCCTGGTTTCCTTTGAGCTAGAGAGAGAGTACATTCACCTTTTGACACAGCATCATAGATTTCTGCCAAATATTTCTGATCTGTGCTCAGATCATCTCTGTCAACTACAATTTCTTCCGCTTCAACTGCTTCAAACTCAACAACAGGTCTCTTTTCACAATCAATTAACTCTTTTTTCCTATAGGCCCCGTAAAACTATGAGGACCTGTTGTTTTACCATCAATGTCAGTCACTATATGCCGCAAGGGAAGTTCATTAGTGTGAAGCAAGCAAATCAGCCACTGGAGTGCTCTCTGAAAGTGCTCTTCAATACTTCTTATCACTCCTCCTTTTGGTCCTGTATTAACTGCTGTCCCGTCACATCCAATGGCTTTAACTTCTGAAGTATCAATCTCATTTGAGCGAAAAAAATACAAAATTGCAGAAGATATACTCTGTGCTGAGCCAGAAGCGGGAGTTACATGCCCAATATAATGCGAGTTTGGTTCTTGAAGCAAAGTGACATGTTCTTCTGTTATATTTTTTTGATAACCTTTACTGCCAACTTTTTCTTGCACTGCAGTTCTGTCCTTTCTTCCATCGAAATAGATACTCTCTCTTTTGAATGATAGATCTCACTCTTTTTCAAGCTCTCCTTACTTTGCATCTGTCTATTACTGAACTTAAATCTTTTTCGTTTATAATTCCCACGTCTTCAAGAACAGCCGAAGCAATTATAGCAGCAGACCTGTCTGACACACTAGTTCTGTCACAAGCTATAGCCAATGATGAGATTGTTTCATGATGAGATTGTTCCATCGATTTGATTCTGTGTCGGTTCATAATCAGAATCCGCTCCTTCTGTTTCACTTGATGTTGATGACAGTGTTTCAGTTGCTTGTCCTTTACTGGTAGATGGTTTTGGTCCATACTGTTTCATTCTCTGTTGTCTTCTAGCAATAGTTGCTAGATCTTTACGAGTTTGTGAAACATCAAGAGAGCCTACTGCCAATTTTCTTGTTGTTCTCTGATCTTTAAGGAAGTCTTGTTCAATTGCTGGAACCTTGAGATGGTTTTCACATGAACACTTATCAAAATTTTCACATTTGTAAGCACTGATGTCAAATAATTTGTTTTCTGCCTCATTTTGAAATGTTTGTAATTTAATTTTGAATGAGTCACTATCTTGTTTCCTTTTTATTGACTTTAGAAGGTTTTGACATTTTTCATGGTAATTTTTAATCATTTGAACGACACGGTTATGAGAACAGTAGGAATAGAGGCTGTTTTCCACAAATCTTCGAGAGTGTTTGAGAGAACACTCGAAATTTCTGCAACTGTAGGCTCTTTCTTCGATGTCTTCAGATTCAACCTTATTTGGTGAAAATATTTCATGACGTCCTTATAGGTTGGAAGACACCTCTTGTCTAGATCAGCTGGAGCCCCAAATATAGGGCAACTTGAAGAAGTTCTTGTTGATTGAGCTGGTACTGACATTGTGAAAAACACAGTAATTAATATAAAAACTAAGAAATTACTCCTAAAACGTAAAATTCTTGCATTCTGCAGAAGTTTTGTATATTACACCAACGTATTATTATGCACTAAAATATGCAGTAAATGTCCACATATGCGTGTTGTCGTGTTCCAAAGATGTATTAACAGCAAGAGCAACACAATCCACATCTTACCCGAAACGTAGCTAGCACAACACTGCGGGGAAGTGAGAGCAAGAAGGCCTGGTACAGTGTTGTGAGTCATGACTCATCAGTCATCACTCACTGACTCATTGCGGTATATGGCAATGACGAGCAACACACCAGGCTGTGGGGAAGCTTCTAGAACGATGTGGGAGTACTACATGACGTACAAAGTGAGTTTATTAGCGTATAGGCTGAATATGCAAAATACGTGATTTATGCAGATTTTTCCGTATTTTGGAACATTTACGGTGGCAGAAGATATTATCGCAGGACAAAAATATTTAAAACTAGTCTAAAATAAACCTTTGGGATGCTTTTCCTCGCTATTACAAAAAGGTAGGATGAAAATTAAAACTATAAGAAAATTTGAAAAATGCGTATTTTGGCGCATTTTTTGGATTTTCAACGCGCGTGCGGAGGCAGAAGATATTATTGTAGATCTCTGAGATTTTACACACTCACTTTTGACGTGGAAGAGCCACTTTTCCGCGCTATTACAAAACGAAAATCGAAAAAAGTGTAAAAACGCTCCGCCCTAGTGTGGATTGAGCCACCCAACATATGAGAAGCATACTCCATATAGGAGCGAACAAGACCCCTGTACAGAGACACAACTAAATAGAAGTGAAGAAACTGCGGAATCGGTACAGTACACCTAACTCCTAGCAGATGTTTTAGAAAAAGTATATGGGAAGAGGAAAAGGCGGTAGAAGCAATAAAGGAAAATCCAAAATACTTCTTAGCTATGCGAAAAGGAAAACAAAAACGAAGGCCACTATCGGGCACTTAAGGAAAGGAAATAATGAACTAACTGACGATCTAAAAAATATCTGAAACATTGAGAGCCCAGTATGAATCAGTCTTCAGTACCCCAAAAAGTGACAAAGCGATATCTGACATAGGTGCATTCTTCGAAGAGAAATTGCAAGGAGATTGTATAACAAACTTTGATTTTACCCCGAAGATGTAGCGAGAGCTATAGGACAAATGAAATCACATTCAACTGCAGGTCCGGACAAATGGAACGCACTATTGATTAAACCTGTAAAAATTAAATAGCTACACCCTTATACTGGATATGGAGAAGATCCCTAGACACTGGGGAAATACCGAGCATCTTGAAAAGAGCAAACATTGTCCCTATATATAAAGGAAGGGATAGATCTCAAGCAAAGAACTATAGACCAGTTTCATTGACGTCCCACCTCACCAAAATATTTGAAAGACTAGTCAGAGAGAAAATCTATGAATTCGAGGAGACACTGGAAAGATTCAACGAGAATCAACACGTATTCCGATCAGGAAGATTATGCCTATCACAACTTATAGAGCATTATAATAATATCCAAGATGCACTTGAAGGCAATGAAAACTATGATGTCATATACACGGATTTTGCTAAAGCTTTCGATGAATGTGATCATTGTATAATAGCACATAAAATGAAACTATGGGAATAACAGGCAAAGTTGGAAAATAGATGTACAACTTCCTCGGAGAACGTCTACACTTCGTCAAAATTCAAGGTATATCATCAACAGAATCGGAAGTACGCAGCTCAGTACCACAAGGTACAGTACTGGCTCCACTCCTGTTCATTATCATGCTAACAGACATAGATAATGGAGGAAACAGCAACAGTAACAGTAACAACCTTTGCGGACGATACAAAGATCAGCAGAAAAATCAGCGATGCAAATGAAGTGAAACCCTTGCAGAGGGACACGAACAAAATATGACAACAACATGACATTTAACACCGAGAAGTTTCAGCTCTTGAGATATGGTAGAAATAAGGAAGTAAACAAAATGCATATTATGCTCCAGAGAGACAAAATTCAGAGAAGCACGAAAGTGGTCGACTTGGGGGTAATAATGACTGATGCCAAATTCGAGACACAAAATCAGATAGCGATAAACAAAGCAAAAAGAGTCGCGGGACAGGTACTAGAAGGTTAGTAGTATTACCGCAAAAAGGTCGAGTGCAACTGCAATGCAACATTGCATGCAACATGATGAGAGTGAATTTGACCCCCTCACCCCAATATATATATATATATATATATATATATATATATATCAGTGTTCTCAGCAGGGGAATCATTACTGTCTTTTCCCTCCTTTTGAACGTTAGTAGTATTGATGCAAAAAGGTCGATTGTTGCAATGCATCGGTGCAATATTGCAATGCAACATTGCGAAATTGCATGCAATATGATGCGAGTGTTTTAACCCCCTTTCAACCCGACTTCAACCCACCCCTTTCAGCCCCTCCCCCAAAAATATATATATATGATGTAAGCTCCAAGGGGTAACCTAACCTAGCTGCTCAGGTCCACAAATGTATATATATAAATATACATATATGCATGTATTTTGGTAGCCTAAACACCAGAAGGAGTAGAGAGATCCTTTCAATGTTACGTCTCAAAGCATTTTGAATTCTTCAGCATCACAGACAGTTGATTTCGATGTCAGCCATGCTACAGCCAATCGTACGGCGTAATCAGCTGTCAGGCAGTCTTTTTAGATGGTAAGCAACCAGTCGCCATAGATTAGCGACTTATATAAACATATATAGGCTAACTGGTACGCCACCACCACTCATATCAAATTCTTAAAGTAAAATGTGCCTTTCTGGTTGGCTTCAGGACCCCCGCCAGTCGAAACAGCCAGTTAAAACAGCTAGAGAAAACAGCAATTAGCCTTAGACACACACACACACACACACACACACACACACACACACACACACAAACTGTATCGTTTATATATATATATATATATATACCATTCATTTCCATTAATGTTTGTTTAAAAGATGTAAATAAAACACAACTGCATCGTTCTGACTATTTAATATATATTGAAATACAAAATATGTATATATGTTAGGAACAAAACATGGATAATACATACATGTTATATATATATATTTACATCAAAAACAATACAGACAGTAGAAGAGAATTACATTAGACGCAAAAATAAGAATAAATGGTGTTAACACATGTGTATATATACTTATCAAAAATAATACAGCTAGTACAGGACAATTCTATATACAGCAAAGTGCTGTACATGATTAATATATATATATATATATATATATATATATATATATGTATGTATATATATATATATACGTCAATAATGGAGATACATGAATTAAGGTGGGTTTCAAGGACGCTTAAATAAAATGTATACATATATACACATCAAGACGAAAAATAATACAGCTAGTCAGAAGATTTCGATATACAACAAAATACACGTTTAATATATATATATATATATATATATATATATATATGTGTGTGTGTGTGTGTGTGTGTGTGTGTGTGTGTGTATATATAAAGTATATGCGTCAAAAATGGAAATACATGTTTTAAGTTCTACTATGTTTAAATAAAAAAGTAAATTCGCACGTAATCGTGTTCACACTTACATCCTCATTCCTCTGTAATACACAATAAATGCGATTTAACATTAATTCACCACGCAAAGTTTGCGGGTATCTATATTCAATATAAAGGGCTCCCAACACGTTTAACACTATATTTGTACCCACTTTACAATTAGGAGTCAAACTACCACGCTCTTTAAAAGCAGATAGAATACAGTCAAAAGCACGCACAAAGATGACCTCGTTTGCTACATCACCATTAATTTGAAGTTTATAAAAACTCCTTTCCAAACGGGTGTTTATTCTTTCAGAGCTGACCTTTTCAACTGTAAATTCTTCCTCACAGCTCATATCGTCAATTGAAGTATGTTTCTAAATCGTGTTGACAACTGTGTCTTATATAAAGAAATAATTCTTCAGGGTGACTGTGAAGGTAAGTTCAGCCCTGTACCGTTCTAGCCTTTTACCAACAGCCAGTTCCAAACCATTCTGGCCTTATTCGGCCCTACACTTGGGAAAATCATCGAGCAGGACGGTGTCTGCGTATTCAAGCACCGTATCAAAATAATGCATATCAGCAACACGGCGTCTAATATAGGTTTCAGTTTACGGAAGCTGACGACTTCAAGCATTCTGTCGAGAATGAAATGGCTTCGTGTGGGGATAAGGGTGTTATTGTCAGCAGCGTTCTTCCACATAAACCGTATATCAACCCAGGGTTGGTTTGTATCACGATTTAGTATAGCGTACAACTAATGGCGTATGAGGGTGCGTCGCTAATCTGCTCTCATTTTGTGTCTACACCTGCGGGCATTTTGTAACTGTCCTCGCCCCAATTCTCAACCACCTCGAAGATTCTATTTACCTCTTCAACACTTAAATAAATAATGTTGCGTCTACCAGAGTTTGAATGTCGACATTTCGTTTCAAGTACATAATTAACAACACTGGTATTACGCCTGAATACACGCACAGACTTCAACACGGATACGTCGTATACTACATTAAGGATGCTGCTCAACGGAAGCTCCATCTTTTAATAGTTTTCTATTGTGAGGTGAGTACGTCCAGGCGGGACAAGCTCTGAGGCAACAATGAGCAGCCAGCGCGTTGTTTTTGGACACGGCGGGTCCGTGTGGGTGGTTGGGGAGGTGTGGGGTGGGTATGAGTCACACGGAGTTGCATCATGAACGATTCCAGGCATTAGTGATTTGTGTACGAGATTGTTCCAACATGAAATATTCGCAGCGCGAATCATCCAAATATTTGTACCCCCATTATACTGGGTAGGTGTTTAGAGAATTTTTCCATCTGCGATACATAAAGTAATATCGGTTTTAATGTTTTATCACACCCATTCCACTGAATGCGTACCATACATCTACGTTCAGTGGTATTCACCATTGTACTTTCTGGAACTATGCACATTTTATTAAACACTCCGGCGATCTATTTGAGAGAAACATGTGTTCGTACTTGTCCTTTTTGCTGGACAAACTATACTCGTCCCATAACTCTACTAAGAACTCGCAAAAGCCTTTAGCTACAACTTCACTGCGCACCTCGTCATGATATAGGCTACATAGCTGTAATGGTAGAAATATTTTAAACTATCCATAATCACAAGATTTACATTCACCGCCCCAGTGTAAGCGTACTCGGTGTGACGTAACATGGCATAATATCTCCTGTGACACCAATCATCAACAAGGTTCACAACCCAGATCCTTTGCTTCTCTTCTGCACGTGCTGATTCTTTCACTTCACGATATATGAGCGCTCTAGTGCAGTTTAATCCTGCAGCATAATCCATTACATCGTTTATACCGCGAAACCCCACAATGCTCTCGCCGGAATAACCATAGAGTATTTGGACGTCGTGCTCCTCATGCATCGCGCTATTTAATGCGGTCTTAAAGGTTTCAAAGGAGGGATGACTAGAAATTCTTTGGGTGTTCACCACATCTGTAGACTTTAGTGAGTATCACTTCGGGAATGTAGCGCATGCAATATCATTGGAAGCCATCGTTATTTTTCTTCTACGCGAGAATTATTTAACAGTTAAAAAGAACCGTCCGAGAACCAATGCATGCGTGGGTCAACTGAGTACGCAGGGAGGAGATATGTCCCGATTAGCAGCATGAATCACGTGACTCTTTTTACTGGGTGAAAATGAAACACCAGTTGAAACAAATACATGTAATAAATAGAAAAATAAATGAACTGTAAAATTTCGTCAAGTAAATAGACTAATATAACAGCAATATTCACACCTTTCGGTATCCAAATAGAACAGTATCTATCCAAAAATCATCTCTCTCTCCCTCATCTGACCCGAACCCGAAGGACAACCGTTCAACTACGCGCCCAGCCTGTGTTCAACGCCGTTGCTATACATAGTTGGCTGGTCGACCCTGACTACGTACCGGTTTCTAGTAGGGGCTGCGGTGGCGGTGGCGGTGCGTACTAGCTCGAATGCTATGCTACTGTCTACAGAATGAGATGTTGCTGTGGAGGGTACGGATAGTATTGAACAGGAATAAGGGCACAGTTTATTTGTAGAAGGAACTACTGTGGGGGCTGTGTCGTAAGACGTAGAAGGCTGGGGTTCTATTGCTGATTGTCTAACAACCGACGCACTCCTGGCGCGCTTTACACCTGACGTGGAAGGCGAATCAGCAATATCGTCATGCACCCGCTTTCTCCTCGCATTGTCGAGTGGGGCTGCTACAGTTGGCGTTGCTGGGGATTCGCTAGTCGGGGTGCAGTCTGTAGACTCAACAACAACTACACTGTCATCGGTATCATCAGCAATATGTATGATGGGGACATGTTGCTGGCACAGTATCTCATCCTCGTCATCATTCACGGTTCTGAGGAAGAAGAAGAAAAACAAGACTGTATAATATAAGGTGTATCACTTAAAATTTTACTATAATTTGTAAATGTTCCATGGATGGATTCTGTAGAAAAATTCAGGTTCACGAGCACTTCCACATGCATTATATCTGGCCCTACAGGTTGTGGAAAAACTGTGTTTATACATAAAATCATTAAAGATGAGGGGGAGATGTTCTCAAATTTTGTGCATAAAGTTATATGGTGCTATTCGAAATACCAGTCAGTGTTCAACGAGTACTAAGATGATATTTTGTTCCACAAAGGTGTTTATGATGTTAGTTCGTTAAAGGTTAATGAGCACACGGTCATTGTAATTGATGATCTCATGCTAGAGATAGATAAAGCGTTCGCCGAGACATTTACAGTGTTCTCCCACCATCTTAACATAAGCGTATTCTTTATCAATCAGAACCTATTTTTCAAAAATAGATACATGCGCGATGTGTCGTTAAATACTCAATATCTCGTCTTATTCGCACAAAGTAGAGATGTGTCACAAATTGGGTATTAGCCAATGAAATATTCCCGAATCAGCGTAAGGAGTTTTTGGAAGTTTATAAAGAAGCTACAAGCCAACGTTACGGATATTTGGTTTGTGACCTTCACCCGCGAAACGCGTTTAGAGTGCTTCTAAGAACGAATACATTCCAAAACGAGGCTGAAATGGTGTATATCCCAGAATGACAAAGAGGTTAAAGAAATATCGTGAATTAATAAAAATCTATCATCGGCTGCCACTGGCACTCCAGCAGCTGTTTGTTAAAAATATTGACTCCGACTTTTTAAAATGTATCTGTGAAATCTGTCTTAACGTTATAAAATGTAATGTACCAATGAAATCCTGTCAGATCTCTCGCCTATATCGTTACAAGAACATAATACACGCACTCGCTCGTAAAAGTCAAACTGTGGGGAAGAAAAAGCAAATTAATGTACAAAGAGGGGCTCTTTCCTACCCATCTTATTTTCAGTTTTGGGGCCTTTACTGACTAGTTTAATATAATGAAGAAAGTGGTCGTGATTCCACACGAAGTGTATGCTTCATTACAAAACACAAAGAGTCCAGGTACGGTTCTAGAACCCCGTAAAAACAGGCTTAAAAGAATGGAAAGCGAATTGTTAGACCTACAAAACAATGAAAAGTCTCCTGCTGAGAAAAGAATCTTATACCAAGAAGCTCTGCAGAAAATTTTTCATGAGTACGAAAATTATAAGAAACCAGTAGAGTTCCCCGTAGTTATCAGGCATGGAGACGACACTGACCGTGACGAATCCGAACAAGTACAGAAGAACGGAGCGACCCCGCAACATTTCGAGCATATATTAAAAAGCGGTCTCCCATATACGAGTACATTGAGGAATAAAGGCTTAAGTCTTTATAATCTATTGAGTGTGAATCCCGTTATACAATGGACCGATACAGGTGAGGTTGTTGTTGAAGGATCAAAGGTACAGGGTTTGAACATCATTGACATCGTACACCACTTGGTGAGAAAGTGGGATAGGCCCTCACCAACTACAGCAAATAAACGTCCCCAAAACACTGATAGGTAACCTGAACAGGTTTAAAGACTTGGGACATACCTCGTATGTACTACAGCTGAACACGCCTTCGCACCCTGAAGAGGAGAAAGAAGAGACCAAACACTATCCACAACGGCCAATACTATCCGCGCTCCTCTAAAATATGCAAATGACTAACATATTAAGAAAACCTTATTATGACATTTCTAACCCAGCCTCCTACGGCGGCGTTAATAGACTGTACAGCGGCGTTTATAATGAGGGAGTAGGGAAAAAAGATGTTGAGATGTTTTTGCAGGAGCAGGATGCTTATACACTTCATAAGCCTGTCAGAAAAAGGTTTAAAACAGCCAAGACAACAGCAGCCTCGGTTGATTCTATTTGGCAAGCGGATTTAACAGACAAGCAGAAATATTCAATGTATAATGGAAGCTACCGCTACATCCTATTCATAATAGATGCATTCTCTAGATATTTGTAGCTAATTCCCCTGAAAAATAAATCGCATGAAACAGTTGCCAAAACCACCAAAGCGTTGATGTTGAAAGAAAACAGGATTCCTGGCTATTTTTGTACGGACATGGGGAAAGAATTTATAGGCCGAGCTTTATAGAACATGTTGGCAGAGTTTAATATCAGTTATTACACTAGCAATTCTATACTTAAGGCGTCTTTGGCTGAAAGACATCAGCGTACCATAAAGGAACGTATGCATCGCTATTTCACACATAAAAACACATACAGATATATAGGCATTCTGGATTCGCTGGCATCATCCTACAACCGTTCACACAACCGAGCGATTGGTACAATACCTAGCGAAATTTAGAAAGAGGTACGCATAGAGAACGTGAGTTGAGAAAAGATATTCGTAGAAAGCCACCACGCTCTGCGCTTTTAAAATCAATGATTATGTAAGGCTGTCGCGGTCGAGGAATAAATTCGCGAAGGGATTTGAGCAAGGCTGGACACGAGAGATTTTTAAAGTTAGGATTGGTTATGAGACCTAAAGAGGAGGTAATGCTATATTGCTTTGAAGGTTTGAATGGGGAAGAAATCGCAGGGGGCTTTTACAGCGAGGAGTTGCAGAAAGTGACATTTAATTTTGGAAAAAAGGTGTTTAAAATTGAAAAAATTTTAGGAAGACGAAAAAGGAAATTGTACCTGGTAAAATGGCTATGGTATCCAGAAAGCTTCAACACCTATATAAAAGCTGATGCAATAATGAAATTTAAATAGTATACAACATGGCGCCCAGCCACTTCTACGTCACACTCCTGTCCTCTTCTTCTCCTCCTCTCTCTGTACATCCGAACAACACCCTGGCCAACTTTGTAACAGAACTCCATGGCCCCTTTGAATTGGGCCGTGAATCATATGAGGTAGGAATATGCGAATTTCAGTTGGCTACCAAGTTTTTAAGTATTGATAATAAAGAACCCATTTTTACGGTTCTTAGAAACCGTGATAAGTGTAAAAAGGCCGGAGTAAATCGGGACGATACCATGCGCTCCGCCCGGAGTTGAGAGGCATAGTACTACACGACAGAAGTAACACTAGGACCGGGTCAGTATTACACAGCCAAGGATGTTGTGAGAGACTTAAATGGTAGTTTGAAAAGTTCAAAACTTATGGCTGATTTAGTATACGAAATCGTAAACAAGGATACCCCGATGCATACTTGACTCTAAAATCGAAGGCTAAGAGAAATATTAAAGACAAAGAACAGTTTAAAATTATAACCGACGGCAGATATTGGGCAGCTTTCCAAAGAAATAATTTTCACGATTCACAACATGACTTGTGCAGATTATTGTATCAACTGAAATTGGAGAAATTGAACGATGGAGACCCTCCCCCGGACATGTTCTATATTTACAGCAATATCGTGGAACATCAGTTTGTTGGGGATACCCAGGCGCGCCTGCTGCTGCATCGCCCGCATTCCCAATCATAGAGGAAGGAGCTTAAGCATCACAACGACAAGCCTCATTATGTCAATGTCGCAACTAACCTACTAACAAGTATCTCAATATATATAAGAACGATTGAGGGGAAAAGTTTTCCATTCGGTGACACGAGCTTAACAGTGAAACTTCACTTCCGTCATACTGTGATAAAATGACCCATACGCCGTTCACAGTCTATCGAGGGGTGAGATACAGCGCAGAAGCGGGATTGGGTCCGTTTTTTTCAACCATACTGCGTACGGCTGTCTCCTTGCTGATGAGTGGTGGCAGATATCTCGCAGGAAAGCGTTACAATCAAGTCTTAACACTGTAGAAGACATAATAGCCGGAGCTAAGCCTAAAGAAGCTCTAAAATAACATTTAAAGCGTACACAGACGAAATCGTCAAAGATGCAAAGAGAAAAATGCGTGGTTGCGGGAAGAAGAAGCACACTATACAGAAAAAGAAGAAGAAGGGTTACCAAGTCGTGGCGTTAGACGTAAAAGGACATCAAAGAGGAAGAAGTGTTCTAAGCGCATGAAAACTATGGTTGACCACTTTTTTAACTGATATAAGCTAAGGACGTTGCTCTCACGAATCATAGACTGATTACTACCTGTCGAGAGAGGTGTCACTATTTCTGACGCGTCATCGCACGTTTCATCCATCCGTATAGTTCACAATGTTGTAAATCGGAGCTGGCCCTCTTTGACATGCCCCCGATACAAATATCTATAGAACATATCGAATTTATTATAGTTAATCCGCTAAACACTATTAGCTCGCCAAGTGCTCCTATAGAGTTCGTGATCCCGAGCTCAGGCACTTACTTTTTTATCCCACGTTGTGTGCACATGCAAGCTAAACTACGAATAGTACATTGAGATGGAACGCATTGCGAAAAGGATTCCGTTGTATACCCAGAAACAAACTTTCTACACTCCATATTCAGTCAGTGTGACGTGTATTTAAATCAGGTCAATTTCTTGGCAGGGTCTGGCTACTGCCACCTATGAGCCTATCTGGAAAATGTCCTCAACTTTTCAAAGGAAGTGAAGGATACTTTTTTAACTGCAGAAGGTTATTATCAAGCCAGAAATGAAAGTAATATAAAGGAAAAGTTTAAAAATTCTAAAACAAAGACATGAATGTTTTGGTCGCCTTCACACAGATTTCATATTCCAGAAGTTGCTTGTGAATGGGGTCGATATAAAATTAAAGCTCACCCGTACAAACTCTGAGATTTGTTTAAATCTGGGTGCTGGCCAAGAAGAGGGAGCGAAGTCTGTGGTGATTCGTATTATGGAGACATATCTTCGCGTGCATCGTGTGAAATTAAGCTCTGTTAAACAGATGGAAATTGAAAAAAATTTACTACAGTCACAGTGAAATACCCAATTAATAGAGTCCAACATAAGATGTTTACAGTACTCTCAGGGTTAACATCGAATCAGATAGAAAATGTTGCTTATGGAGCTCTACCTAAAAGGATATTAATTGGGATGAAGGAACAAGCTTCTGTAAATGGAAACTAAAAAAGACCGTATTTAAATTCGAAAATTTTGGTCTTAAAAATATAACTCTGTATGTCAACGGGGTGGCTTTAGGCGGGACATTGGAAACGAATTATTCTACAGATGACGAGTTTCCACTTTGCTCGAGGGCTTAGAGCAATCTTGCGCATGTTGCTGGTACTTGCGACGAGATAGGAATCGACATAACGCAGAAGGAGTTCACTGAGAGAGTCAATCTTTAACCCTTTGATCTCCTCCCCCACTTTTACCTGCGAGTATAAACACACACATAAGCCCCTAGCAGAGCGGAAACATCTCAGTTAGGTTAGAATTCGCCAAGCCGCTAGTCGCACCTATAAGTGTAGTAGTTTACCTCGAATCGCAAGCACTAATCGAAGTTGACAGGTTTAGGGCTTTTAAAAATGGACACGGTTACACTTCAGAGAGTGATGAAGAGTGATCGATTTATTTTGAATACCGATGTTAGCGATGGTAAAGGGATCCATTGGATATCCGTTAATTTTTAAAAAATAAGAAGCAAATGTACTACTTTAATTCACTCGGTGGACATCCATGGAATGATGCTATTATTGTAAAATTTCTCGTACTGCAAATTCGGCAGATAGTGTAGAATCTTTACCGATTCCAGAGCTACTACAGCAATGTCTGTGGTACATACAGTTTGTGTTTACTCATGTAAACGGCCCGCGGGAACGAATTTACAAATTTTTTAAAATTATTCGACTCTAAAAATAATGATGAACTAGTATGCAGCTAGATAAAAAACTGGTTCCCGTTTGTACTTACTCTATGTATTGAGTGAAGTTTTATGTGTGTGTATATATATATATATAATTGTAACTTCATCAGTTAATTATTTTAAATTTTCTTCTTCCTCAGAACCGTGAATGATGACGAGGATGAGGTACTGTGCCAGCAACATGTCCCCATCATAGACATTGCTGATGATACCGATGACAGTGTAGTTGTTGAGTCTACAGACTGCACCCGACAGGCGAATCCCCAGCAACGCCAACTGTAGCACCCCCACTCGACAATTCGAGGAGAAAGCGGGTGCATGACGATATTGCTGATTCGCCTTCCACGTCAGGTGTAAAGCGCGCCAGGAGTGCGTCGGTTGTTAGACAAACAGTAATAGAGCCCCAGCCCTCTACGTCTTACGACACAGCCCTCACAATAGTTCCTTCTACAAATAAAACTGTGCCCCCTTATTCCAGGTCAATAACATCCGTACCCTCCACAGCAGCATCTCATTCTGTAGAGAGTAGCATAGCATTCGAGCTGGTGCGCACCGCCATCCCTACCCCAGCCCCGACTAGAAACAGGTACGTAGTCAGGGTCGACCAGCGAACTATGTATAACAACGGTGTTGAACAGGGACTGCGGCGCATAGTTGAACATATTGTGGACTTTGCCCTTCAGAACAGTGAGGGATGTGAAGCCAGGCCGCGGCTGTCCTTTGGGTTTGGGTCAGATGACGGAGAGAGAGATGATTTTTGGGTAGATACTGTTCCAATTGGATACCGTGACGTGTGAATATTGCTTTGTTATACAGGGCTATTCAAAATAATTCATCCGATTTCAACTGAGAATACTTCCGTACCTATCCCCCGTGCATCAACTGGGCATACACCACATGAAAGAGGAAATCTCCGAGTTTTATAAGATCACCGCGAGAGGGCTCCAAAGTCACACCGTGGCCTAGCCTAGCAACAAAGAGTCAGTGTGAAAATAGCGTCCGCACAGCAGAAGGCGTTTTGTGTGTTGCAGTTTTCGAGCTGTAAATCGGTAGTCACAGTGCAGCGTGAGTTTCGTCGACGTTACAGAACAGATCCACCGGATGCTCTGAGCATCAGGTGGATCTGTTCTGTAACGTCGACGAAACTCACGCTGCACTGTGACTACCGATTTACAGCTCGAAAACTGCAACACACAAAACGCCTTCTGCTGTGCGGACGCCATTTTCACACTGTCTCTTTGTTGCTAGGCTAGGCCACGGCGTGACTTTGGAGCCCTCTCGCGGTGATCTTGTAAAACTCGGAGATTTCCTCTTTCATGTGGTGTATGCCCAGTTGATGCACGGTTGATAGGTACGGAAGTATTCTCAGTTGAAATCGGATGGATCATTTTCAATAGCCCTGTACAGTATTAGTCTATTTACTTGTTGACGAAATTTTACAGTTCATTTATTTTTCTATTTATTAAATGTATTTGTTTCAACTGGTGTTTCATTTTCACCCAGTAAAAAGAGTCACGTGACTCATGATGCTAATCGGGACATATCTCCTCCCTGCGTACTCAGTTGACCCACGCATGCATTGGTTCTCGGACGGTTCTTTTTAACTGTTAAATAATTCTCGCGTAGAAGAAAAATAACGATGGCTTCCAATGATATTGCATGCGCTACATTCCCGAAGTGGTACTCACTAAAGTCTACAGATTTGTTGAACACCCAAAGAATTTCTAGTCATCCCTCCTTTGAAACCTTTAAGACCGCATTAAATAGCGCGATGCATGAGGAGCATTGTGGGGTTTCGCGGTATAAACGATGTAATGGATTATGCTGCAGGATTAAACTGCACTAGAGCGCTCATATATCGTGAAGTGAAAGAATCAACACGTGCAGAAGAGAACAAAGGATCTGGGTTGTGAACCTTGTTGATGATTGGTATGACAGGAGATATTACGCCATGTTACATCACACCGAGTACGCTTACACTGGGGCGGTGAATGTAAATCTTGTGATTATGGATAGTTTAAAATATTTCTACCATTACAGCTATGTAGCCTATATCATGACGAGGTGCGCAGTGAAGTTGTAGCTAAAGGCTTTTGCGAGTTCTTAGTAGAGTTATGGGACGAGTATAGTTTGTCCAGCAAAAAGGACAAGTACGAACACATGTTTCTCTCAAATAGATCGCCGGAGTGTTTAATAAAATGTGCATCGTTCGAGAAAGTACAATGGTGAATACCACTGAACGTAGATGTATGGTACGCATTCCGTGGAATGGATGTGATAAAACATTAAAACCGATATTACTTCATGTACCGCAGATGGAAAAATTCTCTAACACCTACCCAGTATAATGGGGGTACAAATATTTGGATGATTCGCGCTGCGAGTATTTCATGTTGGAACAATCTCGTACACAAATCACTAATGCCTGGAATCGTTCATGATGCAACCCCGTGTGACTCATACCCACCCCACACCTCCCCAACCACCCACACGGACCCGCCGAGTCCAAAAACAACGCGCTGGCTGCTCATTGTTGCCTCAGAGCTTGTCCCGTCTGGACGTACTCACCTCACAATAGAAAACTATTAAAAGGTGGAGCTTCCGTTGAGCAGCATCTTTAATGTAGTATACGACGTATCCGTGTTGAAGTCTGTGCTTGTATTCAGGCGTAATACCAGTGTTGTTAATTATGTATTTTAAACAAAATGCAATATTATTTATTTAAGTGTTGAAGTGGTGAATAGAATCTTCGAGTTGGTTGAGAACTGGGGCGAGGACAGTTACAAAATGCCCGCAGGTGTAGACACAAAAAGAGAGCAGATTAGCGACGCACCCTCATGCGCCATTAGTTGTACGCTACACGTAAATCTTGATACAAACCAACCCTGGGTTGATATACGGTTGATGTGGAAGAACGCTGCTGACAATAATACCCTTATCCCCACACGAAGCCATTTCATTCTCGACAGAATGCTTGAAGTCGTCAGCTTCCGTAAAGTGAAACCTATATTATACGCCGTGTTGCTGATGTGCGTTATTTTGATACGGTGCTTGAATACGCGTACACCGTCCTGCTCGATGATCTTACCAAGTGTAGGGCCGAATAAGGCGAGAATGGTTTGGAACTGGCTGTGTATTTAGAAGGTGCAGACTCATCGAAATATCATAAACTTTGGTACAAAAGGATAGAGCGGTACAGTGCTGAACTCACCTTCACTGTCACTCTGAAGAATTATCATATTTCCTTATATAAGATATAGTTGTCGACACGATTTAGAAACATACTTCAGTTGTTGATATGAGCTGTGAGGAAGAATTTACAGTTGAAAAGGTCAGCACTGAAAGAATAAACACCCATTTGGAAAGGAGTGTTTATAAACTTGAATTTAATTTTGATATTGTAGCAAACGATGTCATCTTTCTGCGTGCTTTTGACTGTATTCTATCCGCGTTTAAAGAGAGTGGTACTTTGACTCCCTATTGTAAAGTGGGTACAAATATAGTGTTAAACGAATTGAAAGCCCTTTATATTGAATATAGATACCTGCATTCTTTGAGTGGTGAATTAATGTTAAATCGCATTTATTGTGTATTGCAGAGCAATGAGGATGTAAGTGTGGACACGATTACGTGCGAGTTTACTATTTTATTTAAACATGGTAGAACTTAAGCATGTAATTCCATATTTTTCGTGTATATATATATTAAACATGTGTTTTGCTGTATATAGAAATCTTTTTCTGTACTATGCTGTATTATTTTTTGTCTTGAAGCATATATATGTGTATGTTTTATTTAAGCGTGGTTGAAACCACCTTAATCCATGTATCTCCATTACTGATATATATATATATATATAATATATATATATATTTTAACCCCTCCGTCTATAGCCTTGCTCGGTTCGTAGTTGACGGGGATTCTGGTTAGGTGGCACTAACGGATTTGTTACTCTGGAGTAGCTGGTACCGTATAGGGAATCGCAGTAGTTTCTTCTATACTACTCTCCGATTTCTTCTTGTAGTGGATCGGAGGATTCTGTGGAGCTTACTATATTCTCTGAAGGTTCCCCGATTCTTCTTGTAACGTATCGTGAAATTATTTTTCTCTATTTAAGACTAAATTCTCTGAAGAGAGCAAAGCTCGAAGGAGAAGGCAAAAATTTTTTTATTACTGTAGTTTTACTGTTAAAATGTTACAAGTAATGCTCAGCCTCTAAGTTAGATCAGTCAATCAGAATAATAATTTGAAAAATTACACGAGTTTATATACCCAAATTTTGTGGGCATCATTATTATTTAATGTTGACTTGGTTTGTTTGTTTTTATTCTCAATAGGCTGCATTATTTTCCAAATATTTGAAGATAAGGTAAATATTTTAGCTGTGGCAACGTCTAAACAGATAAGCAAGATATTTGAAGATGAAGCCATATTTTTCTTTTAAACCGCATATTGACTGATCTGATGTTATCATGATCTGCCGAGTTAACTAAAAATGGAAATTGAAATATGCATTTTATTATGAATTACACTTAAACATGCATATGAGCAAAAATTAAAGGTTTACGATTTAAAATTAAACGTTAAACAAGACATGACTTCATCTTTATAATGAAGAGAGAATGTATACAGAAAACTAACATTGAAGAATTTAACCAGGTTTCATTATTAAGGTAAATCTAAAAAAATGATTAAGTAATTTTATGAAGAAACAATTCACCACGTATTTGGCAGAAATAAAATAGAAAACAAATAAAAAATTTATCTAAACTCGCATCAGCGTTTATGCAATTTTGGTCTTTATGTAAAAATGAATATAATGAATATAAATGTATACAAATATAAGCATTATATAAATATAATGAATATAAGGATGATATAAAAATGAGGATTATATAAATACAAGGATTATATAAGCATAAGAATTATATAACTATAAGGATTGATATAAATATACGAATTATATAAGCATAAGAATTATATAACTATAAGGATTGATATACATATACGAATTATATCAGAATTAGACGAATGAATAGAAGAATGTAGGAATTATTCATTGTTCATTTTTATAGGGTTCTACCCTCTAGAATCAGGGGTTCCCAAGCATTTTCCAGTGCGACCCCTTCTAGTGCTGTTGCCTATCCAGTGCGACCCCAAGTCATTACGAAGAACAAGTATATATATATATGTGTATATATATATATATATATATATAATTTTATCTAGTGAGGAAGAATCTTAAAATAAATAGACATATTTTTATACGTATTTATTTAACTGTAAAAACAAATAAGGAAATGTATTACATAACTCAAGAGTGTAAAAGTAAACATTGTCAGAAACTATTTACAACTCTCTCATGTTTAATATGTAATATAAAACAACATATCAATCAATATTCTAAGTTCCTACTCTATCATATGTCTGATATGCTATAACAGTGGCATATTTCATATCTGACATGTGTACATTATGATTTGATTAATTTTTTGTACCTGGGGGTATATGAGGTTAAGGGACATAGCATACAATTTTCTAAGTTGATGTTTGAAATACGGTTATGGTACTCATTTTTCATAAATACCATTGACGAGAAAGCTGCCTCACAGATATAGGTGGTTCCAAATTGTACCAGAACTTTGATAGCTCGATTTTTAACAGTCGAATGTCTCTCTGCTAAAGTAATCCAGAACTTTTCTACGTCATCATAGATATCAAAATTCACCCTTGCCTCATTGTCATTGCAAAGACACTTGCGACCCCATCGACCACATTGGCTCCCTGCGACCCTTTGTGATGAGGCTTGCGACCCCATTTGGGGTCGCGACCCCGGGTTTGGGAACCACTGCAGTCTAGATTAATACAATAATATAACATCCTAACTAATTCTAACTTGATGTTAACTAATGTTTTTTATAATACAGATTTATATGCACAACATAAGTCGGGGTGGTTAAGTTACGATGCACAGTAACTAAAAAATCAAATCCTTAACACGGCACTTGCTTAGAGAGTTATTAACGAACCAAGGACCTGAGCCGAACCGGCTGCCCAAAGGGCGAGGCACGCACTCGCAAGAGGGGTGAGGCTACGACTGTTCGCTCAAAGTGTTTGCACTTTGCCCTGGAGAAACTCCCATGGTGCCACGTTTAGAAAAGCTTCTTAATGTTGCAAAGGTTGTCTAACAATGATATTAGCAAAGAAATTTACATAATTTTGGTTCTACACTCTTTTATGTGATTTATATTAGTCGAAAAGAACATTTAGAATTTAGGAATCTCTGTTTAAGATTATAGATTTGGCACACTGGCTGTGTCATTAGGGTTAAGAAAGAGGCCAGCTGATCCACTGGGGCATCGAGGCGAGTTATAAAATATTAAGAATTCAAAGATTAATACTTTAATTTATGCAAACAGAATAAGAGGATTAATACGTTAATTTAGACAAACAATGATATTGTTAAATTTTAAAAAAATTTATTTTCCTGTGAAAAACCTTCTCCACATGGCTCCCCTCCCAGAGTTGGAACTAAGGGGTTAGTTTGAATATCCTCTCAAACAAAAGCAGTTGGATGTAATGTTCCATAAGGACAAAAGGAATAGTTAAATAAAATAATTAAATAAATAGTTAAATAAAACACATCTACTTCGTACTTAATCCACTATATTTATTAGTTAAATTCTACACTAAAATCGATACTTATGCACTAATGAACACTTATAATTAACGGTCACCTGTGTCCTTGAGCACTTGGAGTCTGATTTGTCTAGGTCCACTTTTTTACACTGGTCTAAGTTCACCGTGTGCATACACTTTTAAATCAAACGCGATTTTTATCAACTTTATGAGAACAAAATTGGAGAGAAATGAATTTCACTGAACTATTGGAAAAGTACTTAAGTGAAATTGATACGATTTCTGCAAGGTTTGGAATGGATATGGGTCGTTTGAGAACTTTTTTAGAACTTTGGAATTGACTAAACTCTATAGCGTGGAGGTATAAAATTTCAAGGTATTGTGCAGTGAAAGGTTTACGTGTAGACATTGCTCTGGAACTGGAAGTACGGTTAAATAAACAATTTGTAATTAGGGTAAACCGACGTTATGATTACTGTTCTTCGTTTCGTGTATTCGGTCCTTTTGGAGCTACGCGAGTGACTTTAGTGATGGAAGTTCCGCTTCTGAAATCAAAGTGGCAGATGGCTCCAGAAAATTGTGACCAATCGAATATTCAGGAACAGGCAGGAGTCTGAACGAGTGGGGCCAATCTTGGAGATAGCCTTGAAGGGTGGTGGCCTATCGGGCTGCGAGATAATAGGGATAGAGAAGGGTAAGAAAGGACCTGAAACACAGATTAAGATGACAAAAACGAAGAAAGCCGATGAATTCTGAACATAAGTATTCCCAAAAGCTGTTTTATGGTGGTAGAAAGGACCATTTAGAGGAGGAGAAGGAAGGTTATGGTCAATGCCTAGGTTCTCGACCCGTGGTTTGACCTGAGGAAGGGCCATCAAGGAGACAGGAGAAAAATTAGTATTCTGTTTCATCGGACGGGAAACAGGAGGAAGATAAGGCTTCTGTTTACTAGAAGAAAGAGAAGACTTTCTGCAGGTGTCTGAACTGGTACTGCAAAATTTCGATTTCCAAACCTTCTGATTAGAAAGAACAGAATTGAATGAACGTTGTCTTGTAGAGCGATGGAAAGATGCATCACTCCCTTTGGTGGGAAGAGAAGAGTGGCAATTTTCTTTCGAATTCGTCAAAGACGCGTTGTTGGCGCGTGACAAGATTTGAACCTCATTAAGACAATAAGACTCGAGGTTATAAGCCGAGCTTGCATCATGTCCGACGGACAGAGGCGAGTTTTCCGTGACCTCAAGTAAATTTTCGAAGAAGGGGGAGTTCTCGAAAAATTCCCCCTCATCGAGAACTTCCCTCATGATGTCTGGGACAGTTTCTTCATAGAGCGCTTCCGTCGTGGGGTTTGAGACAGCCTCTTCATAGGGCACTTCCCTCGTCGTACTGAGAACACCCAGCGCATCGTGCATGCTACACAAATTAACTGGATGGACAAGTGTATTCCGTGCTTGCCTTTTCGTACGAACAACTTCCGACGGCGGAGTAGGTTCGGGTTCGCTCCCGGCACCTGTAGGCTTAGACTTGGAATTGGATGGAAAATCCTCTACATTTGAAAACAGAATCAAGTCATCTTCCTTAAATAGGGATTCAAGCGAAATGATCAAACCGGAACTCAAAGGAGATGAGCCTTCAGATTTATTTGGAATAACCGAAACTCTGGGAACTTCATGTTCCTGCCTAACTGTAACCGAAGGGGGTGACTCGCTCTTGATGGAGTCACAGGGGTCTACTGTGAAGACATTCGAGTCTTCCTGCTCAAAATTATCACAGGTATGTTGGCTTTCTAGTTCCTCGTTCGTCGGAGCTGGAACGGAACAATTGACGATTGATGAAGAATCTTCCCCATCTAATAGCAGTTCCTCTTTATTTTGAACTGATTCCAAGGAGTCATTCGAGCTCTCTGAAACAATTCTTTCACCCTCAGTCGAAAAGAGCGAAGAGTAAGGGTGACAAACATACTCGAAAGATGGGTTCTCTCCTCGAATTAGGCCTGCTTCTCTATCGGCCAC
This sequence comes from Bathynomus jamesi, assembly GCA_023014485.1. NCBI lineage: Eukaryota > Metazoa > Arthropoda > Malacostraca > Isopoda > Cirolanidae > Bathynomus > Bathynomus jamesi. Next base: position 1,776,706 of record JAJOZX010000169.1, on the reverse strand, counting down.
ATAGAAATCGTGCGTAATAAAGAAATTCATCCCCAGGATTAAATTTCCATCCCAGTCTCCTACAGATATGACCACAAATGGGGTCAGATAAGGGACTGATAAGGGACATTCTCAAACTCAATAGGAAGAATAATTTCTCCAGTACTGTATTCTTCCCAACCATCATTAATGCAGGTCAAGCGAGAACGCAAATCGAAATTTCTCGTAGCCGTCTTAAGTAACTTCTTGTATACGTCTTGTTTAATGTAATTCGTCTGACAGCAGTCGTCAACAAGAGCCAAAACCGCTTGGTTGTTGACAGAAGTTTTCATGAAAATTTGTGAGCTCTCGTCAAAAAGCACCATTTCGTGAGCCCAAGAAGGCGTTTCCGAAACATACGAACATACTTTGTCTGCGTCATCGATGGTTTCGCGCGGGATCCAGAAAGATTCTGACCATCCCCGCTTCCTAAGTCTATCCATTTTCTTCGAAACACGAAAAAGGATAAGAAAAAAATGGACTTACAAACGAGGAAGGGGAAACGAAACAAAGAAAAAAACTTATCCCTAATACTGTGTATACAACAGTATTAAAACGAAAAAACTGAAGCATGACATTAGCTCTTTCGGTTTAAATAAACACTTCATAAAGTGGTCCCAACCGAAGATGCAAAACTTGCCTGTCGATTCCGATATATTACTCGAAATGTATGAACTCATTTTAAAAATTCCATAAATCTACCATATACTTTGCAGAAACCGTTTTTGTTAAAAACAATAAAATATATAATTCACCTATATATTTATATGCGCAAATACTGCATGCAAAAAAGACACAAAACTCAATTTCTTTCCTCTTATAACAAAAAAAAAGAAGGTTGAATTAAATTGACTGCACTGAAACTGGCTGAACTGAAACTGGCTGAATTGAAACTGACTGAACTGAAACTGGCTGAACTGAAACTGGTTGGACTGAAAGTGGCTGAACTGAAAGTGGCTGAACTGAAAGTGGCTGCACTGAAAGTAGCTGCACTGAAACTGGCTGTGTTGATCCTACTGGATTCAACAAATGGAACTGATTACTCGGAGGCTGATTTCTCGGGCGGTTGTCCCTCTGGATGCAACCGACTGACTTCAACTGCTATAAACTGGAGTGGGTTTCCTATCCACTCTATCTAAGAAATACACAATTAATGCACAACAATTTGTCTAACTAGGGAAAAAAAATTTAAAAATTTTCAACAAAATAACAAAATTTCACTCGAATGTACGTGAATGTGCGATAATATCATGATTAGCACATTAAATAAAATTATTCTATGCTAACTATAATAGTGGAAATAACTCGGTTTCAATAAAAAGAAATGTATCACTGGTGTATGGAATGTTCACTGTGTTTTTTGTTAATTCTGGCTTGATACTAATTATTAACTGATAATAATACTGACTTCCCAAATGTTTAGTAATTAGTTTATAAAAAGGATCTGTACTTAACAAGATTCCTACGGTGAAATCCTTGGAGACGTGTCCTGAAGACGTGTATTGCTGGCCACCACTTGTTCCTGGACGAAGAATGGGCGTGGAGAACTTGGAGTCGTGAAACACCGGTCGAATGATGGATGTGAAGAACTGGAAGTCGTGACACGCCGGTCAACTGAATGTTGGATCTACGTAGTTCCAGGGTCTGGAAGACTGGAAGAATCCTGGTTGCAGACGTCGCCAGTTGTTAACCCCTCCGTCTATGGCCTTGGGTGGTTCGAAGTTGACGGGGGTTCTGGTTAGGTGGCAGCAACAGATTTGTTACTCTGGAATAGCTGGTACCGTATAGGAAATCGCAGTAGTTTCTTCTATACTACTCTCCGATTTCTTCTTGTAGTGGATCAGAGGATTCTGTGGAGCTTACTATATTCTCTGAAGGTTCCCCGATTCTTCTTGTAACGTATCGGGAAATTATTTTTCTCTATTTAAGACTAAGTTCTCTGAAGAGAGTAAAGATCGAAGGAGAAGACAAAGATGTTTTCTTACTTTAGTTTTACTGCTAAAATGTTACAAGTAATGCTCAGCCTCTAAGTTAGATCAGTCAATCAGAATAATAATTTGAAAAAATTACATGAGTTTATATATCTAAATTTCGTGCGTGTGCGGAAATTTGTACGTCAACATTTGTACGACGGAAATTTATACGCCAGCATTTGTACGCCAGAACATTTATACGACTGATATTTGTACGACGGTAATTTAAGTATGCGCTGTACCGAACTTTCTTGACTTAAGTATGCGATCTACCTATGATAATAACCGTGACTTCATTTTTTTATATAAACATAAGCACAGGTGCAAAAAAAATAAATAAATAAATAAAAGTAAACATTATTTAAATATTTGGAAAATAATTTTAATTTGAAGAATTTTAAATTTTATCATGTATCACAGCGCATTAAAGGATTAACAGGTAGGTAAATGGTTATTGAATAGGTATAGGTGGTTAGGTTAGGTTAGGTTAGGTTAGGTCTGGAGATTAATGCGAAAAAACTCGCAAGATTTGTTCTCCGATTTTTTAAATGACATTCGTTAGGTTAGGTTAGGTTAGGTTAGGTTAAGTCTGGAGATTAATGAGAAAAACTCGCAAGATTTGTTCTCCGATTTTTTAAATGACATTCGTTCTGTATATCGCTAGTTACATTTTCTCTTAAATTGATAAGCTGAAATCTAGTTTCAATTTATGCATTTAATTATTGTAATATGTAATTTTATAATTTGTGATAATTTGTATTTTAACTTACCTAGTTTCAAATTCAATTTTATTAACTGATCATGAATTTCTTGCGTATAACGTATAAATTACCCTCGTACAAATACTTGGCGTATAAATTTCCAGTCGTATAAATGTTCTGGCATACAAATGCTGGCGTATAAATTTCCGTCGTACAAATGTTGGCGTATAAATTTCCGGATTTCATATGCTGCTTGCTCAAACCGAGTGCTATATTGGCCCCTTTTAACTTTTAATAAAGTAAAAAAAAAAAGGGGCTATATGGGTCAGATCAGGAGGAAATCTTGTAAATAGCTATTGTGAAAATTTAGGCACTGAAAAAATTTTGAACAGCGACAAATATGTTGTCTTCACTCATAATCTGTTATATCGAATGCCAACCACAAAGTGGCGGAGATAGGTGTTCAGTGCCGTTTGTATGAAGGAATGTGGGTGTGTAGTCGCAAGACCACTAAGGCCAAGGCCACATTAAGGCCACACACACACACACACACACACAAAGGCTACAGTCGGCGTCGATTGGCATTTCGCTCGAGTTTAGTCTAGTTATTATTATTATTATTATTATTATTAAAGCAGTGCGGCTTCCACACGAATCATTACAAATTACACACTATCTAGTGTGTTCATTAATTACAACATAGAATAGTGTATCACAAAATGTTTTAAGTCAAAATCATTGATTCGATGTGGTTTCAGACGAATCAAAATTAAGAGAGGAAAACTCTTGCCTGTGACATCCAAAATCAATGAAAATGAAAGGTAGTTTAAGCTAGTAATTATACATGTTTCATTTGGAAATTAATTAAAATATCATTCTCAGTTCTCTCTCTCTCTCTCTCTCTCTCTCTCTCTCTCTCTCTCTCTCTCTCATATATATACAGGGTGTCCCAAAAAAACTATATACTCTTTATAGCATCATATATTTTATAATTTAAAAAAAACCAAACAATATATTGTTATAGCAATTGCCAATGAAAGGTAAATTAGTAATCTAAGTGATCAAAATGTTATAGCGAGTTGTTTGCATATAAAATTTAATTAACTACGCCAAGTGCTCAAAATGTTCTCCGGCGGCATGAATGCACTTTTGAATGCGTCGACGAACTGATTCGCAGACATGGACTAATGTGGATGCTGTGATGGTCCCGCACTTTTCCCTAATTGCATCTTTAAGGTGTTCGAGTGTTGCAGGTCTTGTACCATAAACTGCATCCTTCAGGTAGCCCCACAAGTAAAAATGAAGTGGAGTCAAGTCCGGTGAACGTGGAGGATACTCAACGCTTCCTCTTCGGCCTATCCAACGTTTAGGCAACGTTTCATCGAGGTACCTTCTGACATCACAATGATAATGAGGGGGGGCTCCATCTTCTTGAAAGTAAAAGTCGTCGTTTCCAAACAACTTCCGAACTGCAGGTATAATTTCTGTTTGCAGCATGTCGAGATATGCGGCACCGGTAACTGTCCCATTAAAGAAAAATGATCCAACCAAACCCCTGGATGATCTACAGATCTACAGAAGCTAAGGCTAACAAAGACCCTAAGATCCACTCTAAGGTTAGCCCGAGAGAAAGGAAAGAGTAGGGGGTGAAGAAAAGAGAATAAGGGGTTAAGTAAGGAGGAACACCTATCACTCGTGGGTTAACATTCATTCAGAGAAAGAGAATGACTCATCATCATCATCCGCCGGCCACTGCCGACAAGTCAGAAAAATAGTCGGAGAGAATAGGAGAGGGGTGAAAGATGAAAAGTAAAATAAGAACGCTTACAAACCATGCAAACACATTCTTAACTCACTGTCATACCATGCAAACTACAAACATGCAAGAAAGAGTTACAGACATGCAAAGTAAGGAGGGGATAAGGAGGAGGGGGGGGGGGGAAGTAGGTAAAGTTAAACAAAAAGTGGGTTAGTTTACGCTACGAGCTACATCTACGTTCGTGTTAGTCTATTTTATTTTTTTTTTTTATTTTATTGCTGGCATCACACGCTGGCATGTCACAAGCTGGCATTTATCGTCAACAGACTCATCCTCGAGCACCACCACCAGAGCTCCAGTTGCTAACTTTGTTTTGTTATTTTAAACAATGTTAATATTCTTAAAATGTCTGTCAAGACGGTTCTTAAACATATTAACACTGGTAGAATGAACGACTGACGCGGGAAGATTATTCCATTTATCAATTACTTTAAACGTAAAGAAGTTTTTAGCGATATTAGTAATGAAACGTCTGCCACGCAACTTAAATCCGTTATTACGAGTATTACTATTATCGAAAGTGAACAATTTGTCAAAATTTACGTTATCGATGTTATTAACGATTTTGAAAACTTCAATAAGTTCCCCCCTTAATCTCCTAGTTTCGAGTGAATACAGGTCTAACTCTTTAATCCTATCTTCATAAGGCTTGTTGCGCAATGACGGAATTAGTTTCGTGGCACGACGTTGAACCCTTTCTAACCTATCAATATCCTCACGCAAGTACGGGCACCAAAACTGAACTGCATATTCTAAATGAGGCCTGACTAGGGACTTGTAAAGGGGCAATATAATATCCTTCGATTTAAATTCGAAATTACGCGCTATGAAGCCTGACATCCTATTAGCTTTTGCGCAAGACTCCAGGCACTGGTTCCTAACTTTTAAATCCTTAGATACGCGTACGCCTAAATCTACTTCCTCGACAAGGCTCGCTAACTCCCTATCATCCATCGTGTACGTGTAATTATTGTTGCGAGAACCTATATGCAAAACTTTACATTTGTCTACGTTAAATTGTATCTGCCACTTATCTGTCCACTCCATAATCCTATTTACATCGTCTTGGAGCCTATTACTATCGTCCTCGTTAACAACCTTACCGCCTATTTTAGTATCGTCCGCGAATTTTGACACGTTACTAGTCAATCCTACATCTATGTCGTTAATGTAAATTACGAATAGCAATGGGCCTAACACTGAACCCTGTGGGACACCGCTACCTACATCTAACCACCCCGATTCACTACCATTAACTACGACCCTCTGTCTCCTAGCACGAAGCCATTCTTCTAACCAGTTAGCTACCTGACCGCGTATACCGTGCGCTTTGACCTTCGCAATTAGTCTCCTATGCGGAACTGTATCGAACGCCTTTTTAAAATCTAAGTAAATAACGTCAGCTGCTCTATGCCTATCGTATTCGCGCACTATTTCGTCATAAAATTCTAACAAATTAGTTAAACGACCTATGGCGTCGAAACCCATGCTGACTACTATTAATCAAATCTCTACTTTCTAAGTGATCGATGATACGATCCCTAACTACGGATTCCAAAAGTTTACCGACAATTGACGTTAAGCTAATGGGCCTATAATTGCTAGCTACTGCGCGGTCGCCTTTTTTAAAAATGGGTGTGACGTTAGCTAATTTGAAGTCTTCAGGAATAATCCCCGTTTCGAGTGACTGATTAAAAATCTTGGTTAAGGGGCCTACGATAACTTCTTTCAAATCTTTCAAATGTCTGTGATAAAAAGCGTCAGGGCCTGGAACCTTGCTAACTTTTAGCCTATCGATATAATGTGCAATCTCAGCCTCGTAAACAGTTATTTCATCCAAAATAGTCTCGCTACTAAATGGAACGATATCGTCCACGTCGGGGACATTATTTACGTCTTCTACGGTAAAAACTGTCGCAAAAAAGTTATTCAAAATACCCGCCATCGCCTGAGCGTCAGAATCCAAAGCGCCATTAACATCCACTACAGGGCCTATGTTATCTTTTACCGGCTTACGATTATTAACGTATTCAAAAAACTTTTTTGGATTATGTTTACTATCCGCAGCTATAAGTATCTCTAAATTACGCTTGGCATTCCTAACTGATCTTTTAACCTGACGTCTAAGCTCGATATATCTATTAAAGTTAGCTGCCGTGCCATTGCGCTTACTAAGTCTATACGCTCTATTACGCTCGTTTATAAACTCTCCTATTTCCCTAGTCCACCATTTCGGCCTACCACGATTTCTAGCGCGCTTGGGCCTACGAGAAATAAACTCCCTTTCAATATCCCTAAAACTTTCTTTAAACGCCACCCAACGCAAATTTGTGTCATTACCCATAAATAAGTTATCCCAGTCCACTACTCTCATCCTATCAGCAAAACTATCAAAATTAGCCCTACGAAAATCAGGGACTTCTATTACGTTACTATCCTGGTGTGTTTTCTATCAATAACTTAAACCTAAGAATTTGATGATCACTACATCCTAAACTCTCTCCTACTTCTAAACCTTCGATTATATTCTCGCCGTTCGTCATCACCAAATCTAAAATATTGTCACCGCGCGTTGGTTCGGTAACTATCTGTCTTAAAAAGTTATCGTTCATAAACTCAACCACCATGCTAAACCATGATAAACCACACCATGCTGTTAATCCTGGTAAATTAACATGTTTATCCACATAAACGTGTGGATTATCAAGTGACCAGTACCAACAGTTGTGTCGATTTACTGTGCCATTCAGCTTGAAGGTAACTTCATCAGACCACTCGATTTTGTTGTATTGAAAGTGCATTCATGCCGCCGGAGAACATTTTAAGCACTTGGCGTAGTTAATTAAATTTTATATGCAAACAACTCGCTATAACATTTTGATCACTTAGATTACTAATTTACCTTTCATTGGCAATTGCTATAACAATATATATTTTTTTTTTTTAAATTATAAAATATATGATGCTATAAAGAGTATATAGTTTTTTTTTGGGACACCCTATATATATAAAGAGACAGAAACAGATATAGAGACATATGAACAGATAGATATAGGGGATGCATATATATATATATATATATATATATATATATATATACATTCAACTGCAAAGAACACGCAGTAAAAATAACGTAAAGAACGACGCTTGTATAGGAGATATTCCGCGCAAGACGAGAAAGAGAAAACAACAAATGGAAGAGTGAAGTCCATGGTGTAGTGGTTATCGCGTCTGACCGGCAATCGGAAGATCCCGGGTTCGATTCCCAGGTGGTACTTCATTTTTTCATTTGTTGTTTTCTCTTTCTCGTCTTGCGCGGAATATCTCCTATACAAGCGTCGTTCTTTACGTTATATATATATATATATATATTGTTGAATGCATGGAGATATATTGTTCGCTATATACTAAAGCATACTCCTTCTGTACTTAATTAGTTTTATGTCTTATACTTATGTCATTCCATTCGTAGATTTTAATAAAGCCTTTGATAGAATGTCCAATTAGCAATGGAACATAAGAATAAAAGGGAGAGAATGTAAGTATAATTGGGCTATGAAATCTGATCATTAAACGGACTCTCAACGCCGATTTACGCTTATTATTAAGCGCATTTCCTTCAGACTTCCCGATTATATAATCTCTTTTAATACGAGAACATCAAGGCTTTATCACTTGAATGGAGTTAGACCATTTTAACTAGGTTTTATATGCAAAATTAGAGTCATCATCTTTTTTTAGAGGGGAGGGGTATTCCAACTTGCTATGTCAATTAATGTAGTTGTATAATTTTCATGTATGGATGATATATTGTTGAGCTGTATCCTCAATGTAGCTTTTGTAATTTAGTATTTACAACAGTAAACTCATTGAGGTGCATTACATAAATTAATTAATATACAAATTTATGTGCAGGGGTGAGCACGGCGCCTTTCACGCTAACATGATGTGTGTGTGTGTGTACATAACGAAGTTTATTTACTATTTAAACTGTGATCTGCCAACGCTAACGCTACTGATTCGTGAATGCATTATGGGACTCTAAGGCTTACTTAAAACCAGAGAATATACTTTAAAATCTTTTCGCTGTATCTGCTTTAGAACGGAAAGCATAAACGGATTAAATGTACTCTGAATATAAAGTATTTAAAGAGTACACTTGGTAGGCCGAAGGTACATTAAGACTGAAATGAAAAATTTTCTTTAATCCTTGGGGTGTAGTTTTTGTATTTTCGTTTAGTTTCAGAGAACTTTGATTGTTAAGATCTATTTTTTATTTACTTTCAAAGTACTACCAGTGTGCTCTCGAAATGTTTTATTTTTTGGCAGAATATATTTAGTCTTTTGTTTTTACTGTCTTTTGTAAAGTACAGGGTGTCCGAGAATTATCTGTACAATTTTTGGCTGTTATTAAAAGTCAACTATGAAGTGTAGAAATTCCAGTTTTATCCCATTTTACAGAGAATCTCATTACGTTTTTTCTGATACTACGTTTTGACAAGTTGTTTAGAAATGTACGCGGGTGACAGACATTGATGATTTAAAAGCAAGAATCACAGCTGCTATTGAGCGAATTGATGTGGATATGCTGCAGCGTACATGGCAACATTTGGAGTATGGATTGGATGTTTTGCGAATCACTAATGGTGCACATATCGAATGTTTGTAACAACGTTACTTTAATAAAAGAAACTTTTGAAAATACAAATTCTAAATAATCTTGTTTAAGAATTTTACGTGTTATCAAGAATTTTATTAAAAGATGAAATTGTACAGATAATGTTCGGACACACTGGAATTTCTAAAAAACTTGTCAAAACTTGGTATCAGAAAAAACTTAATGAGATTCTCTGTAAAATGGGACAACACTGGAATTTCTACACTTCATGGTTGACTTTTAATAACAGCCAAAAATTGTACAGATAATTCTCGGACACCCTGTATATACAGCGGACAGTTTAAATTGGATGGACATAAACATTTTTATCATATATTTTTATTTACTCAAACCTAAGGCATTATTAATGTATTGGGCATGTACTCTAATTATACATGTTAATCTAACCCAGTTAACCTGATAAGAGAGAGAGAGAGAGAGAGAGAGAGAGAGAGAGAGAGAGAGAGAGAGAGAGAGAGTAACAAAAATCCAAAGATCCACTCTAAGCTAGCCCAAGAAAGAAGTAGAAAGAATAAAGCAAATGAAATCGAAAAATATTGAAGATTTTCATACCATACGTACACTTATAAACGTGTAAAACTTTCACACAGGAACAATAATAGTAGCAAAGTATATAGAACAGGCAAAGCTTTCCATCCTCCGCCAGCATAATGAAAAGAATAACTCTAGAGTTCACTCACACCATGCATGCGTACACTTGTCTCGTGTGCATGAAATACGGGACTACTTAAAATTATATTTACCATGAATTTTTTAAGGATGTTTTATTTATTTATTATATACAGGAAGTCATCATTTCATCGCCGCATCATTTCCTTGATACTAAGGAAGCATTGGTCTAGAGGAACCTCTAGCCGGTCAGCATACCCCCAGTTTAAAAATTTCTACGAATGTGTACATTATGTTTTTAATTTTCCCCCTTTTTCAAGAAAAGATTAACATAACGCAATTTATATTGCATCTTTCGCATAGAAATTACTTAGATAAGGAAACGCTGATTCAGAGGCATCTCCAGCTGGCCAGAACTACACAATTTAAGAATTCACCCAACAGTGTACGTGCATAATTTTTCTTTTTTCTTCTTTACACACTATTTAAAACTGAAATTTAAAACTGAAAGCTCAGTAGCCTCATTGAAGCTGAATATATCTGTTCGGAGGCGTTGACTCCCATCAAGCTTACCATCTTTACAAATGAGGCGTCCAGGGAAAAGGGTGACGAAACCGCCATATGTTCAAAAATCTGTTTTCTGTATCACCATCTTCTTCTGGCCTTTGTCTATGCAGTGAATAATACACACCTACCGATACTTCATCACTAATGCCTCTGAAATTATTCACTGCATAGACAAAGGCCAGAAGAAGATGGTGATACAGAAATCAGATTTTCGAACATATGGCGGTTTCGTCACTCTTTCCCCAACGCCTTAAATGGGGTATCATCTGAGAACGCCCAGTGCTTTGAAACCAGACCAGACAAGCGCCTTCGTCTACATTTATCGGTAAAATGGGCTATTACTACTTGTACTGTACATAAAACTATGAAATTTTTCTCTAGCTAGCTAAGTTTAGTATACGACGATTTTCCGAGAGGTCTACCCCGATTTTCCTAAAAGTATACCAAAAGACAGACAGACAAAGAGAGAGACATAGACATCGACATAGACAGAGACAAAGACAGAGATAAACAGATAGACATAGAAACATACAGAATTACAAAATAAAGCCTCGAACACAAACTTAAAATAAGCTATTATAAAATATAAAACCAACAACTTAGAAAAAAAAACGAAAAGAATCTTAACGCAAAATGTTATACGTACCCATCCATTGTTTCATAAAACTTTTCCACCAACTTCCAGACTCGACAACAGACCCAAGTTCCCCGACAGAAAGCTCTCTTAATAACTTGACACTTTTAATTATTGCCACATTTAATAACTTCTTTTCTTTAGTCCTTAATAATGAATAATCTGGCGTGCTCTTAATGAGGTTGTCTGATCGCATAAAGTGTTTGTGTCCTTGATGGCTCTACACCTCTCTTGGCGTTCTAATCTTAAAACGTGCAACCTTGACGTTGTAGTTTGTTATAAATGAGCATTTGCAAATCTTTCCGTAATTAACGATATATATATATATATATATATATATATATATATATATATATATATATATATATATATATATATATATAAACAGGGTGTTTCAGGTAACAAATGCTTCTAAGTGGAGGTTTAAGGCAAGATAAGCATCTAGTCTTTTTATAAAGGATTCGACCGAATTACCTTGAACTACGCTGGCTAGCAATCCATTCCACAAATTAACTATACGATTGAAGAAAAAATATTTCACTTCATTAGAATTAAAATGTTTACCCACTAATTTGAGACCATAACCGCGAGTTCTATCTGCATTTCTGAAGGTGAAATATTTTCGGCGTCGACTTTATCTAAACCTTTAATTATTTTAAACACCATAATTAAATCTCCTCGAATTCGTCTTTTTACGAGTGAGAATAAATTTAACATTTCTAAACGGACAGCGTATGATTTGTTTCTTAGTCTAGGAATAATCTTAGTAGGACGTCATTGCCCGCTCTCCATTCTGTCTATGCCCTATCGTAAGTATGGGGACCAGAACTGAACGCAGTATTCCAGGTGGGGTATACTAAGGAATTATATAATATTAGCATTGTTTTCTCTGACTTAAATTCAAATGATCTAGCAATAAATCCTAAGAGTCTATATGCTTTCCTCACCGCTTCGATACATTGCTTACTCGGCAACAATACTGTCGGCAACAATAATACCTAAATCTTTCTCTTCCGTAACACTCGTTAGTCTTGTCGCGCATAAAATACTTTAATTTAACATTGTTTCTACCGATAGGGAACGTTTTACACTTATCTATCATATATTGAAGTTCATTTGTCAAATTTCTGCCAATTTAAGTAATTTATTAATATCTTCTTGAATCTGCGGACATTCTGCCGCTGATTTTGCTCGTACCCCTAGTTTGGTATCATTTGCAAATTTTGAAATGATGTATACTGTTAATGCCTCTGTCGATGTTATTAATATAAATAATAAAAAGAACTGGTCCCAGAACTGATACTTGAGGCACGCCGCCAGTTACACTTTTCCGGTTAGACGCTTTGCCATCAATGACCACTCTTTGTTTACGTCCACTCAGTCAATTTTTATTCCATTTGAGAACATTACCAGCAATTCCGTAAGAATGAAGTTTAGCTAATAATCTCTTATGTGGCATTTTATCAAACGACTTTTGAAAATCGAAATATATAATATCTACTGGTTTACTCTTGTCATACATATTTACAATATCATTAAAGAAATCGAGCAAATTAGTAAGACAAGAACGATTATGTCGAAAGCCGTGTTGGGAGTCTTTGATTAATTTATTAATTTCTAAGTGATTAACTATTTTGTCTCGAACGATCGTTTCCATAAGCTTACCAATAACTGAAGTTAGACTAATGGGACGATAATTTCCTAGAAGCGATTTGACCCCTTTTTTAAATATTGGCGTAATGTTTGAAGTTTTTGATCGAACGGAACTTCTCCAGATTGTAACGATTTATTATTAACCCGTTAACTGCGCGAGCGCCCAGCTACGAGTCGAGCCCAAAACACGGAGTACGCAAAGGCATATCTCAGTTTAAAGTTTGAACCCGAGTATATACGGGGCTGTGCAGAAATGGTCAGAAGCGAGAGCCCGTGATATTACGGGTTGCGCAGCAAACGGGTTAAGTATATATGTGAGAGGAGAGACTACTGCGCACTTCATTTCTTTAAGTACCATTGGGTAGATCTTATCTAAAACTGCAATCGTATTCGGATTAATTTTACCTATGGCCGAGAATACTTCAGTTTCACTAATGGTAAAATCGTGAAGCTTTACTGTAAATGATCATCATTGAGCATGATTACGGGAACGTTGTTCATATTTTCTTTAGTAAACACGGACGAGAAGAATTTATTTAAAACGCCCGTCATTTGTAAGCCATGGTAAGTTTGTTTGTTGTTTTCGCCTTTGAGTGGACCAGTAGTCTGCGAAGCTACTTTTTAGTCCTAACATAATTATAGAATTCCTTCGGATTCGAGTTAATTTGGCCCACTAAGGGTTTCCAAAAAACCTTAGCCCCCCCCACCATTTTCAGCTTACATGTTTACTTATATCGAAATAGTTTTTAGTGATTATAAAAATATATAAAATTCTTTATTTATTGGTGATTCGGAGAAGCAACGTGTGATAGATCGCATACGAGCAATAACATTTCGGAAAGCTCGTGAATCGTGATGCTGGAGCCACCTTTATAACACGTTCATGGGTTGCCAAAAAGTTGCGAAGAAGTGAGGACTTCGTCAAAAGAAATTGGAATAAAACTTTGGATGAATGTGAAATGGATGCAACCAAATCTGGGCGCCCAAATTTGCCACTCTCCCAGGAAACAAAGGACATCATTGAAAGCGGTACGCGTAAGCGGAAAAACAGCTGTGCTAAACTTTCTAGAGAGATCGAAGTGTTGAGAGGAAAGATCGTAGTGGTGAGATCATTCGACTGTACCGTCATAGGCAAGGTTTAAAGCCTTGGCATGAACTTCCAAAGCCAAGAAAAACTCAACTTAACATCGATGACAGAATGTGGTTTGCCCATTATCTTGAAGATTGGGATGTGGATGATTTCATGCATTTAGCTGTCTCCGATGAATTTTTTGTTTACGTAACACGTCGGCCTAACTACCAAAATGATCGAGTGTGGGCCACAACACCAGATGAAATCGATGACAATGAACATTATCGCGAATTATTAAAAAGTCCAGACTGTGTTCGTGTGTTTGTTTTGTTCAGTTCAAAGAAGCTCATGTGGGTGCTGAAGCCAAATGGTCAGAGTTGGGATGGACAGTATTTTCGTGATATTATTCTATCCCAGCATGTCATTCTTTTTCTAAGAAACCCAAACAATGTTATGGATGTCGATCAGGTCACACTTCTGCAAGATAAGGCCCCCTGCTTTAAGGCATTAGCCACTCAACAGTTGTTGCGGAACCATGAGATCGATTTCTTTGGAAATGAAGAATGGCCAGGAAATTCTCCTGACCTGAACGTCTGTGAACACATTGGATCAGTTATAAAGGACAAGGTTGAATGTCTCTTGTTTCAAGAACCTGCAGCATGTCGATTTTCAAAGGATACAATGACGCAACACATTGAAACTGTTTTAGCAAATTTGCGTAACGATCAAGATCTATTCACGTCACTTTTGGCAAGCTACCCAAAGCGAATTCAGGCTGTCTTGGAAGCCAATGGCGGGAACACCAAGTTTTAATTGTTTCTCATTAAATGCAGGATTAAATTATCTTTTGTAAGGTATGTTTAGTTTTACTGTACCTCTAATGGTTTAGGCCATGGGCGGGGGGGGCTAAGGTTTATTGGAGCCCCGTCTATAGAGCTCATAGTTGCGCTTACTTTTTCTAATAATCCTTTTTGGCTCCGCCTTCTCAACAGCTTGTAAGCATTTTCATCAGACAAATTATTTGTTTCTTTAAATTTGAAATACGCGTTCCTTCCGTGTCCATGTGCCATTGTGCCATTAATATCATCGCGCGATGGAGCCTCATCCCAATTATGGGTCGAAAGTTGCAGTTTCATGTCACGAAATTTTGCTATTAAAATCCAAAACGTATTAGGAACATTAATTTTAATTTAAAATGTTATTTACCTATGATCACTGGTGGAGAAGTAGTCTCCTACAAAGATATTGTACTTAAAACTACATCTAGAATATTGCATTCTCTAGTGGGTTCCTTGAATTTGAAAAAGTGAATTTTCGAGCAAGCCCTCGTAAAGTTTATCACCGGAATTAGACTGTAAATGACCACCCCAGGCCCTGCAAGGTAAATTAAGATCTCTCAGTTATCGCATCATGTTCGCTACATACATCAAAAATTAGTTCCTGAAGTCCGTTATCACTATTGACAGTCTGAACCTATAATTAATTTCTTTCGTGAGTTGTCTTTAATTTCAACAAACGTCACATTTATACTATCAATTTCTGCAATGTTTTAATTATGGGTATTAAATGTGATCGAACATACCAGCCCCCTTCTTTCTATTCTATCAATGTTAAACATCTCATAATTAGGAGTATGATATTCCCCGAGAAAATCTCTCCTCTCTGTATTTAACCAGGATTCAGTAACTGCCACAACCTCAAAATTTTGGTCAAGGCCAATACACTTAATAGTTTATCAAATTTAAATTTTAAACTTCGAGCATTAATATAAAATACATTTATAAAATTTTGAGTACCGCAGTAGAGTCTAGAGGTTTTTCGAGGAGACAGTCGTTCACTGTAAGGAAAATTTATGTCAGGCTGGTCACTTTCGTAGGAGTTACGCCTGTCTTTGCCTGAAAAGCCATCGCAGAGCTATGTAATAGTCTACCAAGACGAGCTGCTCCCACGCCATTCAGGTGAAGACCATCACGCAAAAATAAATCCTTTTCTTTTTGTTAGAAAAACACCACCACAAATCGACAAATTCAACATTTTCAGGTTGGTAATAAAACTTCATGTAAACTCTACTGAAAAAGTTGTCTGATCATGCTATTCTAGGGAGAATTCCTGAAAATTTTAATTTATTAGTCCTATCCTTCAGAGTCCGCATCAGCCGCTTACATTTCTGTGTTAGCTCCTCTGACCTGGAACTTTTAACATCGTTAGTCCCAACATGCACCATAATTATCGTACTATCATCAGCATCTTTACCAAACTTGTGTATAGAGTTCGTGATGTCGTCAAAACGGGCGCCAGGATATCAGTACCTCCTTCTCCGAGTTGGGTTCCTGTCGCAGAACTCCTGTAATTGCTCTCGAATAATAGAATCACCAGCTTGCGAAAATCTCTGCATGTTATTCTGCTCTGACTCTAAGACAGAACATCTAACTACTCTAAAGCAAGGTTTATGCTGACTAGGTCGGGCCCCATTTCGAAATGGCTCAAACGGTCGATCCTTCGAAGGTGAAAGGGGGGTGGAAATGACGACTGGTTGGGGATTCTTCGTAGAGACTTCACGCGATCTCCTTCCTGCATGAGAATACGCGCCCAGGCTCTCTCAAACAAAATCCTGCACCGAGTTGAACCTAGCTGTTAAAGCACTAAATTCCTCTCTCAACGCAGTTGTCTCCCTCCTACTCCTTCGAAGTTCGTCTCTAGCCGAAATCACCTCGTTTCGTAGTTCTCGTCGGTTTACGCAAAATTTGCAAACTAAAGGGTTAGAAGAGGGAGAGGTAAAAAAGTATTGAGGAAATTTTTCACCGCAGTCGGAACACTCACGTAAGTTTGGGGGCCATATCTAGAAAAATGTTCTCACGAAAAATTAAAATTAATTTCCCAATCTATCAGGTAGGCAGAGGAGTATGGAAAGAATTATGGATTAGTGACCTGAAAGCAGGAAACAAGAATCTAGACATATCAAAAGAAGGAATTCCTACACACACACACACACACACACACACACACACACACACACACACACACACACTCACTCAATTTTTTTTTTTTTAGTTGTAGGCAAGTGAGAGGTCTAGAGTCTCTGGGGCAGTGGTTCCGAACCTGGGGTACGCGAGGGAATCTTAGAGGTTACGCGACGGGGTCCTGAAAATATAACTCTTTTAATTTTATATACGATTAACAAACGGCCACAAGTTACACGGTCGTAAAGAAAGTAAAAATCCTCTACAGTATGTCTCTCGGAAATCCAGAAAATTCCTTGTAAGAGTTCAAGAGGTACATAAGAAGAAAAAGGTTCAGAACCGCTGCTCTAGAGGCTTCGCGAAGACAAACAACAACCACTTGGTGGATGTATTAAAAAAAATATCCTAAGTTTCCTGTGAAATAATTATTAAATATGCAAATAAACCAGAAATAATAATAATAATAATAAACAATAACAAAAAATTCAAAATTTCTGGAATATATATATATATATATATATATATATATATATATATATATATATATATACACACTCGTAGAGGTAATTCTAAAAACGAGAATACCCTGAAAGACATCATAAATAAAGTGTCGACCCTCCGAGATAATGAGAATAATATTACCTTTTACGTTACTAACTTCCATAGAATATCGGTAATTTCTATGGGTGACGTAAACGTCTCGGTGCTCCTCAAACAGTATAATGAGGTACAAACGTCGATAGTTGAACTGAAACACCAACACGTGGTGTCAAATCAGAAAAACGCGATTTCGATAGAACAGTTCCGGCCAGAGTTAGATGCGTTGAAAGATACGCTCCTCCCAAAGCCCAGTTACTCGGAAGTAGTTCAGCAAGCCAGATCTCCAAGAAGCGCGTCGGGCAGCGAGGGAAACGAAATCCCCACTTCCAACTACCCCCCTGAAGGTGGGGTGGAAACGCAGCATGCAGGGGTAGCGGTCAACCCCCCTCCCGTTCAGGAAAGGACCCCTGCTCCCAATCTCATAATGAGGAACAGGGACGGTCCAATGCCGAGAGTCGAGGCATCATTGCCCTCTTCCCTGCCTCCCACTGCAGAGGAGAGGTGTTCGATTACGGCTCGCTCGGTGCGCAGTTCCCCCCCTCCCACCGAAGAAGGAGAGGCATGCGCGCCCGTCAGGATATAAACACCGCTAACAGACCCTCACCAAGCCACAGAGTAAGGGAGGGGGCCTCCTATCCCCCAAAGATTGTGCCACCCATCCCCCAGGCAGGCGAACCCTGCCTCAGGGAGATCGAGGGAGCAGGACGGGTGGGTAACTGTTAATAGGCACCCGTCCCAAAGGTCTCTTCAACCGGTCTCCGCGGCGAGGTCACCGATGGAGAATCTCACCCTATTTGTGTCGCGAATTCAGCTCTCGAACGAGGCAAGCGATATTCGACACATGATAGAAGAAATCATTGGTGAACACAGTACAGTGATAGTTAATAAACTAAACACGAAATCTCCGTATTATAACTCTTTTAAAGTAATAATTGAAGGTGTAAATGCGCATTTCAATCCGTATAATATGAGTCAATGGCCAGACGGTATTATTGTTAAGGAGTTTATTCACTTTTCCAGGAGATTTGTTAACAGGCAAAATAATAACAATAATAATAATAATAATAATAATAATAATAATAGGCGCCCCAACGGTAATGCCTGAAAGTTGTACTGTCTATAATAATAATAATGTTACTAATAATAATAATAATGTTACTAATAATAAATTCTCTATCAGTCATGGCGGATAACTTGTTGAAAATAGTCTCATATAATGTAAGGTCAGTGAGGAATTCAATTGTAGATGTTCATAAAATCTGCGACAGTGCAGATTTGATACTCCTGCAGGAGCACTGGTTACCTAAGCAAGAGCTAAAATTCCTCTCTACCATCCATGATGACTTTATGTACCATGCGTCATCAGCAGTAGACTTGTCAGATGAAATAATGTACGGTAGGCCTTTTGGTGGTGTTGCTTTCTTATTAAGGAAAAATTTGTCAAAATATATAAGATTTTTAACAAGCGATAATGTAAGGTTGTTAGGCATTGAATTACAAGTGAACAACGATTGCATATTAATTGTAAACTGCAATTTACCATACAACAACGGCAGTAATCTAGATGAATACATTGATTTGGTGTACAAAATTAAGTCATTATCAGATAACCCCAAATATTCTCACTGTATAATAATGGGGGAATTTAACGCACATGTGAACTCGGAATTCTTTGTAGAATTGGGTAACATGTGCGAGTCGGCCAATTTAAGTATAAGTGATGTAGATGTATTAGGGGTAGCCAGTGGTAATTTTACATACGTTAGCGATATGAGTGGTACCACCAGGTGGATTGATCATTGTCTCACTAGTAATAATCTAAAGGATTGAATTGTTAGAGTTCATATTTTGCATGATTTCCTCCTTTCTGATCATAGACCATTAGAAATATTAATTAACGTTACCAATTTATGCGCAACACGACTTAACAAGAACTCAATAGGTAAGAATAATCGCGTCGATTGGTCCAACGTTAATATGCAGCAGAGAATAGAATACAAAGACAGAACATGTCACCTCTTTAATAATTTAGAAATTTTGCACCTTGCCTGTAATAATCCTTGCTCAAATGATTCTCACTGTAAACTCATAGATAGGTATTATAGGGTGGCAGGACAATTGCGTCCTGGTCAAGTGCGTCCAGGACAAATGCGTCCCGGTCATTGGCGTCCCTGGACAATTGCGTCCGGTTTTATTTCGTCCCGGACAATTGCGCACTTCCCCAACTACTATATGAAGTTTATTTATTAGAGAAGCGAATAGAAAGTTCATTGTGACTTCACCTACGCAATTGTCTATTACAATTGTAATTTTGTATGGGATATAATGCCCGGTTAGATTAATTGAATGCCCAGTTAGGTCAACTGTATGCCCTTCACGAGTGGTTAGGTTAAGTTGTGGTATTTTCGTTAAAACTAACGAAACTAACTTTATCTTAAGTGGACGTAACCCATAAAATTTGACAATGATTTTGCTGATGATGGATAAAGTTTTAGAGAACAGTTTCGAATAGAACTTATGAACATATAACAAGTTTAATAGGTTAAAATGAAAAGTATATTTGAAATTCCGATACTAACTTTCTATTCACTTCTCTAATGAATAAACTTCATATAGTAGTTGGAGAAGTGAGCAATTGTCCGGGACGCAATTGTCCGGGACGCAATTGTCCAGGAACGCCAATGACCGGGACACATTTGTCCGGGACGCACTTGACCAGGACGCAATTGCCCTAGAACCGTATTATAGTAAGATAATATCCCTGTTAAGAGAAGCAGGAAGCCCCCTGATTAAATCTTACATCTATCATACTAAGGTTATTCCTGGATGGAATGATTTTATTGCCCCCCTAAAGAGGGAATCGAAAGACGCCTATGATTTGTGGTGCTTTCATGGTAGATCCAGATTAGGACCAGTATACATGAATATGTGTAGAAGTCGGGGTCAGTATAAGGCGGCCATAAGGCGATGTAAACAGGAAGAAGAGTCTATTCGAGCATCAAAAGCCTGTGAAGCTCGCATAAATAACGATAATAACAAATTTTGGAAATTTGCTAAGAATCAAACGGGTGTCAAAAATGTCCTCCCTCCGACAATCGATGGGGTGTCGGGGGAGGATGAAATTACAAAGCTGTGGAAAAACCACTACTCTAACATTCTTAACAGTGTGAGTAGAGATAATCTTAAGATAGATTGCAGCGAAACGATTGTGGGAGGGACAAGGGAAAATATTTTTATATCATTTTCTGAAGTAAAGAGGTTAATTAAAGAGTTAAAGACTGGTTCTGCGTCAGGGGTAGATGACTTATCGAATGAGCACTTAAAATATGCCAATGACGTTGTATGTCTGCATATATCATTGCTTCTATCAGCCATGCTGGCTCATAGCTATATCCTTGCAGAGTTCATGAAGGTATAAAGAAAAAGTATAATGAAAAGAATAGGTTCAGAGTTCATTCTCACCTTGCCTACACTTATCTCGTGTGCCCAGTTAAGCATTACGAAACAGTAGAAAATAAAAGATAGTCTGTAAATAATAATAATAATAATCGTAATAATAATAATAATAATCGTAATAATAATAATAATAATCGTAATAATAATAATAATAATGAGAAAAAGAGAAGAAGAAGAAGAAGAAGAAGAAGAAGAAGAAGAAGAAGAAGAAGAATGTTAAGTGCTGAGATATATAGATAGATAGGCAGAAGCAGAAACGTAATTTTGGTTACTTAATATGCCAGCTATCTTAAATATAATTTTATACGTACACCAATTTCAAAACAATATTTCTCTCTATACGCTGCTCCTTGCAACTCCTATAGGTATAGTTAGTAGAAGGAAGGTTAGGAAGTTGAGTAAGTACCTTATACAACCTGTTTCTAGTTTCCCATAATGCTATAATCGTTAAATTCCGCATTGATGAATCAATATCTAAATACTGAAATTCATAACCTACAGCAAATATAAAGCAATTGTAAGAACAACCACAGAAATATTGTCCAAATCAACGTAATTAATAAAAATAATAAAGAAGTAACACGTAACACACGTATGAGGTATTTAAAAAATAATATCCTTTAAACCATCTTCAAACGAAGTAAAATGATGAGGAACAAAGAAAATAATGGAAAGGTATGTGTGGAAAATGAAGTTCTTCTAAGTGAAGTGCGAAGGAGAAAATTTTTCTGCTCCTTCTCTTCCGAACTTGAACCGTTTTAAGATTAGAAAGCGAAGTATATAGTAAACGAAAATAAATATAAAAGATAAAAAAAAAAGAATCAACAAAAAATTTGCAGTATGCAATACCTGTCAACTTGTCAGCGCGTGACATCATCGACACGAAAACTAAATGAATCAATCAGCCACTTAAAAATAAAAGTGCACTCATCAGCGATTGCAACAAAATGTGCTTATAATGGCGATTAATCTACTGGATTAACCTGCATATTAATACACATTAAACGTTTTGTTTGCGAAGATGTTAATACAACACACAGTGAATTAAATAGGTTACTCGAGTTTGTATATACTGTATTGTTTATGTCAAACGCTTGTTAAGAAGCCAAAACAAAATGCAAAAACCAAAACCAACTTGACAACAAACAGAAAGAAAAAAGTAGATACAGAATGTAATTTCGAAAATGAAATGAGCAACGTATCGGATATACCAAATACTTTCAAAGGACAACGATGAGAAAATTGAAAATAACGAGTAAAGTGAAATTGGAGATGAACGGAGTGAAAGAAATGAAAACAAGTTAAACTTTCTCTATAAAAGAAGATAAAACGCGAGATTGCAACGCCTCGTCGCAATAGAAGAAGTATCAATGAGGTAAAAAGAATCAATGAAGTGAAGAATATATGGAAATAAAAGGAAAAACCAAAGAAGTAAGGAAAAAATGGATGAATCGCTGATTTGCATGGAGATATTACGAAAAAGATATTTGCGTGTATGCTTACATCTTAATTATTTCCACCCACAAGAGTGTCACAGTATGAGGATGAGACCCGTGTGTGAGTCAAAATACAAATGTTGTCACTCAGATAGAAAATGCACAATAACTATGGCTCGGTGTTGCTTTTCATGTTAAAGAAACTCACCCACGGAACTGCTACTACCTCGGCGAAATTTATTATTTTCCATATGTCAGCAAATGAAAATAAAACGGCAGTAAGGATATACTGTATACTACACTGAAAATGAAAGCTGGTTAATTCGACCAATTACATAAAAGTGGTTTTACTAGTGCTGCTTTCAACCAACATTTAGAATGAACGGCGTGGCGGTTCAACGAATTATATTAGTCAACCATCTTGAGCCAAAACCTTTTTTTTTAACTAGTCAGAAAACGATGCTATACCCACTTTTTCAAGGTTTTCTTAATAAATTAGTTGGAATCGGCAAAGCTGTTCAACCATTTTTCTTTAGTATTCCCTCAATCACTTTAATGAAGCTAAATGATCATCAGTGCAGGGAAATGATGCACTGGAAATGCAAGTTTGTTTCTCTGGTGCATCCATGGGCAAATCTTTGCTATAGTATTGCGTTCAAATGGATATTAAAAATATATCACTTGTACTGGCATTATTGTATAATATGGTAAAGCATATTTATAAAATAATACTTATTAATAAATGAGTTACCTTTTTCAGCCAAAACTAGCAAACTGTTTTATTCTCTTGGATTAGTTGGTCTGTTTAACATAGTCCAACTGAGGGTTCTGAGACGGGCAGTAACTTCACCTACAGGGAAAAATAGGTCCCCGTTAAATAAAGAACTGGGTGAACTGAATACATTTACGTGCGGCAAACTCACCATTGTCACCCCGATGTTTTATTCTATTTGCATATAAAAAAAGGTAAAATTTTAAATTAATTTAAAAACTTTTAAAAGAAACTGCGTTATTACAGGGTGTCCCAGAATTAACTATCTATTTCAATGAAATCGGACAAATTTTTTAAAAACACTTTTATTTATGTTTATCATGTTTAATGTGTTAAAAATGTATAAATTTCTAAATTTTTTTCAGAATTTTATTTTCATAATTTTTTCATTATCTGGTCCAATGAAAGACCGTCTGAAGTCATAGAATGGCAAAGAGACTCTCCAAAAGTTAACGTGTGGCTTGGAATGACCAACTCCAAAATTTATGGCCCATTCTTCTTTGCGGGAGCAACTGTAACAGGTACCGTCTAGATGATATGCTTCAGCAGTTTCTCGAACCACAGCTTCTTGATGATGGCATTCTTGATAATGTTGTGTTTCAACAAGATGGAGCACCATGTCATTATGCTCTAATTGTTCGAGAATACCTCAACAGACGCCTTCCGAATCGGTGGATTGGACGTGGAGGACCTCGACCTTGGCCTCCGCGTTCTCCGGATTTGACACCCTGGATTTCTTTGCATGGGGTTTCATAAAAACAAAGGTTTATCGCCAAAAGATCAATAGTTTAGCTGAACTTAAAGAACGCATCCAGTTGGCAGTGCGGGAGATAACACCTGAAATGCTTCAAAATGTGTTTCGCAGCGCTGAGGATAGATTTGAAATTTGCAGAGATACAGACGGTGCACATGTTGAAACTTCTCAATAAAGTTTTGACTTATGATTTATAAATCTATTTGTTTTTGTATCATAATTTAGTAATAAACACAAAATTATGTCAGTTTTTATTAAATTTGTCCGATTTCATTGAAATAGATAGTTAATTCTGGGACACCCTGTACATAAAACATAAATGCCGAATTACATTAGTACATTAAATTGTTACTTGGTTACATTTGTAAATAATTTTTATAATAGAAGAGCAACTAAATTATTTCTTTTTAACATTTTTAATTACATTTTACACACCCAAACCTACACCCACACCCACACAAACATATATATATATATATATGTATATGTATATATATATATATATATATATATATATACAGGGTGTACATAAAGTCAGGATCTATTTTTGTGAAATAATTATTTTTTTCTATTTTTCTTTTCAGAAGCCCTTAGAATGAATACAGAAGAGCGTGTGGCAATAGTAATTTGGCGAATCGAGGGAAAGAAATACAATGACATCAGAGAGAAGTTTAGAAGGAGATTTCATAAGCCGGGGCCAATAGACAAGAAATACGAAAATTGGTGAACAAATTTAAACGAACGGGATCTGTAAATGATGAAGCAAGATCAGGACGACCGTGTATGTCAGATCTTACCGTGGATGCAGTACGCGGAATTATCACTGAGGAGCCACGTACGTCCGTTCGTGCTGCATCACGCAGACTCGGCCTCCCGACGTCATCTATGCACAAACTTCTGAAAGTTAATTTGCAGAAGAAAAGCTATCATTTGCAGGTTTTACATGATTTACATGAGGAAGATTTCCCTCGACGAAGTGCTGTGTGTGCTGATCTCGTAGAACAAATCTGGAGTGATAATTTAATGGACAACATTCTCTTTAGTGATGAAGCCACTTTCCATACGTGTGGAAAAGTAAATCGCCATAACTGTCGAATTTGGGCAGATGAAATACCGAATGATTTCGTCCAAAATTGGGAAAGAGACTCACCTAAAGTTAATGTCTGGATGGGTTTAACAAAATCTAAGGTTTATGGTCCTTTTTTCTTTGCTGAAGCTACGGACATGTTGCAGCAATTCCTTGAACCTCAGCTGATTGGGGATAGGATTGTTAGTACCGTCGTCTATCAACATGATGGTGCTCCTTGTCACTATGCCAAAATTGTTCAGGATTATCTAAATGGACGTTTTCCAAATCTCTGGATCGGACGCGGAAGCAACTTAAGACCTTGGCCAGCGAGATCACCAGATTTAACCCCTTTAGATTTCTTTGCATGGGGCTTTATCAAATCGCACGTCTATCAGACGAAGATTACGAGTCTTGAAAACTTACGTACACGTATACGAACTGCTGCAGATAACATAACCCCGCAAATGCTCCAGAATGTGTTTAGAAATGCTGCGGAACGATTTAAGCTGTGCAGGGATACTGATGGACGTCACGTCGAATCCTACTCTTAATTATTTAATAAATGTTACCACTTTATCATTTTATGATTGAATTCCATATAATTTCCAAGTGCTTCATAAAAATAGATCCTGACTTTATGTACACCCTGTATATATGTATATATATATGTGTGTGTGTGTGTGTATATATATATATATATATATATATATATATGTGTGTGTGTGTGTGTGTATATATATATATATATATGTGTGTGTGTGTGTGTATATATATATATATATATATATATATATATATATATATATATATTAGGGTGTCACTTAAATGCAAAGTTTGAAATTTTCATGCTGACACCCCGCAAATCTATTCCATTGGTAAAAAAAACATGGTGACTGAAAAATCTTTTTATTTGAATAACTATAAAAGGTCGCCCCCGCCTTCCAAAGTTTAATGCTTGCGCGGCGTCTCCATAATCGTTCATTAGATATCTATATATCTCTATATATGTGTGTGTGTGTATCTGTGTGTGTCTGAATATCTGAGAAATAAAGTGAACAATACTTAACGATTCACCGTTTCTCATTTCAGCTACGTGATTTCTGGTGATGGAAACCCGGAAGTGTATATACCTATTAGGGGCAGCGGTTGATGAGGTGAAAGGATGCAAGCTTCCTTCCTACAGGCAAGCATTCGGTTACTTCCTTTACCTTCACCATGAAAAGAAAATGACAATACGTGACGCGTTGAGGAAGTCACTTCGAGCAGTGATGTCCTTCTGGGAGAAAGCTCACATTCCAACCAGACTCGAGACACACTGCGTCAGCAAACTGGATAAAGTCTTCGAGGAGTGGAAAGGACTCAAAAAACACGCCTCAAGGACGAGCGATTCACACAAGACGAAAGAAAAAGAATTCATTGAACGCCTCGATCGTCTCTTTGACATCGCCCACGCTGATTGTGAGAAATTGGTCAAGTACCCAGAGGATTGGGAGTTCCTTCAGCAGCAGCGCCAGAAAGGACGTCCAGGTTCAATGGCAGGTTTGGACATGACCCATCAGCGCCAAGTCAAAGATTGTACTCGACGTCGGGAGGAAGAGGAGAAACGAAGAAAGCGATCAGCAGCTGAAATGGAGGCAGTATCCAACGAAGCGGTTTTGGAGTCCTCATCCTCCAGCTCAGATGATAGCGAAGAAAAAGGAGCATGTGGTGGTTCGTTAGCGTCTAAACAAAGAGCAACGAAGAATATCATGACATCGGAATTGGCGGCAGCGCTTGATCGCACGCAACTCTCGTCAAGAAAGGCCACATATCTGCTGTTTGAGGCAGCTTCCAGCTTAGGGCATGATGCTAGCGACTACAACATCAATCGTGGATCCATTCATCGTCAGCGTGAAAAATTCCGTACCCTTAAGGCTCGGCAACTGAAGAGCGAGTTCCAAGGCAATAGTCCGTTGACTGTTCACTGGGACGGAAAACTCATGCAAGATCTGACGTCACGAGAATATGTTGACCGCTTACCTATTCTTGTATCTGGCTCCGGGACAGAGCAGCTCCTCGGGGTGCCAAAATTTCTGTCAGGAACCGCGCTGGCACAAACAAATGCCATCATAGATTGCCTGAATGAATGGGGAGTGACCGATCATGTCAAATCTATGTGTTTCGACACAACCGCGACAAACACAGGCCACCGTGGAGGAACTTGTTTCTTCTGGACGAAAAAGTTGGACGTGACCTGTTACACTGCGCGTGCAGACACCATGTACTGGAGTTGGTGCTACAGGCGGCATTCGCAGCATCGCTAGATTCAGTATCTACCGGTCCAGAAATTCTGCTTTTCAAGCGCTTCCATGATTATTGGACCCGCATTGACCAGCAACAGTTCCAAACTGCGGACACAGATGCGTTCACCAAAGCAGCTATTTTTAAGCATAGAACGGAGCTCATTGAGTTTGCAAAATCACAAGCACTTCAAGTTCGTGATGACTATCAGGAATTCCTCGATCTTTCCGTCATCTTTCTTGGAGGAGTTCCATACAAGGGACTAAACTTCCGCGCCCCTGGTGCTATGCACCGGGCGAGATGGATGGCTAAGGGGCTCTATGCCATCAAGATCTGGCTCTTCCGAAGACAGTTTAAACTGACGAACACTGAGGAACGCGGAATTCGAGATATCTGCCTCTTTTCTGTTCTAGTTTACATGAAAGCGTGGGCAACAGCTCATCTGTCCATCGAAGCTCCGCTGAATGATTGGGAATTGATGAGGACGCTCCTTCGATACCCGCACAAGAAGATCTCTGATGGTACCACCAAGAAGCTGTCTGCGCACCTGTGGTACCATTCGGAGGAGGCAGTGGGTCTGGCGTTCTTTGATGAGAGGATATCGATGGAAGTGAAGTGCAGCATGGTTGCAGCGTTAGATCAAGAAGCCCCTCACATGCCGCCAAAACGACCTTTGGTTCTTGATACTATGTTCCTCAGTGACAGCAAAGGACTGGAGCAACTGATCACAAAGAACACCCGAGGATTCTTCTCAAAACTTCAGTTGCCAGATTGCTTTCTGCTCCACCATCCCAGTTCATGGACGTCAAACTCTGAATACGTGCAAGCTCGGGATGTGGTCTCCAAACTTGCAGTGGTGAACGACAGAGCAGAACGGGCCGTGGCTCTGGTGAAGGAGCTGAACGGAAAGTTGACAGTGAAAGAAGAACAGCTCCAGTTCCTCGTTCAAGTTGTCACTGACCACAGAAAGCAACACCCAGCTCCGAACAAATCAGCATTAGTGAGGACGCGAAAGAACTAATCACTGATCAGCGTATGAGCACCAATTATTCTGCTACTGTATATGTATTTTATTTCTCAAAGTTTTGCTTTTGTTGCTTCTCCATTTTGTACCATTATTCGCCAAATTATGTCTTCTATTTTGATTATATAATAAACTGTTTGTATTCTTTGCGTTTTTAAGTGTCTTACTTTCGTTATTTCACCAAATTGCCTTGTTTTTTATTATCTGGTTCGGCCCAAGCTGTGAACACTGAACAGCTTGTTGACGTCAACAAATGGGTCTTGTTTTTAGTGACGAGGGCGACCTTTAAATGATGACCAATCAGGACCAGATTTCTCTTCCGTATGTTTTACACCAAATGGAACAATTTTAGGGGGTGTCATAGGAAAATATCCATCGTTTAATTTTCCCCCTATTACCTAGTGACACCCTAATATATATATATATATATATATTCTTGTTTCATCTCACTAAAATATTTGAAAGAATAGTTAGACAGAAAATCTATGACTTTTTGGAAACTCAGAAAAAATTCAATGATAACCAACATGGGCTTCGGTCAGGCAGATCATGCCCATTACAACTAATGGAACACTACAACAACATTACTGATACACTTGAAAGTAATGAAAACTATGATGCAATACACACAGACTTCGCCAAAGCGTTCGACAAGTGTGACCATAGAATCATAATATAAGGTTGTAACATATATTCTGCTCGACTTTTCAGTTCATTCAGAACAAAAATTAAATGACTTATAAGGACAAATTTGCTCGAATTTTTAGTTTATTCACAACAAAAATTAAATGACATAATGGCAAATCAATCATCAATATAATTCCCTTCTTTTTCTATAACCTCCTCCCACCTGTAGAAAAGTTTTTTTTATGCAACGTTCGAAGAAATCCTTTGGTTTCGAGTTAAAAAAAGCGATCACTTCGTTTTCGATAGCTTCCCTGGATTGCAACTTTTGTCCATCTAGGTGGTGTTGCAGACTTCTGAATAAATGGTAGTCTGAAGGTGCGATGTCCGGAGAATAAGCTGTGATTGTTTGATTATGGCAGAAACTCAAAATTAATAATTCCTTGCATATCCCACCAAACACATAGCAAAATTTTCTTTGGATGGGGTCCATTCCTTGGCTGAGGTTCAGGCTTTGTTTCACGGCTAAGCCACTGATGTCGACGATTAATATTGTTATAGAGGACCCATTTTTCATTCCCAGCGACGATCCGATTCAAAAACGGTGCCTGAAATTGCCGAGAATGCAGTGATGTGCAAATATCGATTCGATGTTGAAGATTTGCTTGTGACAGACCATGCGGAACCCATTTTCCAACCTCCACTACTTTTCCTAACAGCTTCAAATGACGATGAATGATCATATGGCTAACGCCGAGTTGCAGGCCAAATTCTCTTACAGTTACCGTTGGGTTTTCCTCCACTGTTGCTTTCAGCAACTCTTCAACTAACTCATTTGGTCGTCCTGTTCGGTTATAAGCTTTCAGACTGAAGTCTCCATTTCTGAACTTCTCAAAACATCTCCTACACATCCATTCGCTCACATCATTTCCATAAACTCTTTGAATGTTTTTTGCGGATTCACTAGCGTTAGATCCTTTATGGAACTCATACAGCATCACATGTCGAATATGCTCTTTCGTGGGCTCCATCTTTTTTCAATTACTGTAATATTGTAGGGGTAGCGTTGTAACTATATGAAAAACACCAGAGAAAATATTCATTAACCTAATCTTACACTAGCCTAAGCCTACACTAACCTAAGTCATTCTGTATCATTCTGTATCGTGATAAAACCTGTGCGAACCTGTCGCCGCGTGTATTTTGCAACATTTCTAAAACTGTTTCACATTATCTTGAGGTTATTCTATTATCTATCGTCCGTTTTCTAATTGAGCAGAATT
The DNA here is from genome assembly GCA_023014485.1 of Bathynomus jamesi. Classification (NCBI taxonomy): domain Eukaryota; kingdom Metazoa; phylum Arthropoda; class Malacostraca; order Isopoda; family Cirolanidae; genus Bathynomus; species Bathynomus jamesi. Next base: position 1,746,724 of record JAJOZX010000169.1, on the reverse strand, counting down.
TATGTTACAACCTGATACATAAACTGAAATATGTGGGAATAACAGGAAAAGTAGGGAAATGGATATATAATTTCCTTAGTGAGCGGCAAAAAGTCATTACAGTACAAGGAGTATCTTCATCAGAATCAGAAGTCCTCAGCTCAGTACCACAAGGAACAGAATTAGCTCCACTACTCTTCATAATCATGCTAACTGACATAGATGAGGACGTTACCAGAGACAGCACAGTAACAACCTTCGCAGATGACACAAAGATCAGAAGAAAAATAAGAAACCCAGAAGATATAGGGTCTCTACAAACTGACATGAACAGAATCTACAAGTGGACGGAAGACAACAATATGCAGTTTAACACTGAGAAATTTCAGCTGTTACGGTAAGGAAATAGGGAAGACCTAAAATCCATACCCCCAATGGACAGGAAATTCAGAGAAATTCTAAAGCAAAAGATTGTAATGAATGATGACAGGGCCGGATTAAGCATTGTTAGGGCCGGGGGCAATGAATATTTTCGGGCCGGTATTACTAGAAAAACACTAGAAAAACACAATTCTTTACCTGATAGATCATACATGAGTGATGTGATCAGCTGACTGGGATCGATCAACAGAAAACGAAACAAAAACAAAGATGTGATTGCAGAAAATGTATACTTTGTTCGCATAAATGGGATACTAAACTAGGTTTTGTAGAAGCGGAATCTAGAATTTTTTTTCTTCCTCACGGTCGACCAATTATTTCAACGGTAGATTATAGCGTTTACATAGTTTCTTGGGGTCGGTCAGCATCTTGGGGCCGGTCAGCATCTGGGGCCGGGGACAAATGCCCCCTTTGCCCCCATTATAATCCGCTACTGAATGATGATGCGAAATTTGAAACACAAAATAAGATAGCAGTAAACAGAGCAAAGAGAATAACGGAGCAGATATTGAGAACCTTTAAACGAAGGGATTGGAATGTAATAATTCCCCTACTGAAAACACTGATCATACCTAAATTGGAATACTGTTCGGTCCTAACATCCCCATATAAAAAAGAAGACATTAGACAGCTGGAAGGGATTCAGAGAAGCTTCACAGCCAAGATCAATGGGTGCAAAGAACTAAATTACTGGGAAAGGTTACGCAAACTAAACCTATATTCACTGGAAAGGAGAAGAGAGAGAGATACACCATCATTTACACCTTGAAAATAATGGAGAAACTAGTCCCTAATTTTACTTTGAACCCTGTAACTCCCCCAAACAACGGTGGAAAGTAGAAAAGGAAGACGGTGTCGGGTTCCCAAATTAAAGGTGAGATAGGGAACATCCTTAACCCTGAAAGAAAATAGTTTTGTTGTGAGAGGACCAAAACTGTTTAATCAGCTGCCCAAAGACCAGAAGAACACGAATGGTGTTGCAGTGGACATCTTCAAAAGAAGATTCGACGCCTGGCTCAGAACAATCCCCGATGAGCCGGGCGTACATGGCTATGTGAGGTGGAGAGTACAAGAAACCAACTCAATACTTCACCAGGCCAACTCGAGAGGAGAGGCGACAAGTTTGACCTTCGTGAAATGAGGAATCATCGCGCGGAACCTTTGAAAGGAAAGGTGTGTATATATATACTTGATTGAAAGGTTTGTTCTTGGGGAACCGCAACATAGTGAGGAATAATAGGACAAGGAGACAATATATGTTTATTAACAGACGTTTCAGGAAATTTAATTTCCATCATCAGTGCTAAAAATAAAATACTTATCCTTCCACAATGAAATACAATTCATTCATAATTTCAGCATCAATAACTCCTTCGGGGTATATCGGGTTGCTCAAAACATCTATTGCAATCTCTAACTAGAAATTTCCTTAACAATATTTTTAACAATATTTTTTCCTATTACGACCATATTAGCCACAAAATACTCTCAGAACTTGGCCACTTACTCACCCCTCTCTACCTTCAAATTAACTTTCAGTTCGTATTCACCAACAATAACAGCATCAAATCATACTTCAACCACAAGGAAAAAAAAACAGCCTCGTGTCTCGTCCACTATTTACTCTTTCAACTGTATTCGCTGCAAAGCGAAGTTTATTGGCAAATATCAAACATTCGCCAATATCAAACAAGAGTGGACGAGCATCACGGTATTTCTATTAGAATATCGAACCTTTAAATAAACCATCCAAATCAGCAATAAGGGATCGCTGCCACCTTCACAACCATCCACTACTTCCATCTAACTTCAAAATTGTCAATTCAACAAACCATCTAATCGACCTCCGCATTTTCGAATCCCTCTTTATCCACAGTATGAAACCAACCCTTAACGACTATAGTTCTGCCTTTAATTTAAACATAGCCAGATAAATTTTCCTACCTTACCTTACCACTGGAAAAGAAATCTGCTGTCACTCCGTTTGGCTCTCCAACACTTCTAATATGGATATTTCAACATCTAATCATTCCCAACTTTCGTTACAATTAGCTCATCACCCGATAATAACCTGGTAAGACACTGCTTTTAATTTTTATTTTTGTCACCTTTTAACCTTTGTACATTTTGACTGTTATTTCACCCTCCTATATTTTATATACTTTTTATTTTTATTTTGAAATACTTAATATATACTGTAAATACATTATTATTATCATATCATATATTTATTTAAATATATTGTATACACTTTCTGTTAATCATATTTATTCACTTTTATACTTGGTTTTAAATTTTTAGCACTGATGATGTAAATTGAATTTTCCGAAACGTCTGTTAATAAACATGTACCATCTTCTCGTCCTCTTATTTCTCAGTATATTATGTTTCGACTTAATTTATTATTAATTTATGCCTGTTTCGTTTTTTAAGCGAAAACACAACGTTAATTAGGTTTCCCCGTACTTCTGTTAGAGGTGAATAAAACAACTTATTGCAAAAACTAATCTATTACGTCAATGAGTTTAACACTAAACAAAAATACAATGGAAAAATTTAAATTTGACATTAATCAAATTTGTTAAAGAAGTGACATTTGAGACACTGATTCTTACTTTAAGAATTTTAAATTTAGAATTAATACAAGATAATTAAAATAGAATGGCCAAAATATACTTTATTACAAATAGTACTTATCATAATGACATCGGTAACCTTTCGTTCTGTGGGGATTAAATCCTTGTAACCAAAATTTAATACAACGCACTCATACTATTAAAGTCAACACAATATATATATATTTTTATACTTTGCGTTTTCTTTAGTTTATTTTATGCTCGGGGAGACTAAGTCTCTATTTGGCTTTTTATTTTTATTTGAGCCACACTCGAATTTCATTCACGTTTATTTTTTACTTTAAGAATGTGGAAGACAAATTATAAAATTTTGTTTCATTTACGTGACACGGTCTTTTTCGATGTTTAAGGTCTGAGCTTCTAAATTGCACTGATTCTCTTTTCTAATTTCAATTTCGTTACATTTAAGGCTCGTGTACACGGACTCACTAAGTGATGCATCATCGGTGACGCGTCATCTAGTGATGCTCCGGTGATAGCGTGTAAACCGACATGCAAGTTAGTGATGAGTCATCGCGTCACCGATGACGCATCAGTAGCAGAAGTTGGTTGGCTTCTAACTTTAGTGATCAGTGAGACGTCAGTGAGAGGAGGATGAAACGGGAAATTGTTGTTTTTGGTACACGGTACAGGAACTGAAGTGAAGCGAAGCTATCTCCAGTAGCCAAGTAACGGAGAGTAATTTCCAGCTTTAACTTGGCCGATAGAGGTGTTCTCGTATAGGTTTATTTTCTCTGGATGAACCGCTCCACCTTGCCAAGTAAAAACGTAAACTGGCTCCTTGTGAGTCTCAAATGGTTGTTGTAGCTGGCACTATCTTCGCCAAATAGTTCTTTCAATAGAGTATTCGATGCACCCAATACATCTCTCCTCTTAATCCACTCACGAACCCAACACTTTCGCTTACTTTTCTTTCGCGTCCTTCGCCTCAGTATTTCCACAACAACGTTAGCTGCCGCTAACACGACTTCTCTAAATGCCATTTCAACAAAAACCGGTTCAAAAATGCATCACTACAGTTTCACGTGTAAACACTTGGTGATGCATCGTTTCAAGTTGGCATCACTAATAGGTATTCACGCGTCACCGATGATGCATCACTAGTGAGCCCGTATACACGAGCCTTTTCGCTCCATCGTTCTTAAAGAAATTTTTAAGTTAAAATTTAAACTCTCCTCTAGAGGATATTACTTAGGCGAAACCAAAGGGTAAGCAAAAACAACTTTGAGCAGTCATTCACTCTTGAGGTGTCAAACATTTAAAAAAAAAAGCAATTTAATGTTCGCGTAACATGATCGATCTAAAAATTATTTCATTCTTTCTTTCTGCTATTTTTATTTCATTTTGATATTCACATATACAAATTTGTGTCGTTTGGATGAGCCGTTTTGTCTCTTGGTTAATTTATAACCAGTAATTAGTTAATCAACCATTTTACATTCCCCATATATAACTCTCTCTCTCCTCTCTCTCTCTCTCTCTCTCTCTCTATATATATATATATATATATATATATATATATATATATATATATATATATTGTAGTGATTTATTTGTTAACGGGCCTATTTGGCCGATATAGTAATAGTGCCACAGGGAAATAAATATCTGTCCAGCTATAACAGTCGACTTTCCACCGACAGAACCTTAAGGATTGACAAAATAACTTACCTGGTAGGCTTATTTTTATTAAAACAACTAAATTGTTTAAGGTTTACAGGCTTTTAGGGCAAGGCAGAACGTTAATACATAAAACAGCACCGAGAGAGAGAGAATCTGGTGATTTGCGATTAACACTAAACTGACAAGCTATACTTACAAAATTATGAGTCCCAAAAACCTGTAATCCTGACTGAATAAAATCTAGAATTCAACTCCCCGTGTGTAGGATCTTATGGCACCCTTGTAGAGGGTATTCCCCAACTTCTCCCAATTCTCCCATTCCCAACCGAAACACCCACAAAAAATATAAAAACCGTTACATTCTCTGAGAAGGTACATTTAACAGACATCTTAAATTTTTCTTTCCAAAACGATTATATAAAAAAAAAGGGTATATTAAAAAGTTTAATTTGAAATACTTATAAAACTGCTATAATAACAATGTTCATTACAAACATTTCTCTCGGTGCCATTTATTAAATTTATTACAAATCATTACAGTCATTACAATTACAGTTACTACACTCGCCCCCACCGCAAGAAAATAAGTTTCAGCAACAAACTTATTATGAGCAACAAACTTATTAAAACTTATTAAACTTATTAAACCATAAAACTAATACTTCTAAAATGTACAGTGGAAATCAAAACAAAGCAACTGCATTACCCAATTCATTATCACTAAGAAAACTTATTTATTTCATTTACTTTCTTTTAACAAATTTATTTATTTATTCAACAAATTACTTATTAACAAATTCAAAAGTAGAATAGAGAAGAAATCATTAGAATGACACAGTCCACACATCAGATATTTTGTATCATTTTATAAAAACCAAAAGAAAAAGTTTATAATTGTCACAACATTTGCATAAAATAACATTTCACACTAATAATCAAATTTACAACCTGTAACAAAGCTGTTACGTGAAAAATAAAGGATAATTTTCTGAACAGGTTACAACAAATTTCAAGTTTACAATCTATTCCAGCGATTACGCATCAAGATCCCTTTTCATTCGAAACAATTATTTATATAGTTATACAGTTACTATCAGGGCAACAATAGAAAGAACGAGAAAATGTTTACAAAAAAAATACTGACCAGAGCGCACATACTATTTCACAAAACAAATGTGGGCAATAATCGCACCCTTTCATTTATAATTTCATTACATAATAATCAGTACATTAATTGCTGGACGTTGTTTAGATCACAACCCGAACAGTTGACAACGAACTTCTTCAATTTTCAATCGCAACTCTCCTGCTCACTTCGCTAGAATGCAAGGGGTTGCATCATCATGCAACAGGTCAGCACGCTTGAGGTTCCGCTCTCTCTCCAAATTGGCGAAAAAAAAACGAGACGTCCAATTCTAAGAGGATTAGGGGATGGAGATATACTGAAAGTGGAACCACGCACCGGAATTGGACGGAATTTGCAATTCTAGAAGTCGACGAAGAAACTCGCCTCTCTCATTTCGACTTTTGTCGGTGAACGCTGCTCTTCCTACGTCCAGCTGAGGGACTCTTTTACTGGCAATAATCAAACGATCACTTCGCCGTAGGGGTTTCACAACAAACCTACTGTATGTCTGTGTGAACAGTAAAGCCTTAGACACTCGTTCAAACTCTCGTGGTTTGCCTACCGAGTGCTAAAACACATATTTAGCGAAGCATCGAGCAGCGGGACCAAGACTGCCCGAAAAATACCAGTAGACCATCTTCGATCGAAACTTTCCTGTGCCAAGTCCCTGCGCATTTGGTTTCTTTTCTCTCACTCTTCTCTTCTCTTCTTTCTCTCTCTCATCTCTTCTCTCTCTTTCATCGGTGATCGATCACCTAAATCGGGTCGACTAAACTCAATGGATGGAACTCGGATCCAACTTAGTTGCTTCCAAATCGAGCCTCTCGAAATTTTGAAAAAAAAAAATTATCCGAAACGTTTGTACTGCTACTGATTATCACTTTTTCATATTTAATTTACCGAATTTTCTCGACATTTCACTTCAAAATAATAACTATAATTTACTCTGGCCAACTGTACGGAAAAATATGACAAATATCTCAAAATTTCGCAAAAATTTAATCACGCCTAGTTACCAATAAGGTCACTTATGGCAGTTACATCGGAGAAGATAATAAAAAAATCATGAAACGCAACAATACTACATTGTAGAAACATAAAAGCGCCCCTACATAGTAACCGTTATTATAATTTTAAAAATATTATTATTCAAACTATCTTCAGAAATCACATCGATACATTTCAATACAAAAGGGAAAAAATGAAACCCAGAAACTTCATGTCATCAATTCTCGATAATCAATGAGCCATCTTATATAGGGTGATCAAAAAGTAACGCAACCCATGGGAAAACGATTTATTTCAGAGCAAGTGCTGGAAGTGGGCACCGTTCTGTGCTTCACACAAGTGGATACGGCGATTCATGTTCTTAAAGACCCTTAAAGATCCAAGGTGTATTTCATCTTTTTCATATATTCACCACCTGCAACAGAAGGAAAAAATCAATTATGTGCGTTTCTCCATGGGTTGCACACATAGATTACCACAGCGACTGACAATCTAAAAGGCCCCATTTCCGGTCAACACTGAAGCTAAAGTTTCAATTGCACGAGGAAACCCAAATGAAGTTTAAAAAAATAACACAATAATAACACAATTTTCCAAAACAGAACCATTAAATATAAAAAATTTTAAATATTAATGCCGAAAAGTACTTTAATATATTAATTCCAACCTGCAACTAAATTTCATAGGAAGAAAACTCGTAATTCACAAATTACATCTGAGAGACAATTCTCTCCTTCAACACAAAACCCAGTATGGTTTGTAAACCACAAGAATTCCAGTAATTTATCGTTTTCAAGTGAAACTAAATACAAATTTACATTGTTATTCTAAATAAGAACAGATATCATAAACCCAAAACTATAGCACAACCTACTACGTAAACAAAAAATTAAAACAAATCATTGCATAGTAAAGAGTGTTCGCTTTGTGTTGTAAACGAGCCTCTATAAAAAATACTCCTAACCGAATGAAACTGCATTACATCATGACATAATTTTGTAATATTTTCTATGCAAATGTGCGAACGTAAAAAAAAACATTTTTCATTATTTATATCCAAGTTACAATTAAATGTCAACCCAAAACACCCCGTATCGCAATAAAATCTAAATTCAGAATAAAAAATTTAACCATTGTCATTGAAATGGAAGAAAGAAAAATAGATAAAAATCGGCGCACCTATAAAAATAAAAATGAATGAATATATAAAAAAGTAAAAAAAAAACAGAAATTAATCTAGCAAAAGAATTTACTACACCAATACCTGTATTTCAAATAAACAAATTATAATAATTTCCAGATGTCGTAAAATATATGTTCTACAACTTGAGACATGCCAACGTAACCCACACTTATATAGGCCCACAAAATAAAAATAAAAATCACTGCCGCAGTTTTAAGTCCACAATTAATAAATTCAACGTTATGCATGGAAGGAATAATTAAGAATCTAACTCATAACATTTGTGCTTAATTAAGGAAAATCCTATGATTAATTATTTATGTTGAATGAAATTAAAAAAATTTAAATAACAATTGACATGGACACACGTTTTTGTGTACTCTTTAAAGTCTTTGATCATATTTGGCCAATAAAAATTTGATCTCGTTCTTTCTAAGGTCCTCAAGAAACCCTGATGACACGCTACAAGAGAGTCGTGAGTTAACTGTAGGACAGCTATGACTAAAGATTTTGGTACGACAAGTTGATTTCTAATATGCGCTGTGTTCTTATGAATTTCCGGGACCCTATATAATATGCCTTTGTCTAAATAGTATAAATGGCTTTCACTCGGTTTCCGAAGAGGTGCATTACAATCGCCGTTCAAATACTGTATAATGGGTTTCGAAAATTTATCCTCTGACTGCTCTTTCTGTACGGTTTTTAAATCTAACTGAAAAATCGATTGAACACATTCGTCTGAGCCTACCGCGTTAATATTCAAGGCTGGGCCTACTGGAAGCGTCTCTTTTTCTGTTTTACGTGAGAGGTAGTCGGCTAAAATATTTGCTTTTCCGGGTAAGTAATGAAATTGGAAGTCAAAAGTACTTACTGTAACTGTAGTGCCCATCTACACAATTTTGGATTTTTTTTTGTTCTTATTAAATATGTATGCTAATGGCCGGTGGTCGGAATGAATATGAAATTTTACGCCCGTCACATAATGCGCGAACTTATTAACTCCCTCAATTACAGCTATTGCTTCCTTCTCTATTGTCGATTTCGAGACTTCAGAATCTTTAAGTTTCCTAGAAAAATAAGCACTGCGCATAGGGATTTCTATCTCAATTATAGAGTTATCTGACATCTGCGTTAAAACTGCACCGAGTCCTTTATTTGACGCGTCTGTGTATAAGTGGAATGGTTTGGTAAAATCTGGACTTTGTAAAATGGGAGCCTCGGTTAATTTCTGATTCAATGTGTCAAATGCGATTTGATGTGATCTTTCCCATTTAAATTTATTGTTCTGTCGCGTTAATTCGGTCAAAGGTCGCGCAATAATCGAAAAATCCTTGATGAAACGACGATAAAAGCCTATTAGCCCTAAACATTGTCTAACTTTTCGTATTGTGGTAGGTGGTGAGACCTCTTGAATACAAGTCAATTTCTCAGGTGATGGGGAAATGCCATGCTCAGAAACCTCATGGCCAAGAAATTTTACCGTATTCTTCGCAAAACTACATTTTGACGAGCCCAGTTTTAAATTGTAAGTTTCAAGCTGCGTTAATATTTTATCTAAATTGCTCAAATGATGTTCAAAGTTTTGGCCTGTGACGATAATGTCATCAATAAACGAATGACATATGTTATCCTGAATTTGTTTTTGTAAAATCCGATTTATAGTTCGTGAGAATATAGCCGGACCATTGGTCGCTCCGGTTGGCAATTTTCTATATTCAAATAGGCCATTAGGTGCCATAAATGTAGTCTTTTGACGATCTTCCGGATTAAGGGTTATTTGATAGTAACCATACTTCAAATCGTAGGTGGAAAACACTGTTGAATCATTTAGGCTATCAAATATGTCGTCGGATCTATTAATTAAGTAAGTATCTTTCTTCGTAAATGCGTTCAGTTTACGAAGATCAACGACTAATCTCGTCCCCCCCCATTTTGTTTTTTGACTAAGAGAATCGGTGGTCGCCAGGCACTTTCGGACGGTTGAACAACCCCCATTTTTAGCATATTTTGAATGTGCTGTTCCACTAAAGTGCGCGACGAGTACGATAATCTGTACTGTGGAGAGACGATAGGCCCGCTATTACCAGTTTCTATTGCACGAAGAACATCTGGCACTTCACCTAGGTCGAATTCATTTAAGGAAATGGCGTTCCTATGGTTACGTAAAAGATTTAGTAACGTAGATTTTTGAGTGTCATCCAAATGAGACAATTCCAATTGTTGGAACTGTGTTTCTAATTCTGTATCAGGGGGTCACCGACGTAACACAAACTGAATGAGAAGGAACGTCAGTCTGAGGTTGCATTTCCTCTTGTACAATATGTACTTGGCCTATTACTGAATGAAATGGAATTTTGAAATATTTACTCGAATAATTATAAATTGCTAAAGGAGCTCTTCCCTTTTTTACGTAGGCCAAAGTGGGGGGAAATTCGATGCCTGGAGGTAACTTAGAGGAGTCTATTAAAACGCAGGTATCATCGGGAATATTATGTATTTTAACAAAATATCGTGCCGACGTGAATGCAAGAATATCAAAATCTTTTGGGGCCATTGCATTTACTTCAATCGACGGGATTTTGTTGGACAATGATGGGAAAAATGTTTTAAATAATTTGATAGACTGAATATCTGAATTTGCCTTATATTTTATAATCGCACTGGCACGTTTTAATAAGTCTGATCCAAAAAGTAACGCACCCGGAAATGAAACATCGTTAACAATAACAAAATTATGATAGTAAAATTTGTCATCTTTCAAATTAATTGACAGTCGAATACTTCCTTCTGTTCGAATGCATTTTCCATTGGCAGCTCTCATGATTTTATTACATAAATTTACAGTGAACCCCTGATTTACAAAATTAGAAACAACCGCACTCTTAATTAGCGAAATATCACTACCAGAATCTATAAGAATACGGTAAACATTATTATGGAAAAACTATACGCGCTCACAACATGGTATCATATGTGGTACATTTATTTCATAATTAAATATAAATTATTAATTAATTGAATTAAATATCTAAACAAAATTGCCTCGGGATTGGCGACATAGCCTATTGGGAATGAAATAATTGAATTGCCATACGTACAAAGAACCTGTATGTATGAATCAGCCTCACATAGCAACAAGAAAACCCAATTTATTGTTTAGTCTACCAAGAAAAGTAGACAAACAAAATTTGCTAGAACGGCAAAAATACAGCGAACCAAGGAACGGCTCTCAGGGCTGTTTATTCCAGCGAAGCTTTAAACGCGGAGGATGTCTTTGTCCCCCTAGAGTCCTGAGTGAATTCCTTATAATATAAAACCTAATGACTATAAAAGGATAGGCCTATTCCTTCAGGGGTTTATATAGTGACTGCCTATATTAATTACCTTAAGTAAATTCGCCGCGTAACCCATCGTGGCGACCCTACACCGAAAATGACCGTCACGCCCTACATCGAAACAAACAAAGACCCAGCAAAAATAAGGTGAGCAATTTCAGTTTTCATTAACATAAGGCTTTCCCAACTCCCGACGCTAGAATTACCGTAATATAAATATAAAGAGGTCCTTTAAAGACCTACATATTTATAACTCTCTAACGAAAAAGCATAGGGCTTTTGTCGGTAACCCTCCACTGACGTCTGTTGGAAATTTCCAACGGATGAGGGCACAGGCAATCAACCCATAGCCCTATATAGTTTTTTCATGGTGGCCCTGTGTATGGGGAACTAACCCCTCTAAAATTTACACTGACACACGCAGTGGCTAGGCTTAACTCAGTAGGCCTAACCCCAATTTCAACCGTAACCCCACTATAGTTTTTCATATGGTGGCCTAAGCAACTGGGAACCGATTCCTTTACCTTTACACTAATCGAAAACAAAGGCTTGTTCATTTAACAGGCATAACTTATTTTAGGTCCTAAAAATAATAGGCCCGCAACATTAAGCCTATTTAATAGGTCCTACTCTTCAAATTCAAAACTAAGCCTTGTTAATTTAACAGGCTTAACTCATTTGAGGTCCTATAAAATAATAGGCCCAAACATAAGCCTACTTGGTAGGCCCAACAAATAGGCCTATTTAGTAGGCCCACCTAACTTTACCTTACATAATAGGCCTACCTCTTAAAGTAGGCCTTACTCTTTACACTCAAGGCCTATCCTAACTAAAAACATTGTGAATTTTTAATTTAACCTGTGGCGCAGGTTATATAAAAAACTTATTACTGTACAGTAATTTAACTTGCTCAACATCATAAAAATTAAACTCAGAACTTTAACACTAACAACAATTATGGAAGACTTGGACAAAAGGGTAAGAAACCCAGACCAAGAAAACAAAAACACAGACCTTGGGGCTACGGCACCATCTCAAAATCACAAAAAATTAATGAGGAAAAAATCAGCACGTAAAGGTGTCATCACCAAACTGTACAATGATTTCAAACAAAAGGAACCTACAAGATATGATCTTGAAACAACATTAAATTCTATTACTCGTTACAAACAAGAAATTTTCATACTAGATGAAGACATAATTACAGAAATTGATGACACAATTGAACTAACAGATGATGAGTATTCTACTCTCCTACTTGACAATGAAAATTACATTACAAAAATTAACAACTATATTTCTGAAATTCAAAACCAACTTGATGAGTGCAAAAAAGAAGACACATACGAAAGCTTCTTAGAAGCTACAAGAAATGCTTCATTTAGCCCTCCCAATGTGGCTGAGGGCAATGAACTAAAATCAAAATTGCCTACACTTGCAGTACCCACTTTTGAGGGTGACAGAGCCAAATTTCAATCTTTTATTGAAAAATTTCATAGCCTTATAGGTAATAAAAACTACATTACAGATGTTGATAAATTTAGTTATTTAGTGAACTATCTGAAAGGCCCAGCCTTAAGATTAGTGGAATCACTACCAGCCATAGGTGCTTCTTATTCTGTAGCAATAGAATTACTTAACAGAAATTACATGAATAAGGATGAAATTATACATGATTTGGCTCTTAAAGTCATGAACATGCGAACCCCAAAAGACAACTATGGTGACCTCTTTGATTTTTACTGTGAGTTTGAATGTCTCATGGGACAACTTAAAAACAATAATTTAAACATTGCAGAAACAGCTTGGATCATTCAAGCTGTTGTTTTTGAAAAGCTCCCTTCTAAAGTCAAAGAGATATTTCATCAGAGGACAACTGACATATACCCTAGCCTTAATAAACTAAGAGAAGATTTCCCAACTGTACTAGCACTTTACAAATCAAGTTACACACACCCAAAATTTAACACAGAACAAGAAAAAACCAACAATGCAGAAAACCAAAAACCTAACAAAAGATTTCAACACTTACCAGTTACATCAAAACACAACCGCAAAACTCAATTTGCAGAAAATAAAGTGACAGAAAAAGACTCAAAGACTCCTACTCTGCAAAACTTTAATGTAGCTACTTTTGAGTATAATCCCACACCATGCAAATTTTGTTTTAGCAGTGAACATATTCTACAAATTGTCCCAAATACAAAGACTTTACAGCAAGGTCAAAACGTTGTGAACAACTAAACTTATGCAAAAAATGCACTGGATCAGGGCACCAAAAGTCAAATTGCAAATCAAATTTGATATACAATTGTAAGTTTTGCAACAGTTTTGACCATGTTACCCCTATGTGTAATACACACACAGACATTGGAAAAACTGACAAACATTATGAACAAACACCCAAATCAAACCAAAACAAACAGAAACAAACCAAAAATGCTATGAATGGACATATCAGTTCATCTAGCATTAACCACAATTCAAAAATTCTTTTACCAACCACAACTTTGGAAATCCAAAACAAAAGAGGACAAATAGTACAGGTTAGGTGTCTTTTAGATACCTGCTCACAACAAACATTTGTAACTAAACAACTGATAGAAAAATTGGGACTTCAAAACCAACAAGGAGATGAAGATCTCTCTATTTCATCATTTATCAATAAAAACCCAGTACAAGCCAGTTTTAAAACTGCAAATATAACTTTAACTCTTGATGAAACATTTGAAACCCTTAAGGTTGTTGTTGTGGACAAAGTAGAACAAGAAAAAATACAAATAGCTGGGTTAAAACAAGCTTTGCTCCAACTTCAAAATAAATACACGATAGCTGATAAAACCCTTAATGCAGATGTAGTTGATGATATACATATGCTCATGGGGGCTGACTATCTTCATCTGGTCCATAGAGGCATCATTAAAATTGGAGATGGAATAGCCATACAAACTCCCACAGGTATTGCTCTTTTGGGTGACATAACTAAATACCATCTTACTACTGACACAGAAAACACAGAACATGAACAAAATTTACGCAAAACAAAATCACCACAGTCACAAATTTCTGACTATGTGACAAACTCGAACTACAAAAACACTGTCATAATCCCACATCATTTGAATGAAAATGATTCCACATTGGATGAAGGGTTACAGCAGTTGTGACTATTAGAATCAGTTGGCATAAAGGACAGTACTATTACACATGAAGACCAATTGATGACAGAACAATTTAAGGATACATTACAACACAGAGACAATCAATACTATGTGGAGCTGCCTTGGAAAACACCTTGTCCAGAAATAATGGACAATTTGAAAGTAGCTAAGGCACATCTGTATAAAAATTACAGAAAACTAAAAAATGACAATCTTTTAGAACAATACAACAACATATTCAAGGAACAAATAGAAAGGGGCTTCATTGAAGAAGTTACTGATGAACCCTTTAAAAAACGAGGTTGTCATTATTTAACACACAGGGGAGTTTACAGAGAAGACTCATCCACAACTAAACTAAGAGTAGTATACAACTGTAGTTTAAAAGACACAAATTCTGTTAGTTTAAATGATTGTCTCATGGAAGGCCCAAACCTTGTCTCAGATCTTGTAAAAATTCTCCTTTGCTTCCGTTTAGACAATTATGCAGTACAAAGTGACATAGAAAAAGCATTCCTCTGTATAAATTTGAAGCTTGAGTATGATAAAAATCATCTCAGGTTTTTGTGGTTGAATGATCCACATGACCTTAACAAAGGTTTCAAAACCTACAGATTTAAAGTAATTATTTTTGGAGCAAATTGCTCTCCAAGTATTCTTGCTTTAACAATTAGAAACCACCTAAACTTATTTCAAGAGGACTTAACAGTTCAGTTTTTAAAACAAAACTTTTATGTGGATAACCTCATTGGTTCCACTGTAACTGAAGAGGAATTGCTTGAAATTTACCAAATGTCACAACCCATAATGAAGCAAGGAAATTTTGGATTGAGAGAATGGGTTTCTAATTCTCCTAAATTAAATGAACAAATAACAAAAGACAACAATGGGAACATTGAACCAAACAATTACACGAAAACACTTGGAATGCTTTGGTTTTTAAAACAGAATTCTGAACACGATGACACTCTTTGCACGAAGAGTTATAACTTAAATCCAAATGCCAATACAAAAAGACAAGTGCTTTCAGAATCATCCAAAATTTTTGACCCCATTGGATTATATTTACCAGCAACCATAAGATCCAAAATCCTTTTGCAAGACTTATGGAAAAAGAAAATTGATTGGGATGAACCACTTTCAGTGGAAGACCAACTTCATTGGAAAAAATTAGCCACAGACTTGAACAAAGTTCAAGACATCTACGTACCAAGATGTGCTGGCTACAGATTGAAATCGCAAACACTACACATTTTTACAGATGCCAGCACACAAGCTTATGGGTGTTGTGCCTATTTAACAAGTGAAAATGAAAGTAACTTGGTTTATTCAAAGGCAAAAGTGGCACCCTTAAACCAAAAGAAAACTGTACCACAACTTGAATTATTAGCTGTCTCATTGGGAGTTAAAACAGCAAACTTTCTTTCACAAGTGTATAAAGAAGTTGACATAACAAACATTTACTTATGGACAGACAGTCAAATTTGTCTAACATGGGTGACCAACACAGATACAACTTCTTGCAAAAATATATTTGTGAAAAACAGACTAACAGAAATCAAAACTGCAAACACAAACCTTGGTATCAAATTTAGGTACATAAAAACAAAGGAGAATCCTGCAGACTTTTTGACAAGAGGGCTCTCTTACAAGCTGTTGAAAACAAATAAAATCTGGTATGAAGGGCCCGAATGGCTAACATGTGAGGATCTTTGGCCAGCCAAAGTAGTTAACCTCACACTCAACTCTACAACAACTGAAAAGATCACTGAGGACAAACCTATATTTGACTATCACCTTTATTCAGACCTAAACAAACTCTTGAGAATTACAGTCTATTGCTGCAAGTTTGTCAATAGCTACCTTCTCAAACACTGTCCTCAGAAAGCCTTTTCTAACTTAACAGAAACTGCAACAAAATACTGGCTCAAACAGATACAAGCTTCAGAATTTGACAAGGAGTTGAAGTATCTTAGGTCCAGTAGCACATTAAACAAAGGTATTCCTTCACTTGTCATGGATCTAAATCTGTACCTGGATACAGAGGGTCTGATAAGGTGTAAAGGAAGGCTTAACAAGTCAACTTTGACTTACAACTCTAAGCACCCAATTCTTCTTCCAAGGAGAAATCACTTCACAAAACTCATCATCAGGGATACCCACAACAAAATACACCACATGGGAGTCCCACAAACCCTGACAGAGCTGAGAAAAACTTACTGGCTACCAAAGGGTAGAACTGAAACAAAGAAAATTTTAAACACATGCATTCCTTGTAAACGTATCCATTCACGACCCTTTAAGACCCCAAGCCCTCCAGACCTACCTGTGGAACGAGTAACATTTACTCGGCCATTTGAAACCACGGGTATTGACTACACTGGAGCGGTAAATGTGAGTTTTGGAGACAAAATGGATTCAAAGGAATACAAAGTGTACATTGTACTCTTCACCTGTGCTGCCACACGTGCCATATGTCTAGACATAGTAGAAGATCTGACAGCAGAAGCTTTTATTGCTGCTTTCAGACGATTTTGTGCACACAATTCTGTACCCAAAACTATATGGTCAGACAATGCCACATACTTCAAATCTGGTGAAAGAATTATTCATCAGATTTGTGACAGTGAAACAGTACAAACTCATTTAACCAAACACAACATAACCTGGAAGTACATTCCTGTTAATACACCATGGTATGGTTCAATTTGGGAAAGAAACATACAAACTGTAAAGAACTGCCTTAAAAAGACTATTGGGACAAAACATCTACAACTTTTTGAACTCATGACTATTCTGTCAGAAATTGAAAATGTTGTCAACAACAGACCATTAACTTATGTGGGAGATGGTATTAATGAGCCAGAACCTCTCACACCAAACCACCTAATTAAGGGAGAAACAGTAAACATGTTACCAGAATCTGAACATAACAGTACAGAGGATCCAGATTGGGAAATAGGACACAAAGAACTCAACACAAAATACCAACATTTGACACAAATCAAAAACTCAATTTATAACAAAATGGAGAGAAGAATACTTAACAAGTCTTAGAGAAAGACATAAACAATTAACAAAATAAAGTTGGAATGATTCAGTCAAAATTGGGGACATTGTGTTGATACATGACAAGACACCAAGACAACATTGGTCAATGGGAAAAGTCTTGGAACTCAAAACTGGTGAAGACGAAGTTACCAGGGTTGTAAAACTGAAAACAGCAACTGGTGAGACCACCAGAGATATCACATTACTATATCCTTTGGAGTGTGGGGCTAAATTAGAACCATTACCCCAAAGGATGGATCAGGATACTATTGGGGAGGAATCTCTCAATGTGCCTGATGTAACTCAGACTAAACCAGACAGGCCTCAAAGAAAGACTGCTTTGAAAGCCAGAAAACTTTTACAAGAAAAAATTAAGACTGGTGACTTATAAAACTTACACAAACTGAGCAAAGTTAAAATGCTTAATAACTTTACTTTAATCCCATAAATTTCCTATACCTAAAGGGAGTCAAACTGATTGACATAACTTTAACTAAACTTGAGAAGTTGGCCTCTTGAACTTTAATATTTAAATAGGTCTTGAGTAACCTCTCTCTCCCTAAATTTCTACTTTATTCTTTCAATCCATTTCACATGGTTTAAAACACAGTTTATCAAAAAATTTGATCTATAACATTCAAATTTTTCTCCGGCCCCCCCCAGTATATGGAAAAACTATACGCGCTCACAACATGGTATCATATGTGGTACATTTATTTCATAATTAAATATAAATTATTAATTAATTGAATTAAATATCTATACAAAATTGCCTCGGGATTGGCGACATAGCCTATTGGGAATGAAATAATTGAATTGCCATACGTACAAAGAACCTGTATGTATGAATCAGCCTCACATAGCAACAAGAAAACCCAATTTATTGTTTAGTCTACCAAAGAAAAGTAGACTAAACAAAATTTTGCGAGAACGGCAAAAAATACAAGCGAACCAAGGAACGGCTCTCAGGGCTGTTTATGTTACAGCGAAGCTTTAAACGCGGAGGATGTCTTTGTCCCCCCTAGAGTCCTGAGTGAATTCCTTATAATATAAAACCTAGTGACTATAAAAGGATAGGCCTATTCCTTCAGGGGTTTATATAGTGACTGCCTATATTAATTACCTTAAGTAAATTCGCCGCGTAACTCCATCATGGCGACCCTACACCGAAAATGATCGTAACGCCCTACATCGAAGCAAAACAAAGACCCAGCAAAAATAAGGTGAGGCAATTTCAGTTTTCATTAACATAAGGATTCCCAACTCCCGACGCTAGAATTACCGTAATTACTTAAATATAAAACGGTCCTTTAACAACCTACATATTTATAACTCTCTAACGAAAAAGCATAGGGCTTTTGTTGGTAACCCTCCACTGACGTCTGTTGGAAATTTCCAACGGATGAGGGCACAGGCAATCAACCCATAGCCCTATATAGTTTTTTCATAATTATGATACATGCAGGGGCGCATTTACAGTGTGCGGGGCCTTGGGCAAACTATTTCTCGGGATGTATTATTTTAGTGTTTTTATAAATGACAATATTTTGTAATGCACATAACATATATTTTTTAACACACACAAAACACACATGCGGAAGTCATTCGGCTTATTAATGTGATATTAAAGACTATAACTTAACTATGTACACATACAGTGTATACAGCTACACTAGTAGGCTACACAGTTGTAATGCACATAATAAACATCTACACAGTTATTGTAATGCACTTAATAAACAGCTAAACTGTAGAACTTACTGTACTGTAGATAGAGTGTAGATTTGTAATGAATATTACATAGGACGCTTCCTGGCTTTTTGTTTGGGAAACTGCGTGATTGTGTCCTCGAAACTCACCGACTGCAACACCTCATGCTCTATACTCAACAGCGCCAGGGACGAAAGGCGCTCCTGTTTATTAAGTGCTGGTGGGCCTGCTGAACGCACTGACGTAGACGGGTCTTCTGAAGACGCAGCTGCTGATGTAGCGGAGGCAACTGGTGGGCCTGCTGAAGGGGTTGACGTAGACGAGTCTCCTGAAAATGCAGCTGCTGAAGTAGAGGAGGCAGATGCTGGGCTTGCTGAACGCACTGACGTAGACGCGTCTTCTGAAAACGCAGCTGCTGAAGTAGCGGAGGCAGCTGGTGGGCCTGCTGAAGGGGCTGACTTAGTTGCTGATGATTTAATCCAATTAGTCAGTTTCGGCACCGTCGCAAGAAACTCTTCTCTGCGCTCCTTATCCTTACGATTTTCACTACCGGGTTTATATTTCCTCCTTCGATCCCGGTCACGGCTCGTTTCCATGTTGTACGTATTACAATGCCAACAATAAGAGCATAAATCATGAATCTGCAACAGAAACAAGAAGAAGTAAGTTAGTAACAACATTAGAAATAAGTAACACTAACAAGAACAACAAATTAAACACCATCAAAGCGGATATTAGAATGTCTGATGCCATGCCGCCTGCCGAAAAAAGTTAAACTCGTCGCAGATGGCAAATACGTGACGTTTAATTTTTTTCAATTGAAATTTGCGGGGCCCATCGGGCGCGGAGCCTTGGACATTTGCCCGGTGCGCCACCCCCTAAATGCGGCCCTGGATACATTTGAACGCGAATCATGGGGCATACATTTCTCGCACGTAGAATAGGCTTCGCATTAAGTATGGGGCATAGTGGTTGAGCAGATTTATTGGTGTTTTTTGTCGGCGAAATGTGAATTGTTGAAGTGTGTCGTTGTTTCGTAATAGGCTTGGGAGGGCCTATTACGTCCGTTGTCTCTTTGCAGGGGGTCCATTTCCTAAAAAAGTGGGGCACGTACTACGCGTATGTCCTGGCATGTTGCAATGAAAGCAAGTGCCTCTCGGTGGGTTACGAATACATTCCGTCAAAGAATAACTCTGAATGCGGCAAAATAACCAGTATTTTCGTTGGGGATCTATCGTGGGCAACTGTGACGCGTTGGGAGGGGATAAAGCTTTAGGGAGAATCGGTTGCGGGGGAGGGTAATGGAAGTAGTTAGAAGGGGGGGGGATATTCGGTGGCATTGGTGATAAGGGGAAAGACGCTTTATTTTTGGTCAGACGGGACGGATTACACCAATTTACTCTTTCATCAGGATCTAATTCGCATTCAGATGGGTTAAATTTTTTTGCCAAGGTATCAACATCTTTCGGGTCGAATGTTGACGGTAATGCCTTCAGGACATTCCGTTTCGCGGCCAAGCTGGTTAACATTAAAGCTACTTCGCCTATCGAAAATTTTCTGCTTTTGTCAAAAGCTCGGCAGATTTTATTCTTTACGATAGTAGAATATTCGGGGAACGACATATGAGGAGTGATTTGAAGGTTTCCAAGAGAATTAAATAACAGAAACCTTTGTTCGGTGTGTCTTGACGATAAGGCGTTCCGTAAGTCCTCTATCGTGCAAGACTCTGGGTCCGGAAGCGTATCTATCACTTTGTACAGTTGCGACCCTTCCAACTTACCAAGAATGATCGTAACCTGATCCCGCTCGCTAATTTTCTTTGAATTTGCTTCCCACGTAAACGTTTGAAAATACGTTTTGATATCATCTTTATCTAAATTTAGGGCGGGTGTACGTTTCTCAAACTCTAAAAGGATTTGCGGAGACACCGTTAAAAGTTGATTAGTGCGAGGCTGATCGTTTCCATTACGCCTTCCAGCCATGTTAAAAGAGCTATATATAAGAAAAAACTATATTAAGAAGTTTAATTTGAAATACTTAAAACTGCTATATTAACAATGTTCATTACAAACATTTCTCTCGGTGCCATTTATTAAATTTATTACAAATCATTACAATCATTACAATATATATATCCTCGCAAGGGGGTTTTAAGCTCGTGCTCTTGAGTGCTCTTTGTGCTCGTTTGTACGTGCTTGTTCCTGGAGGTTTCACGTGCGCCCTCCCGGCCCTAGCACCCAAGGATGATGGGGCTCGACCCTGCAGTCCTTGTCATCCTTGGTCTTTTTCCACTTCGACTGTCCCCTCCACCCTTTCTTTTTCCTCTGTCTTTCCTCTCACTTTTTCTTTGTTTTTCCGCCGAGATATGCCCTTCTAAATAGAGGCGAATCGGTTCTTCCCGAACTTAAAAAAAAAAAAATATATATATATACGAACTTGCCAAACGAACGAACAAACGAACTTGCGATACTCTGACCTAAACCTGCACAAGTCAGACTGGACATCAATAAATAACTGTCTGGGAGAAATAAACTGGGAAGATGAATTAGAAAACCTAAAGCCAGAAGAATGCTGGAGTAGAATACAATACCTGCTGTCATCAGCATTATACAAACACACACCAAAGAAAAATGATAGTGCACAGAAGCACCGGACAAAAGAGCACAGATACAGAAGGACACTTATGAGAAAGAGAACAAAGCTATCTAAACAACTGACAAAGCAATTAAGTGATACAAGACATAGTAACATCCGGAATCAGATACTGATGTTAGAACTTAAAATAAAGGAGTCAACCATAAGAGAGAATATTGATAATGAACACAAAGCTATTGGCACTATAAAGGAAAATAGCAAATTCTTCTTTAGCTATGCTAAACGCAAAGCAGTTATCAAAACGAGCATTGGCCCATTGCTTGCTAAAGATGGACTAACTCTCACATCTAATACACAGGAAATGGCAAACATTCTACAATCTCAATATGCTTTAAGCTGGAGTACCCCTGTAGTAGCAAAGAAAATAAAAACTACAGCATTTTTTGATAGAGAAGAAAATGACCAAGACAGACCATTATTGGAAGATATACAAATAACCACTAGAGATATACAACAGGCGATAACAGAGCTACCGGGGAGTTCAGCCCCTGGTCCAGATGGAATTGGAGCCAAGATTCTTAAGGAATGCAAACATACTTTATCTCTGCCTTTGAAAATCCTGTGGAGATCCTCACTAGACACCAGTAGAATACCACCAATCATGAAACAAGCAAATATTACCCCAATCTACAAAGGAGGCAAAAGAAAGGAAGCCAAGAACTATAGACCCATATCTTTGACTTCCCATATTATTAAAATATTTGAGAAAGTCCTGAAAAGGCACATTGTCAGTTTTATAGAAAATGAACATCTCTTAGAAGACTTTCAACATGGCTTCAGACACAAGAGATCCTGCCTTACTGAACTTATAGACCATTGCAATACAATCCTACAATATTTGGGAGAAAACCACAATGTTGATGTCATCTATCTAGACTTTGCAAAAGCTTTTGACAAGGTTGACCATGGTATGGTATATTATTCCATAAACTAAAAGAACTTGGTATTTGTGGAAAAATAGGAAAATGGATCCATGCCTTTCTCTCTGACAGAAAACAAATAGCAATTGTAAATGGAGCAAGATCTATAGAAAAAGAAGTGATTAGTGGAGTGCCGCAAGGCACAGTACTAGGACCAATTCTATTCATTATAATGCTAAACAATATAAACTGTAACCTAGGAAGCTCTCTCCTGTCATTCGCAGATGATACCAGAATACTAAGACCAATTACAGAAAAAGAAGACTGTGTAGAGCTACAAAAAGATCTACAAACTATATATGCATGGGCAGATGCAAACAATATGGCCTTCAATGAAGACAAATTTAAACTAATTAAGTATGGACCAAATAAATACCTGAAAGAACAATTCAACTACACTGGACCCACAGGAAAAGATATTGTACAAACTGATCATGTCAGGGATCTAGGGATTATATTATCTGAAGCTGCAACATTCAACAGGCACATTGACAAAGTAACCTCATCATGCAAACAACTAATACGATATATACTGAGGACATACAGAACTAGGGACAGTATGACCATGCTTACCCTGTGGAAATCACTTGTCCTTCCACGCACTGACTACTGCTCTCAATTATGGTTTCCCCACAAACAAAATGAATTGCAAAAAATTGAGGGCCTACAAAGAACCTTTACCTCGTATATTAAACAACCTGATGGGCAACAGGTGAGTAAAAACAAATTAAACTACTGGGATAGGCTCAGAGGCCTCAACCTTTATTCCATAGAGAGAAGGTTTGAGAGATACATCCTAATCTACACCTGGAAAATTCTAGAAGGGCTTTTAGTTGCCCCCAATACTGAACCAATTGTGCCCACCTTAACAAGAACTGAGAACTGGAAGAATGTGTAAAAAATATCACCTCCCACCAAACAGTCTGAGAAGGATTCAAACTCTTCAATATAATAGTATCTCTAGGCAGGGTTCTCGCCTGTTTAACTCCTTGCCTCAGTACCTTAGAGATATAAGTGCAGTCCCAGTAGATACTTTTAAAAAACACTTGGACATGTTTTTAGCCAACATACCCGACTAACCCACAGTGTCAGGGTATTCCTCTGCCAGACCAGCCCCCACAAATTCAATAGGGGACCAAATCGTATGGCAGGAGCGAGAGAAAAGAGGGGTGGCGACCCCGTTGTGGCCCCGCCTCAAGAGGCGCTGAGCGGACTTCGAGGGAGCAGCGCACCCTTGAGGCAGAAGCGCTTTAAGGTAAATTTAAGGTATATATATATATATATATATTATAATATATGGAATACATAGACCTAATGAGCATCAAACAAGGAAATCTTCTGGGATAAACAGATCTACTATAGTTCGAATAAGTAGTAGTTAATGGCAAATACTAAAGTTTTTTCTTTTTCATGATGGAAGCCTAACGTGGGCAACGGGTCACTAACAAAGAGACCCCAACATACGAGTATAACTTCCAGCACCAGTTATCTGTTAAGCAGATAGGAAGGACCCTAACCCTTGTCCCAAAGCTGGGTCCTAGCTGATTAGCAGATAGCTGGTAAGGGAAGCTATATTTTGGGGCCGCTTTGCTAGTGACCCGTTACCCATGTTGGGCTTTCATCATGAAAAATAAAAAAATATCATTTACACTACTTATTCGAACTATAGTGAATTCAATTTGCCAAGAAGGGTCCTTTGTTCCATACACAGTACGTCTATGTAATCCGTAAAAATTATCTCATGGGTCCATTCTGAGTGTTATATATATATATATATATATATATATATATAACCAGTAATATTTACATATACTCGTATATGGAAGAGTTACGAAAGCGCAGAAAGAAGCTCGTTTAAAGTACACCAAGGATCATCAAAATGATGAATTTGCATTCTGTAAGAAAGTTCTCGGAGAGACGAGACCAAAATTAAATTATTCGGGAACAACGAGTAAACGTATGTTTGGCAAAAATCAAATACTGTATTCGGGGAAAAAATCATCCTTCCGACAGTTAAACTGGTGACAGTTTGTTTCTTTGGGGGATGCTTTTGTGCGTCTGATCCATGAAAGCTTGTTATCATCAATGGAATCTTGAATTCCAGGAAATATCAGGAAATTTTAGAAGAAAATGTATTGCCTTCAGTTCGGGAGTTGCGAATGGGTCACAATTGGGTACTGCAACATAAAAGTAAGAGCATCATAAAATGGCTTCAACAAAAGAATTTTAAGCTTCTCGAGTGGTCCAGTCAAAGCCCGGATCTCAACTTAATCGAGAATTTATGGTTTGATTTGAAAAAAGGTGTCTGCAAGAGAAATGGCAGAAATTTTAAAGAATTGCAACAATTTTATTTAGAAGAATGGCTAAAATTCTTACTGAGAGATTTCGAAACCTTGTAAAAAAAATACCCAAAACAATCATTGAAGTCATTCAAGCAAAAGGTGGACATACAAAACGTTAAATAATTTTGTAAGTAAATGTACGAAAACTTTTGGACTTTAACATTTTCTTTATTTTTCTCAAATTTTCTCAAATTTATTTTTTTAGTTGTGTCTATACATTGTAGATATATGACTATCAACCATGATATCAGGCACAACAACATAAATCAGACACTAATGTACACGAACAATAACAACAACAACAAAACAACAATTGCAGTACTATTTCCAATGAGAATTACAGCCGCAACAAGAAGCACGGGGATGGGCCACTTCAGCGCCGACGTTTCAGCGCAGCCATTTCAGCGCCAGGCCACTTCAGCGCCAGACTATTCAGCGACGGGCCCTTTCAGCGCCGATCATTTTCTCTGTTGTTTTTATTGACTATACTTGTTTTGACTTTACTTGTTTTATTAACATTACTTGTTGTTATTAACTTTGTATAATGTTGGTTTGGTTTTGGTTATGGTACTTTATTTTCCTTCCATTATAAAAAAATTAGTGTTGGGATTAGGTTAGGTTAGGTTAGGTTAGGTTTGGTTAGGTTAGGTTAGGTTAGGTTAGGTTAAAAACAGCCCGCTGCAGGCGTTAGCCGTAGTTAGCCGGCTTCAAGTTAGGTTAGGTTAGGTTAGGTTAAGAATATTTATTCATATAACTAATGATGTAATTTCAGAATATTTTGCTCCCAACACTTATATCATTTTTCCTTTTTTTATTTCAGAATTTGTGAACCCTTTATTTTCCTTCCATTATAAAAAAAAATTAGTACCTGCACATAAAATAAAAAAATTGAATTAATTATTTTCATTAGATATATCGATCCTTAGCCTGCACATTTTATTGAGTTGCCTTGAAACTATTGTGGCGGGCGCTGAAAGGGCCCGTCGCTGAATAGTCTGGCGCTGATGTGGCCTGGCGCTGAAATGGCGGCGCTGAAACGTCGGCGCTGAAGTGGCGGCGCTGAATCGTACGCTACCCAAGAAGCACATCATTAAAAACCTTCAGCCATTGCTTTCATTAACAGATAAGATAATCTACTACTAACTATTCTTCTGTGTGGTGACTTTAACTTTCCTTTCTTGATTTAAGTATATTTAAGCTTTCTAAGAGAACCGCAGTCAAGATAAATTAGGGCCATCACTGTCACATATCTCTGGACGAAAGAGTAAATTCATTTAGCTTCGTTTCTCTGTTGAGCTGGATGTAGGGTTTCCCGTTTGCTTCTTAAAAATATAATCGTAAGTAACTACTATCCCGGGCTTAAATTATTTAACTCGGCTGGTTCATAAGACATGGGGCTATAAGAAGCTGTGGGTATAGTAAACTTCATTTCCTTTCTATTTAATAACTTTGAAAAATAGATAATCGGTGTGCAGCATTTTCACTTAATTAAAAATTAAATTAATTTCTTAACAAAGTTAGTCAGTAGCCATATAAGAGATGATAAAACCAATTCTTTGTCCTTTAAAACGTGTTGGAAACATTTTACAAATTCTCCATTTCAAATCTGAAAAATCAAACCGTCGAATCTAGTTCCGACTACACAGAAGGAAAATCTTATTCATTTCCGATTCCGATTCCGGATCCAGTTCTGGCAAAAATCAGTCATCTAAAATAAATTCTTATATATATATATATATATATATTAACCAAATATGTCTCTTTAATTTTATCCACCCTCTGTATACATAAATAATATTGTGTATGCGATAATTTTCATTTTATATATGATCAAAATGAAACAACGCTATAAGAACTTAAATGAATATTAATCTCTATATTTATATACATATCTAAAAAGGATTACATTCAATTATGGGTATCAGTTGAGCCTTCGATAGAGCATTACAAATAGCAATGTAAGTTATATGACTTTGCAGTTAATAGGAATTTATATTCAATAAATCCTTACCTAATTCCCTATTTGTCCAAATTCATTATTTTCATCTTGTTATCTACAAGGAATATTTTATCGAATAAAATATAAATAGTAGTTGTATTTGGAATTTGATATAAGGTCCGAGTCCAATAGAAATTGAAAAATTTTAAATTAAAAATAAAAAAAAGTTATTCAGAAAAAAATACAAAGTGTATATAGTTTTACACACACCAAAAAAATGTACAATTTATTATTTAGATACCTCGTATGACATTAATATATTTAACGTATCGTAATCTAAATATGCCATGATGAAGCATGGAATGTTTTTAGGAAAAATGGATGGAATTCATCTTATTTATTACAGAAATGGAATGAAATGGCAAATAATAATAATAATAATAATAATATAATAATAATAATAATAATATATGGGATCTCTTTGGTCGAACGAGAATAGGGTTACTTTACATGAATGTGAGTAGAAGTTGAACTCATTATGAGCAGCCATAAGACGGTGTAAACAGGAAGAAGATTCCATTCGAGCAGCAAAAGCCTGTGAGGCTACCTTAAATAATGCTAATAAAATTTTTGGGAAATTTGTCAAGGAGGAAATGGGTGCCAACGGTGCCATCCCATCAACAATTGATGGAGCCTCTGGGGAGGAAGAAATAACAAAGTCATGGGAAACGCGGTACTCAAACACCGTAAACAGCGTGGGGAGAGTTAATCTTAATATTGACTGCGATGGAACGTCATTAGGAGAGGCCAGTGAAAAGACGGGGACTACAGTGCCTGAAATTAAGAGTCTGATTAAAGAACTAAAGACAGTTTCCTCCCCAGATATAGTTGTCCTGTCGAATGAGCATCTAAAGTATGTTAATGATGTGATGAATCTTCACATCTCATTATTGTTCTCAGCCATGTTTGCTCACAGTTATATTCCTGCAAAGTTTATGAGGGTATATATGGCACCCCTTGTCACAAATAAATATGGGGGCATTTTATCCATTCCATTGCTGTTGCCTCCTGCTTCTCAAAACTACTTGAGAAACTTTTGCTACTCCGACTTAAAGATTATTTATTTTCATCTACTAATCAGTTTGGTTTTAAAAGGCCTCATTCAACTAACCTGTATATCTATATTTCGAAGGAGATTACTGTATATTTAAATATACTGACAGTAATTCAGCTATTTATAGTTGTTTCTTGGGTATAAGCAAAGCATATGATAGAGTGAATCACAATATTCTACTTAAAAAATTAGAAGACAGGAATGTTCCACTGTATGTTTTAAATATATTGAAATTTTGGTACACTCACCAAACTTTTATAGTATTGTCCGAATGTTTTGGTTCCTCTTGCGGAGTTACAGAAGGCTCCTTGTTCTCTCCTCTGCTATTTAATGCGTATATTGCTGGCTTAATTACTTCCTTTAATGAAGTAAGAGTGGAATGTTGTATAGATAACATGATGATAATTAACGTGGTCTTTTCCGATGATATGGTATTAATAAGCCCTTCAGTTGAAGGTCTGGATCATCTTATAAAAGTTTGCAAATTATATTCACAGAACTATGTCTTTAATTTTAATGTTATTAAAACTAAGTTATGCATTTCCAACCTAAAAGCTCAAACCAAACAGCTAATATTATTTTCAAAATGAGAGGTGAACCAATAAAGCAAGTACAAGAATTTAAGTATCTGGTTCATATTATCACCTTCTTGAGTGACGACTCAGACATAACAATAGCGAAGCCTCTGTGCTAAAGCAAACATGATCACAAGGAACTTGAGATTCTGCACAATAAAAGCTAAAGACACTTTTTTTCGTACTTACTGCACTAATATCTTTGTGTAGAAACTGTAGGCTAATTATAGAAAAAGGTTCTTACAGAACCCTAAATTTGCTTTTAACAGATCTTTTCGGCTGCTGCATACTAAGTCAAGTCCAAGATGCTCAGCCTTACAAATGTTCGCTGACCACAACGTCTCGAGCCTCCCTGAGGGAACAAGACGTGTTCAATACAGACTAATGCGAAGAATTAAAAACTCAAGAATTCAAAATCCAATTGTCCAAGCTATTTATCAGTCCTGCTTTACTATGTCTTCTTGACTGTGAAGTTCTTGGTATGAAAGTATTAGCCTGTAGCTTCACTTCACACCAACATTGGTATTTTTATTACTTGTACTTTTTAATTTTATTTTTTAGTATTATATTTGGGTAGTTTTTTATTATTAATTTAATTATTTGTTTCATTTAACTATAGTAATAACGGCGTAATGAAATTTACATCAGTAGGATCTAATGAAATACTTCTTTTGTGATTTGCGAAATACATTTAATATTATCATATTTATAGATGGAATTCGATAGATGCTCTCTTTCGATCCTTGGACGAAGCAAGCACTATGTGGGCCTTTGTGTATTCAGAAATAAAACATACAGAGGGTTGACGAAAGTATGATAAATCGATACCACGATGACTGTCCTCAAGAACAAATGTCAAAGCTCATCAACTGAATGCCGGAACGTATGTCAGCTTTACATAACTCAAAGGGGAAAGCAACACGAGTCTAAATATATTGATTCAATAAATTTTTTATTATTTATTTACTTTTATCATTAAATAAAAAATTATGGAAGAAACCAACGCTGTCTATTTACTTTTGTCAACCCTCTGTACTTTAATAAAGGATTGGGTTTATATTTGATGAAGAAGATACTTTCCATCTAATACAAACCTCTTTTCAGAGATTGGTCGTATCATGATATATTCAATGCAGGAATAGCTGATTCTGGTGTTGTTACTCCTTCTCTTCCCTCTGACTTAATTATGTCTGAAATTAAAATCTCTTCCAAAGATGTTCTTTCTGCCCTATCTGGCCTCAACTCTAGGAAAGCTTACGGTCCTGATAGTGTTTCTCCTGTTCTTATTAAGAACTGTGTTTCTGTGCTAATATCCTGTCTTGGCAAACTCTTTCGTCTTTTTCTTTCATCCGGTACTTTTCTTTCCTACTGGAAGTTCGCTTTCATTCAGCCTGTCCCAAAGAAGTGTGACCGCTCTCAACCCTCCAACTATCGCCCAATTGCTTTGATTTCTTATCTTTCTAAAGTTTTTGAATCTACCCTTAATTGAAAGATACTTAAACACTTCTCTTCTCGCACTCTTCTTTCAGAGTATGTCACTATGGGTACCGGAAGGGACGCTCTACTGGTGATCTTCTTGATATCTCTCTGACTCTTGGTCATCCTCCTTTCGGGATTTTGGTGAAACCTTTGCTATTGCACAAGACATATCAAACGCTTTTGATAGAGTCTGACACAAATCTTTAATCTCCAAACTATCCTCCTTCAGTTTCTATCTTTATATCTATCTCCATCCCTGATTTCCTCTCTGACGATCTATAGCTGCGGTTGTAGATGGCCACTGTTTTGTTCCTAAAACTATTAGTAGTGGTGTCCCTCAGGGTTCTGTCCTATCACTCACTCTTTTCCTAATTTATCAATGATCTATTAAGTCGCACTTCCTGTCCTATCCACTCGAATGCCGATGATTCCAGTCTTCACTTCTCCACCTGATTCGCAAAGCGTCCCTCTTAACAGTCACTTCATGATTCGCTTAGGACGGCTATGGTACACCTGACCTCTGATCTTTCTGCTATCTCTGATTGGGGGAAAGAAAAACTTATAGTTTTCAATGTCTCAAAAACTCAGTTTCTCCATCCGTCTACCCGTCACAATCTTTCACACGACTATCCCCTTACCTTCAACAATACACAACTCGATCCTTCCTCTTCTCTTCCCTTAACATAAGTAGCGCTTCCTTTTTTCATGATCTTTCTTGGAAAGATCACATATACTATATTTCTAAAACATCTTTTAAGAGGTTAGGTGTGCTGTACGGGCTTTGCAGTTTCTTCACCCCAACTCAGTCCCTGTCTCTGTACAAGGGTCTTGTCCTCCCCTATATGGAGTACGCTTTTCATGTATAGGGTGGCTCAACCACACAGCTCTACTTGACCGGGTGGAATTAAAGACTTTTCGTCTCATCAATTCCCCGCCTCTTAATGACTGTCTTCAATCTCTCTCTCTTCGCCACAATGTTGCCTCACTCTCTCAACTATCGCTATTATAACGGACACTGCTCTTCTGTTCAGAAGAGCAGTGTCCGTTATAATTACTTTAAGGAAAGTACACAGTCCCAGACTTTCGACATATTCTCATTCCTTTTCTGTCCCACTCTCTAACACAAGGGTTATAGGTATTTTCACTCTTTCATCTACTCAACCGGTCATCTCTTATGTTTTCCATATAAGAGTAATATGAATAAAAAGATATAGTATGTGCATTATGGTTGTTACTTACTTTATGTTAATTTCTGTGGGTTCAAACGACGGTTCAGGATCGACCTGCGGTCGACCCCTCTGCAGTATCCAGCCTCATTTGCGGGATTTGGTGAAGGATGGAATTGCTCTCTGATCTCCTCCTGCCCTCGTAGCCAGCCACGCATTGTTGGTCAGGGACTTTGCACAGGAATCTGTCCAGCTAGTTCTTGAAGTTATTCAGGTCGGTGTGTTGGAGATTCCATACTTCTCTCGGCAG
The DNA here is from genome assembly GCA_023014485.1 of Bathynomus jamesi. Taxonomy (NCBI): domain Eukaryota; kingdom Metazoa; phylum Arthropoda; class Malacostraca; order Isopoda; family Cirolanidae; genus Bathynomus; species Bathynomus jamesi. Next base: position 1,714,971 of record JAJOZX010000169.1, on the reverse strand, counting down.
GACATTCAAAAGCTTTGGGCCTCGTTTTCTGAGGGTATTTTCCATCCTCGTTTTCATGGCCCACTGTCCGCTCTACTTGACCGGGTGGAATTAAAGACTTTTCGTCTCATCAATTCCCCGCCTCTTAATGACTGTCTTCAATCTCTCTCTCTTCGCCACAATGTTGCCTCACTCTCTCAACTATCGCTATTATAACGGACACTGCTCTTCTGTTCAGAAGAGCAGTGTCCGTTATAATTACTTTAAGGAAAGTACACAGTCCCAGACTTTCGACATATTCTCATTCCTTTTCTGTCCCACTCTCTAACACAAGGGTTATAGGTATTTTCACTCTTTCATCTACTCAACCGGTCATCTCTTATGTTTTCCATATAAGAGTAATATGAATAAAAAGATATAGTATGTGCATTATGGTTGTTACTTACTTTATGTTAATTTCTGTGGGTTCAAACGACGGTTCAGGATCGACCTGCGGTCGACCCCTCTGCAGTATCCAGCCTCATTTGCGGGATTTGGTGAAGGATGGAATTGCTCTCTGATCTCCTCCTGCCCTCGTAGCCAGCCACGCATTGTTGGTCAGGGACTTTGCACAGGAATCTGTCCAGCTAGTTCTTGAAGTTATTCAGGTCGGTGTGTTGGAGATTCCATACTTCTCTCGGCAGGACATTCAAAAGCTTTGGGCCTCGTTTTCTGAGGGTATTTTCCATCCTCGTTTTCATGGCCCACTGTCCCACAGCAGCTGGGACTGTACAAAATCTGCCTCTTTTCTCCTTCCAGTTTGTTTCTATTTCATTTCTAAGGTTAGAGATAAAGCCCTCAAGTATTTTCCATATGTATATTAATGTGTACCGCTCTCGCCTTCTTTCGAGAGAGTAGAATTTCAGGGATTGTAGTCGAGACCAGTAGTCTTCACCTTCCGTTTTTTCTATCTTAGACATAAAAGTCCTTTGGATAGCTTCAATGTTCGCAATGTCTCGTTTTCTGTATGGGCTTGTGAGTACTGAGCAATATTCAATTATTGGTAGGACTAGGCTCTTCCATAATGTGAGCATGATGTTTGCTTTTCTGCTGTGGAAGCTCCTCCAGATGATTCCCATTGTTTTTCAAGCCGTTGTAATTTTGATGTTGTAGTGCTCTCTGAATTCTGTATCCGACGACATTATTACTTCCAGATCCCTGACTTGTAGATTTGGTGTTATCTGTTTGTTTTGCAGAGTTTTGTACTTTTTATTCTGCAACTCCTTGTTATTACCATATCTTACAAGTTGGAATTTTTCTTCATTGAAATTCATATTGTCGTCTTCTGCCTACTGGAATAATGTTTCAAATGTCGTTTTGTAATTTTCTTATGTCACCTTCGTTCAATATTTCCTTACATATCTTTGTGTCATCTGCGAAACATGATACAATACTGCCCTTAATATCTGCATCAATATCTGCAATCATTATTATGAACAGCAAGGGAGCTAATACTGTCCCTTGTGGAACAGAGCTCACGACCCCCAAGACTTCCGATTTAACTCCGTTTACCACCACTCTTTGTGTTCTTTGCGTCAAGAAATGAAATATCCATCTTCCTAGCTTTCCAGTAATTCCTGTATTCTTAAGTTTGTGTGCTATGACTCCATGGTCACATTTATCGAAGGCTTTAGCAAAGTCAGTATATATTACATCTATGTTTTGTCCTCGACAAAATGTTTCCAATATTTTCTCCTGGTGGTCTAGTAGCTGTGATAGGCATGATCTTCCAGCCCTGAAGCTATGTTGATTTGGGTTGTATAAGTCTTTTTCTTGCAGGTAGTAGGTAGTTTTGCCTCTAATTATACGTTCAAATCACTTTATAAAGTGTAGGTAAGAGCCACTGGCAGATAATTCTTAGGCATTGCTCTGTTACCACCTTAAATAGGGGGGCAATGTTCGCGTTCTTTAAGGGGAGTGGAATTTGTCCTGTGTAGAGTGATTTTCTCCATAGTAAGTATAGCGGTTTGACAATACTCTCTTTACATTTCTTCAGAAACGTGGCACTGCATGTGTATGGCCCTGGCGCTGAATTGTCTCGCATCTGTGATAAGGACGTAATTAAATCTCCTTTCGTGAACTCGAAGTCCATTAATAGGTTTGTGCCGGAATTTGTTCTTGGTTGATTTGTATCTATGTCGAAAAATTTGCCTGGTTTTTCCACTTTCATCTCGGACTTACGGGTGCTAAACACAGAGTTAAATTGTTCCCTAAGCAATTCGCTTATTTCTTTCGGGTCACTTGCGTATTCGGCCTCCCCGTCTATCAACGGACTAATACTCTCATTACACTACATTTTCCTTTTCGCAAACGTGTAGAAGTATTGTGGGTTATTTTTTATGTTTTCTGCTACCTTGTTTTCCTCCTCGTTTGTCTTATGTACGAATGGTTGCTTTAGGTCCATTTCTATTTCATCAAGTTTCCTCTCTAGTTTGAGTCTCTTTGCATCAGTTCTGCATCTGTGGAGATGTTTTACGGTTTGTCTTCGTTGCCTGAATAGTGTTCTGATTTTCCTCTCGAGCTTGCTACGTTTTCTTTCCTGTCTCTCTGGAATGTGTTTCAGTATTATAGGTTTGGTTTCAGTCTCTATTATACATAGTATTTCTTGTGGAGTCTTCTCGTGAAGTAGCAATTCCCAATTTACTTCCTTTAAATCTTTATTTACTTTTTCTCAATTTACTTTCTTTGAATTTATGTTTAAGCCTTCAAATATTCCTTCTGACTCTCTACGATGTGTTTTCGGACCTCTGGGTGCTAACTTCAATTGTATATCGATGAGGTTATGGTCGGAGAACTATGTGTGCGTTACCTTTTTATTTATTATTATCTCATTGTTATTTGTCAAGATTAAATCCAAAACGTTCTCTTTTCTTGTGGCTTCGCAGATTTTCTGAGTAAGGGCGTAATGTTCCATAATATCTAATAGCATTGTTGCTTGGGTTCTATCATCTTTTGTATTGTTGCCATGAAGCTTCTCGACATACAGTATATAACTTCGTCATTTTTCTTCCATGTTACGAATGGGAAATTAAAATCTCCGAAAATAAGAATATTTGTTGCTGGAGTTTCAAGTAATTTTAATATGTTTTCTATTTCATTTGTAGTAAATTGGAATTCACTTTTTGTGGTGTTTGGTGGTCTGTAGATGTTCATAATGGTTAGGTTCAATTCTTTTACTTCTAATATAATATCTTTGACTGTGCTTTGATTTGTTTACCTTTATTTCACATGTGTGTGTTTTTCACGTAGATGGAACATCCTCCCCCTCGTCTAGCCACTCTATCTGCTCTGTGTATTTTGTAATCCAGCAATGCTAATTCAGTATCCTCGATACAGTTTTCACAGCCCTTTTCACATTTATGCAAGTGTGTTTCCGTTAGGCATATGATATCTATGGGTCTGTATCGAAGGAGTGACATTTCAAAGGAGTGACAACAAAGGAGTGACATAAATACCGTAACGAAGGAGTGACATAACAAAGGAGTGACAAATCGGAGATAAAATTCAAAGGAGTATAATTATTAAAATTTTATTTAAAAAAAGAAAATTTGTTAGAATTGTTAAAATTAAGATTTTATTTCAAAAACTAGAAACCTAACCTAACCTAACCTAACCTAACAGTTGCAAGCCTCTCTTCCCTCTGGATTTGTTCTTTCTTCTTCTTTGTTGGTATTTTCGTGTCACTCCTTTGAATTTTATCTCCGATTTGTCACTCCTTTGTTATGTCACTCTTTTGAATTTTACCTCCGATTTGTCACTCCTTTGAATTTTACCTCCGATTTGTCACTCCTTTGTTATGTCACTCCTTCGTTATGTCACTCCTTTGAATAGGACCGGATATCTATGCTGGCTTCGGTAGCTAAATTCTGTAAGTGCTGTAATTTGCAGCCTGCATGGTCCGTGTAGAGGCCTTGAATATTTGTGTATGAAACATTTATCGGGTTTCTAATTTCCGTGTTCAGTTTTCGCATATAGTGGTCGTTTCCAGTTCGATGTCGGCTTCTGTTTAGTGTTATTGGTTTGGCCGCTGCATTTGGAAGAATTGGGGTTGCGGCACTTGATACCGGTGTGGTTGTTGTATTATCGGTGGGTTGTATTATCGGTGTTGTATTATCGGTGGGTATTATCGGTGGGTGATGTATGTAATGGTGTGGGGAATATACCTGTGGAGTCCTGTCCTTTCTTGTTAGCAGCGCAAGCTGTGCTTTTATCGTTCTCATTTCCTCTAAAAAAATTGTTTCCTTGCTTTTCTTGTTACTTCTAATACGGATAGGGTCTGTTCTTCCCCGTTCTCTTCTTTGGGTACCCTTTATGTGAAAATATGGGCACTCTATATTTAGGCATTTTCTCTGTCAGTGTCATGACAACAGGAGTATGGGCAACCCCGAGGTAACTTAACAGAATGAAATGCTCGAAAGTGAGTCAAAACATAATTTCACTTCACGCAGACATTTTCCATGAGCAGGAACGTACAGTAACTATTTGAAATGCGTTGTCGAATTATCATGCAACTGTCCCAGGATTGTACAGATATTTCTAAAACGGATTTTCATTGCTGCCTCTGTATTATCAGCTTCGCCTGAAATGGTAACTACAGAATATATTCATTTTACACGACTTGATGAAAGATGCAGACAATCTTGGTATACACCGATTGGATTCGCATGCCGTTCCTAAAATTTTAATTTATGTTTTGTTACTGAATTCTTATTTATAAATTATCCCTAAAATTTAAATACATTTCTCTGTACAGATGATAATAACCAATTTTATGCTGCTTACAAATCCAATTTTTATTGTAGTTTTACAGTATTTCAAAAACTGTAGTGAAGTCGTCTTAAAAATAAAGTCTTCAACACCTTGGTATGACTAAACAAATTCCAAAACATACTTCTTACACACTCACACATTCCCCCAACATAATACAGTCACACACACATACATATCCCTCCACCAACAATTCTGATAAGCACCATCTCTCTCTCTTCTCTCTCTCTCTCTCTCTCTCTCTCTCTCTCTTTTCCACAAGCAAACATGAACGCAAAAAGTTCCCAAAAGGGGAGCCATATGAAGAATGAGTAGTTTGCTAAGAAAAAGAATGAATAAAAACATTGTTTGGGGACACTTTTATGCTCATAAATGGCTTTTGTCCTTCCCGTTTACTCCACCCTTCCTTACGTCCACTCTCGTTGATGCGAATATTTCGCTAACTGTAATGAAAAGTCACCAAACCCCTTAAAATTACACTAGTTTAGGTTATTTTGAGGAGAAATGAAAAGCTAATAAAAAGCTATTCAATTCAATATAATATATGGTACACTACGATTATACGAAGATATTTTATATGTATTTTTTTTATAAACGTTTCATAAAAGTTTCATATTAATTTCATATAGTAGCACTTATTATTATTATTATTATTATTATTATTAGTAGTAGTAGTAGTAGTGTTAACAAACTATTCTTAAATGTAAAAAGAGTTTACATAGTTATCACAAAAAGAAAATGATGTCCCCTTCCCTCATCCTTAAACCTAAATATAAATTCAATCTTTATAGAATGAATGCAATACACCAAACTTCTGGGAAATATCCTACACACAAACCTATCAATCAAAAAGCATATTCAAGATCTATGCAACAAATTGACAAAAATCGCATACATTATTAGAAAAGTAGGCGTAACACTTTCCAGAGAAGTCAGAAGAACCATATACTCCAGTATATCGTATATCCACACCTATAATACGGCATTCGAGAACTAGATGGTATTTACAAACTAAACATTGCCTCTTATATGATCAAATCTTCAATAATACTGGCCAGAAATCATCTAAAACAAAATATTAGTTTCCAAACCCAACATTATTTCGATACAAGACAAACACGCACTAATATTATAAAACAAAATTCACGTTAAGCTCTAGGTCAGAATGAACAATCCAGGCGGAAGCAAAATTAAAATTTTTTAGAGTAGAGTTTTGTTATTATTATTATTATTATTATTATTATTATTATTGTTGTTGTTGTTGTTGTTGTTATAATCCTTATTATTACTGTTGTATTTAATAAAAACTACTTAAATTTATTTGTCCAAAACTGTATTATATATTTCTCAGCATTTTCTCCTCTTTCAAAATTTAGCCCTTTTCATATTCACAAGATGTTTTTTTTTAAATGTTGTTAGTTTGCCAAACACTTTGCATAATAAACGGTATTTGCTTCCGTTATTTTACCGTTAAATTATGTCAATGAAACCTTAATTTTTTTTTGCTTGACGACTTGTTTAGTTTACGTCTGTTGACAAATAATTATTTTTAGTTCCCATTATAGAGTTTCCCCCTAAAGAGCAAAAAGAAAGAAAAATAAAAGACCTAATAGGAAAAAGCATTCAAAATTCTTTTGTGAAACAAAACTACGCTTATGAATCATGTAATGTACTTTAGAGAGTTCATTTTTTATTTATATGTACTCTAAACTTCGCCAAATATTGCGCAAGTTCTGCATGCATAGTCGGTCATATATATATATATATATATATATATATATATATATAGAGAGAGAGAGAGAGAGAGAGAGAGAGAGAGAGAGAGAGAGAGAGAGAATCTTTATTCATATCTGAGTTGACGGTTGATGGGCTGCAGGATTGTACGTTTTTTTTTTGTTGAACCTCGAATTTTACTTCAGGAAATGCAAAGTATTGAGGAATATACTGTAATTACGCAAAAACTGTTGTCGGTTTATTCAAAGAAGAGCGATTAATTTTTCCAGATTTAGGCAAGGTTATTTTTATACAGGAACATAAAAAACGAATAAAGATTTATATGTGCGCGCGCGCACACACACACACACAAACACACACACACAATCATATACTTGCTTTTGTTTCAAAACTGGAACCCGTGCTCTGAACTTTTATTTTGGGACCTTTTCCTGGTTTATCAAACATTTTGGGCCCTTCGTGTAAATTAACAATTTGGGTGCGGCTTAATGCAACTGAAATTTTGGGACATATGTGATGACATAGTTTATATTATTTTGAGCTCGGTGTAAGCAACTAATTAATATGCGTAACTATTACGGGCTTGTTTTAATAAAGTCCTTAAATAACTTAATGATGTACATAAAAAATATTTATAAAGCGTTTAGACTCCGCACTCTGCCATGTCGTTGACCACCTTTTGACTCCTAACAACTCCAAAAGCTTTTTAATACCCCAGAATCTCCGGCCAGGTCTCCGGATCCGCAGCACCCAGAAAGAAGTCATGGAGGATCTTTGTTGAGGGCAGCGACCATTTTCCTCCTAGTTTCCATGGTCAAGCGCTCATCGAAGAACGCAAGCACCACCAGCTTCTTGCTAAGGTACCACAGATGGTTCCCAAAAGCAACGATGGCAAACTTGGTGAGAACAGCGTTTGGGTATTCCGCGATCTCCTGGAGAAAATCCAGGTTGTTTACAAGATCCATGGCAGTCAAAGGAGACTGAAACTAGTTTTTAATCCTGAGGAAGGACTGCAAAAAATAGTCAATAGCTTGACAACAACGGCGGAAGAATTCGGAATGAGAATTAATGAGACCAAGACAAAGACAGTGAAAATTGCAAGAAGGAAAGGAGCACAAATGAACCTAACGATAGGGAATAGGAACTTAAAACAAGCTGAGCAGTTTAAATATCTGGGAAGTTTATTAACCAACAATGAAGATTGCAGTAAGGAAACAAGATCTAGAATTGGTATGGGTAAGGTAGCTTTTGAGAGACAGAAAAGACTACTTACAGGTAAACTCAACTTGAAGCTGAAGAAAAGGTTAGTAAAATGCTTGATATGGAGTGTGGTACTGTATGGAGAAACTCCTGGAAAGTTTTGAAATGTGGATTTGGAGAAGAATGCTAAAGATAAGCTGGAGGGAACACCAAAGTAATGAGGAAATACTGCAACAGGTGAGGGAGGAAAGAAGACTCATTAAGGTGATAGGAGAAAGACAGAAGAAATGGATCGGACATGTGTTGAGAGGAGAAGGATTGTTGAAGGAGGTGACAGAGGGTAGATATGAAGGTAGAAGGCCGAGGGGAAGGAAAAGGAAAGCAATGCTGGATGATTTGAAGGCAGGCAGGAGCTACCATGAGATGAAAAGGATAGCTCAGGATAGAACACTTTGGCGGGACACGTGAGTTGGACCTGCCTGATAGGCAGAACACAATGGATGGATGGATGGATCCTTGAGAATATGATGGTATTGAAAACGGATTTTTGCACTCATGCTGAGTTCGTCACTTGTGTTCGCAACCCCTCATATTTGTAACCAATTTTAGTTTCAAATACGTAGTACCTGAAATAAAATCAAAATCATTTAATATTGTCAAATAACTTACATAACATAAGTTAATTATATAGTATAAAGCAGTTAAGAATTTGTAAAACTCATAATACTCGTATAAGGCATTTTAAAATGGTTTCTAAGTTCCAGGATTAAATGGAAAAAGAATTAAGATTGTCTTTCCAATGAGAGATGGAAAGTTAATTCTGGATAGGGAAAAACAGAGCGCTGCGCAGCTCGACAGTGAGTGAGAGAGTGAAGAACAATTTGTCATAGAGAGAGGCTCGTACAGAGTCCATCAGAAGAGCTGAGTTCTTCTCCCATGTCATTTTCATTTCAATATTTCACACGTGTAAAAGTGGGAAATGGGGCCCACTTTTAAGACGAACTTGAAACATTAAATTCAATTCACTTCTCCACTAGGGCCTTTGTAGGGAGCACTTCCTTTCTTCGGGCCCTATACCTATTCTTGTCCTGCGCTAGGCTATATTCCCCATTTCCTTAGGCCTAATTGAATTCCGATCAAGATCTCTTTCTCTTTATTAACCCATTAGTGCCTAGCGTCACTTTACTGATTTTGTCCTGGCTAACGCCAGACGATTTTATTCAGTCTCAGTAAAGATCTATGGGCACCAATGGGTTAATTATATAACGTAGGAAATCTAATTTAATATGTGAAACTTAAGATTAAATATTAAAAGTTTGTTGTGCTTTATAATAACAGTAAAAGTCATAATTGTCATTTAAAATTCGTGACAGAGACACGCTCATTATTATAAGGTAAGTAAGATCATTGTAAAGGTAAAAACAGTGAAAGTCACTCGACTGAAGGGAGAGAATGAGTAAAAAAAAACATTTTTGTGTGCACGCTACCAGACGTGTATTAATATCGACACACCCACCCACGAACGCGGCAATGATTGATCAATTACACTCTGACATCACCCAGGGAAAGGACATCACCCCGGAAGAAACCCCGAACCCTTCAAATGTTCTTTATTGGGTCATTTTGTGTAACATTTTTGAAAGAAATATTAGATTAAGTCACTCTTTGCTGACTATGAATATTTTGTTTACTGCGTGACATTGACAACTACATATATATGGATTGTGGAATATGGATTACAGAAAAACTAAAGTAAAATAACTGAAGTTTCAACTTTGGATTTTGAAATAAGCATTAAACGTGTAATGTGTTGTTAAACAGTTGCTAATTATTCTTTTTTTTTACATCTCTATCGTACACGCACTGTAGTGCATGGACGAATTTTTTTTTAACCCCAACTAGCATTTCGCAGAGGGCTTTTGTAATAACTTTTTCTAGAAGAAACTACACCAACGCGCTTTAAGCCAAAAGATAGAGGACGTCGTCGTGAATAATTTGATGTAAACACCGAACAAATTCGTTCACTACACAAAGTTTAAAGCAAAGTATACTGTATGTGGCCAAAATGTTGTTCACCTGAATAAGCCGTCATTCCGCGTGAGGCTGGGTGGAGTTCTCAGCACTGCCCAGCTTCACGATTCTTGTTGGCAGTACGCAAAAACAAAATTTCGGCTATTTTACAATTTGCGTTGTTTGTGTTAAAAAATAATAAATAATTTTTTGTACTTCTCACACCACGCTTGTACAAAATTTTATGTTCTTTTGTGAAATCGAAGAAAAGCGAGTCAGTCCATAAATTTACAAAACTACCATAGCCATAAAAATTTTGAACTTCACATCCGAAGTCAGTGAAGCCAAATTTGTGAAGCTGCACTCAAAATGTAAGTGGTTTGCGTCTTGCAAAAAGGTAGATCTTTATTTTGTGCATAATAATAAACCTTAAAAAACAGGACAAGAATCCTTAACTATTAAAAAAAAACACCTTCATTTTCTTCCATTTCCTTTCAAAATATGAAAAAATTTCTTTCAAAATCCTTTCAAAATTGAAAACAGTATTACACAATCTTCCAGGGTAGTAGATGATCGCAAAATGTTCGAGTGCATATGCAATTGCAATGTTGCTCAATTGTTGCAAGGTGCCATCCCCCTTCCCCCCCATGAAGGGGGAAGAGGGGGTTCTAGCGTTGTAATTACTGGGCCCGTAGGCCCTAGCACCGCAATAAAACTATATAAAAGAACGCAGCCATAAAAATCTTGAGCTTCACATTGTGTCAAGATTTGTGAAGCTTAAGATTTTCATTGCTGCGTTCTTTTCTATAGTTTTATTGAATCAACGAGAGGAACAACTGTTTTCTGTTTGGAAGGGGGTTGGGGGTAATGGGGGAGGAGATTATGCAACAATGGGGTGGGGGTTAGCCCCCCAAGTTGCATAAAGGGGGATGAGGGGGTTTTGGGGGGAGAGGGAGAATGACCTCCCCCCAAAGAGGTAACCCTAACGTGCCCTCGCCGTAGGCTAGTTTGCGAAGCACAAGCCCCGCCCGTAGGGCAGGAAGCCGAAGGCTCTGCTTGTAACACAACAAAAAATTTTGTATAAAAATTCAAAGTTAAAAAAAAAAACATTTAGCCGCAGCTCTTAGAAAGGAAAAATGTATAAACAGAAACAGTATACATATTAAAATAGACATACTAAAACCACTGCGAAAGAATATACATATACAGAGTGGAAGAAAAGTCTTTAAGGATTTTTACATACAACAATTTAGTAAAGAACATTATACAGATAAGTGTCCGAATGATGAAACAAATCAAACAAAAAGTCTATAAGAATTTTATTCGTACAAGTATTTTGTTAAATTGTAATTTCATCTTCAAAGAGTTCTTCATCCGCTATAATACATTTGTGGATTCTCTTTGTGAAACTCTTCATTGTTCTTCTGAACATATCGAGTGGGATCCTTTCCAGTTCTTCATCTATTCTGCGGCCAAGGGTAGTCACATTTGGATAGATGAAACCAGGAGTGTCACGCAAATAAGCCCAAAGCAAGAAATCACATGTTAAATCAGATGATCTGGCTGACCACTCGATGGGACCTCGCTGCTCAAGCCATCTTCCTTCAAGACTGCACTCGTATGAAGAATCTCACGGGCAGCTGAAGAGTGATGTGGCGGCGCTCCATCATGTTGATAAATCCAATTCCTACAAACGCCATTAGTAAACTATGACAAAACTTTGTCTCTCAATACCTGGCAACAGTGTTTTCCATTAAGGGTATCTCTCGATATATGAAAGGAAACGAGTCCTAAATAACCAATGCAAGCCCAAACTGTTAGTGTAGCCGTTTTAACGGGTTTACCCAATCAGATTTTGGGATTTTTTTTCTCCCAGTAGTTAACGTTGTGTTTGTTTCCTTTACGTGTTAAACCGAAGACACATTCATCTGAAAATTTTATCTTTCGAACGAAATCTGGATCACTATTGAACTTCTGTGTCATTGTTTCAGCAAACTGCAGCCATCTATCAGAATCATCGTCGTATATGAGCTGATAGTAAATGTGTTTCTAATCGTGGTACCCCTGTGATTTCAATAATTTTACTACTGAAAATTTGTAAATACCAAATTCCTCTGCGATTTTTCTCGGTGAAGTTCTACAGTTATTACAAGAAATAGCCCACGATACAAGATACACTTTTTCTTCATTGCTGTATTCCATCCTTACTGATATACTGTATAGCATTGACTGGGGCTAGGGCGTAGTGCCTTCCTGTTTTAGCCTAGGGTCATTCCTGGCCTTGTATGGTTGCTTTGAAAAGTATCGCATACACTGCAGTGATATCACTGGAATTTATTTATTATTAACAAATTATTTGTATGTATAAAATCCTTAAAGACTTTCCCCCCACCATATATATACAAAGCCCTCTCGGTCATATCTTAACGTCTCATGGCTGAGTGGGTAACGTGACAACTCGCAAAATTTGAAACTTCAATGGCATTAGTTTGAATCTCATCGAAGTAAGGTAAATTTATTTCTAATGTATTTAATCTTAAAACTTAAGATGCTGTTAGTATGTTGATCCTGATTAACATAAAACTGATATGCATGCAGTTACAGTCGGTCAATAAAAATAAACTGAAATGGTATTTAATTGATATTTCTTCTAACAGATGGTGCCACACACCGATTAAATTATATTCATGGAATCAGTTTCCCAAAAAGTAATTCATCAAAGCATCCAGAAGGTCTCGGTGGTTATCCATTGAGTGGCGTTCTTGGAGCGTCTTCTTGGCGAATTCAATGATTTCCTCTTTCCATTGAGAGGCTTTTAAGCTGGTTTAATTCTTCATCGCCTGTCGCTGGTTCCAGCTTCTCACTGTCGATGGAATCGTTTGAATTGAGCGATTTCTGGAGCTGCTGATGATCCGAAGACGCTAACGAAGACCTTCTCAACTATGATATCCAGCATGTAGTGACGACAGGCAGATACAGGAGATTCCAGTCCAACTTCATCTCGAGCTGGCGATGGTGTCAAAGGACATCGCTCTGATCTGGTCAATCGATGGCCGTCACGACGGCCGATGCCATGGCTTCTGTGATTCCAGAGGGGAGTTTTATCACCGTGAGGAGCTTAGAAATGTCCTGGCCAGACACCACCACGAGTAGATTGTTGACGTTTTTTCCCCATGATGTCAAGCAGCACCTCCCCACCCCAGTGGACCACAAGTGGTAACCCTGAATCGAAGCATTCTTTGATGATCCACAAACTGCCAAGTGTACAATGCAAAGCATTAGAATTTATCCAAAGGCTCCGTTTAGAAATATCTCACTGAAAAATATTTACCACAAACATCACGTTACAAGATGAATAAGGAAGAAGTATTTCCTGTTAGCATATTTGCAACGGGGAAAATTTCTACTGTTTAATATTCATTGATTTTTATGAAAAGTGATTCACTCGGTTTCTGGGGCTATGAAACAAAACGCAACTACTGGCAATATTTCATGTTTCGTTTAATTACGTTAAGAGAGGTTAGGAGAGGATAAGAGAGGAGATGATAAATTAGTTTAGGTTAGGTTTGGTCGAGTTAAATATGACTGGTTACGTTAGTTTCAGGTACCGAGGTACCGTTGGCAAGATAATATTAGATAAAGTCAAATGAAGTTAGAATTTATTTACCGAAATTAATTTAATGCATCGGAATTTTACTTAAATTTATTTAAATTTTGTAAGCTGTAAATAAATAATTTCAGGTCTCAGATGGACTGCACAGGATAAAAGAAGGATACGAATAGAAAGTAACTTATTTGATTATTTGATTAAAATCAAACCTTGTCATTGATAATTAAACTTATTACTGCAAACAAAAGTGTTTATGCTCAATCGATGTTATGGACCGCAATTTCACATATACAGTACTCATATATATAGCGTAGTGGTTAAGTGATTAAGACGCTGGACTCTTGATCGGAGGTCGTAAAATTGAGTCCGGGTGAGGACTGTAATTCCTGACTTCCTTGGTGAGCCGTGGTTCAGATTCCATGTTAAACTGTAGGTCTAACGGGGGCGAAAGCAAACTAAGGTGGATTTTTTTCCAATAATTCCTCTCCAACTTGGGCTAGCTGAGGCCACGTCGCAACACCGCTTCCCATTAAATCAGCAAAGATAAGTGACAATGGTTGTTTTTGTAGTTGAATGGGTGGATTTTAAATAAAAATGCCAGAGGTAAAATGCCATAGATAATAATGCCATAGTTAATAATGCGAGAGATTAAAAATGCCATAGTACATATAGTATACAGTATTAATACTAATAGTATATACTTGGTTAGTTAGGTTCTCCTAACCTCATCCATGGCATTCTTACCACACATTCAGTAGCGCCCACTACGTTATCTGGATATATAACGGGTGTGCCATAAAAAAGGGTACATTTTAAAAAGGCTATAAAATCAACATTTGTCATTTAATTTTAATAAAACTTCTACACAATAAAACATGTTAAGTAGAAAAATTATACTCTTTCGTTAAATGTTGATAAAATTTGAATTATTTAATATTTTAATCTGAAAACTTGTTTGCATATGCTGTAGATAAATATATTGTTATAATGTTTCAGACCAACAAAGACCCTAGGATCCACTCATAGCTGGTCTACCTAACTCTGTTCGAAATACACAATTAGGAACAGAATTAGATAGACCAGCCATGAGTGGATCCTAGGGTTTTTGTTGATCTGAAACATTATAACATTATAACATTATATTTCTCTATATGCAAACAAGTTTTCAGATTAAAATATCAAATAATTCAAATTCTAACAACATTTAACGAAAGAGTATGATTTTTCTACTTAACATGCAAAAATTATTAAACCTTTTTAATATTTTTTTTTTTATAAAAATAATTTTTAACATAAAATTTACTGAAATTATTAAAAAAATTGTTCGAAATGCTTTCCTTCCATTTCAACAACTTTTTTTATTCTTGGCCGGAATATGGAAGAACTTAGCAGAGCAAGTCTACAGAACTAGGATAAAAGATGTCGCTCATTTACGGAAGATCATCATTAAAAAATGGGAAGAGCTTCCACAGGAACAAGTAAATCGAGCCATAGATGAATTTCGGCCAAGAATAAAAAAAGTTATTGAAATGGAAGGAAAGCATTTCGAACAATTTTTTTAATAATCTCAGGTAAATTTTACGTTAAAAATTATTTTTATAAAAGAATATTAAAAAGGTTTAATAATTTTTGCATGTTAAGTAGAAAAATCATACTCTTTCCTTAAATGTTGATAGAATTTGAATTATTTGATATTTTAGTCTGAAAACTTGTTTGCTTATAGATAAATACATGTTTTATTGTGTACAAGTTTTATTAAAATTAAATGACAAATGTTGATTTTATAGCCTTTTTAAAATGTACCCTTTTTTAATGGCACACCCGTTATATATCTGGATATGTATCATGAAAGAGCCAGTTGAGGTTTAAGTTTTGGTTTTTGGCTAAAAATCCAATGGTTACCCCTTTTTCTTTGATGTATTCAATCCGACGCGAATGCAACGAGTCTTTTGCTTATATTGAGGTTCTGGATATAGTAGGATAGTGTAGCTGTACCCCTAGATCCTGTTTCAAAGCTGGATCCTATCTGCTTTGCAGATAGCTGGTGAGGGACGCTATATTTTTGGAGCCTCTTTGCGAGTGACCCGTTACCCACGTCAAACTAATCTCATGAAAAAGAAAAACTATAGTGTTTGTCATTTACCATTACTTATTCAGACTATAGTGGATTTAATTTTCCCAGAAGAGTTTCTTGTTCCATGCACGGTCTGTGTGCATCATATACACACACATATATATACATATATATATATATATATATATATATATATATATATATATAAATACTGGTAATTTATAGAGGATATTTAAGATAAGACCTTACTGTATAAGTACTCTTGAGTATTTATACTGTTATAAGTTAAACCAAAGCAATGAAAGCATACTAACACGTAGATAACAATTTGATATAAAAAAAAAAAGGTCAGCTATTGTATATAAATATAAAGTTGTTTCGCCAGTGTAAAAAAGTTTGAAAAAAAATAAAAACGTCACGTGCTCCAGTACGAACAAGTTGAGATCTGTTTAAATGTTCACGTGCAGGAAGTCACCTATCCTTTTCTGGGATTTATCTGAGGCATACTTGGAATTCGTATATTTTCCAAATCCTAACTTATGTTTTTCATTTATGTCAAAGTCTACTATATTTTATATTATTAATAACTATATTAATATTATTATTTATATTATTAATACACCCCTCAGTTTTGCAAATCCAACGCTGTACTGGGGACGTTGCTCTGCGACTCGGGAACGAAGTGTCCTCGGAGCTGCACGTTTTACTTCAGTCTTCATATTAAAATCAATATATATATATAAATTATATATATATATATTATATATATATATATATATATATATATATATATATAGAGAGAGAGAGAGAGAGAGAGAGAGAGAGAGAGAGAGAGAGAGCCTGTTTAGAGTAGGCCCTATAAGTATAATTGGATTAATTAAGCTTTTTCTTTTTTTTTTTTGCTTAAGGGATCACCAAAATTAATGTCATTAAGGGAAAAAATAGATTGTGCTACTTTTCCTTTAATTAACAAAACGTAATTGAAGGAAATAAATGTTGCAATGAATAACAAAAAATACAATGATTGATAAAATATGGTACATACACCGAATGCAGTAATAACACAAATTACAAAAGGGTTGATATGAGTTAATCGTCAGCATGAGAACACAGTAAAAATAAAATAAAATGAATTACATTATATGAAACAACAATAGGTATTGCTGTTAGCGTGAATATTACCACAGTATATGGGTTTTAGACGTACACTTAAAGAAAACGGAGTTACAATGTACGATATTGTTACATCGCTGTAGGTTAGTCAAATAACCCTATTTAAAGTATTATAAACACTGAGTTTAAGTATGCACAGCTGTAGGGCGCGACAGCCTACAAGCAAAGATGTTTATGCAGTGGTACTTTGAGGCAGACTGCCTTCAAACTTTGACGCTTAAATTCTCGAGGCACGAAAACCCGTTAAAATTTGGTGAGATTTCTCACGATATTCTCCTCAAAGGTTAATTTAGTATTAAGCATTAATGATAAAACTTCAGAGCTAGTTGCCAGAAAAAACCTTGTCATTGTCCAAGAGCATGTGCGGGTAAAGTTTCAAGATTGACCTTTTGTGATGGCCTTCCATACAAGCTTGAGAGAAGTATTAAATTATACGCCTAAGGATGAAATGTATGTATATATATATATATATATATATATATACACATTATTAATGCAACATGAGATCCTGGGACCGGTCCAGAATCCAAATATGGTTATTTTACACAGTTAAGTTACGAATTGTACCAGAAATGTGTTATTCGAGCGTTATTCGTTTTACACATTAAAGTAATGCAATGCAAGTAAGCAAGTGGTTTGGTTAAAATTCACACTATATACTTACAAAAATTAAAAAAAGTTGTGTTAATACAGCTTGGCAACTCATTTCTTTTAAAAGAAATATGACAGATGGTCATTATTTAAGCATTGTTCCTAACCAAGTTCATCCCAGGATGAACATCATTTCCAAATGGGAGAAAAAAATTTAAAAAAGAAAGGTCAAATTCATACCACAAAAAATTGCCAGTTGCCAACACAATCACCTGATTTGAATTTAACTTGACCATTACTATATGTCAATCCTGGAAACGAAATTGAGCGCGACGATTCCCGCTCCAACACCCCTCAGCGAACTGACACATCGCATAAACGGTTTTGCTAGCTCATGATAGTATGTATATGTATATATATATATATATATATATTATATATATATATATATATAATGTTATAATGTTTCAAAGACCCTAGGATCCACTCATGGCTGGTCTACCTAACTGTGTTCGTAATTGTGTATTGTGCATGTCCTCCGTGGTGGCGGAGAGGACCTACAATTTTACGTGGGTTCCGAACCACAAAGCCTTAATTTTACTACCTTAAACTATACCGAATCTATCAACATATACGTTTAATCGATTTTTAAACATGTTTATAGACGTGCTACTAATTACTTCTACCGCAAACTATTCCACCTACTTACTATGCGTAAAAAGTTTTTGGCAACTGTTGTCTCGAACCTTCTACTTGTCAACTTACACCCGTTATTTCTTGTCCTATTATATTGAGATATTTCGAAAAAGCTATCCCTATCTACGTTATCGAACCCATTCATAATTTTGAAAACCTGGATCAGATCACCCCTTAGCCTCCTAGTCTCAAGTGTAGTAAATTTTAACTCCTTAAGCCTATCCTCGTACGACTTTGACCTAAGCAACGGAATCATCTTAGTTGCTCGTCTTTGAACTCTTTCGATTTTGTCTATATCTTTTCGCATATGCAGATTCCAAAATTGGATCGCGTACTCCAAATGGGGTCCAACTAATGATTTATAAAGATGAACAATAATATCGCGCGATTTGTACTAAAAATTCCGAGCTATAAAACCTAGCACTTTCTTCGCTTTATTGACCGCTGCTGTACTTTGTTTCAACTACGCTTGCTAACTCTTTCTCTGACATAATATACGCAAAATTACCGTTACGCGAACTTATATGCAAAAGTTTGCACTTATCGACGTTAAATCTCATTTGCCATGTAACTGACCAATCAACGATTTTATTCAGATCTTCCTGGATTTTACCTCTATGCTGTAGAGGGGTAGACCACAGCTCAATCCTGAAAACCTTTAACATCTTCTCGAGTATATATATCCTATATATACACTGTAGTTTGTTATGACAAAAAAATAGCGGTAACTTGAGTTGACTTGCCTTGACTTCAAGTCAGTTAGACGAAAAGAAAATGGCTTTAGTGAGCCAAACGAAAATTCAATTGATACACACTTTCCCTCTAAAACTTTACTTGAAGTCATATTCTTTCACTGACTTCAAGTCAGATTTGTGGAGGAAAAGAACGTGGCAACTTGAGTTTGTGACTCGAGTTGTCCCACTCTTGGCTAGACCTACTTTGTAGTTCATGAGTTAAAGACTTAGTTATTAGTCTGGATTCTGTACTCGATTCTTGTATTGTTTTATGGGATCTATATCCTGCCAATAAAGTTTATCATTATCATTATTATTATCAAAACAGCGCAGCAGGGTCCTAACTTAAGGCTTCCATCATGAATACGGTCCACAGAACGATTGATTAAGGTCTATATTTGAACTTACCAACAACTGAACTAGTCTAGGCCAATATAAGCCCAAAATTACAATGATACAAGGCCAATTCCTTACTTAACTCTCAACAGGTAGGGTAAAATACGACAAACAAAATAAGACAAACAAACAATTACAACAGTAAAAAAGAGAACTGCGACAACACATCCATTCCGCTCAATGCTCAAGAACTGACTGAGGATAGAGTACAGAAAATATCAGGTAAAGAGCAGCTGTAGCTGAGTTGGAATTTTGATGTGAAGATTCAACGTGGATCGTTCTGACCCCACCCTACTTATTGAGGGTTAAGGCTTATAAATGCGTAAAATTAAACTACCATAGTATTCTAACATCAGTGACATGCATATACATATATGGGCCTAAATAATGCAATGAATTCTGCTATTTGCATTTTTACAAAAATGCAACTCGAGTTTTCTCTAGCCACCTCCGGAGCTGGCTTGGTAAAACTCAAATGAAGTCCAGTTTGTTTTGACGAAAAAAACGCAGCAATTTGACTTGACTTTAGATAAGTTGAACGAAAGGAAACGGCTTTAGACATCGGCTTTAGAAACGGCTTTAGACATAAGAAACAGTGAAATTTCGTATGACATTAAAATTTTAAATTTACCAAAAAAAATAAAAAATAAAAAAATAATTACTTCAGTTTGAAGGCTTTACAAACGTTCCTATTTACAGTGTTGAAAAGATCTAAATGCAATAGACAATAGTCATTATAAAATTATTGTTAAATAAATAATGTTTTTGATTATACGTAGATCAGAATTAGCTTCACAAGGATATAGTGTATATATATATATATATATATTGCAGATGAAATAACCTCTTCGAAAAGCAATTACAGTAATCCCTTTAATATTACATGGATTTGTTTTCTATATAAGAATTTAATTCCCTCATCATATAAGCTGATTTGTGTCAATAAATTTACTACTGTTCTTAATGACGCGTTTCTATCTTGCAATTAACCCTTTCAAGCCAATGGGTTTCTCCTCCGAATAAATAAAATCGTTTGATGTTAACCAGAACAAAATTGTAAATTGAATGCGCTGTCTTAATTAATGGTTAAATGGCCGATGGAACTGCATTTGTTGGCATGACATTTACGGAAATGTTTTGGGCAACGAATTTCACGGCGATGATATAAGCAATTTGAAGACATTGAGGTCGGTGGTTCGACTCCCAAGAGTAAGCTTAATGGGCCACATTCGTCTGGCTTATAAGCGTTGTGCAGATCTCTCTAGCCTTCCTGACTCATTATTAACGCTGAAAAATCCTATGATGAATATTCGTCGCCATAAATATTCGCACGAATAATATTCGTGACAATGAATATACGATGATGAATCTGAGTGCGACAAATGCGTCAGTAGTATAATGGAAAAAAGGGAGACAGAATTGGATCAACTGAAGAATTTCCTCCTGCGGTTCCTTTAAAAGACTTCACTGTCTTTCATGAGAGATATTTATAGGTTTAAAACCAAAACAAACAAAACAACCAAAAACAAACAAAAACAAACAAAAAACAAAAACAAAAAAAAGCAAACAAACATTCCCGAGGCCGGGGATAGGTTAGGCTAATCTAAGGTTAATTTGAGTAAGAAAAAATTCCATGGCTCTTTTTAGGCAGCGTTCCGGCGCGTTCCGCCGTGTCCGGTTTCGCCGTCCCCTATAGTTTTGTCTTAAAACTTCTGGAAGCGTTCGTGCAGAAGACGCATTTCTGATGCATCAGGTGTCTACTTATATATATATATATATATATATATATATATATATATATATATATATATATATATACTAGTAACTGGAAACGACGTAAATATTATGTATATAAGAAGAAGGATTATAGTGTCTGACAAATAGTAAGGATTTCTTTAACGCCGACCGTAGCCTTATTGCAACATGAGCTTGACAAATGAGCCTTGAAATCTGAATATTAGAGATTGTTTTGGCTTAAATGGAAAAAACTTAAAATAAAATTCCATAACTCAGTCATGAAAAAGTTAGTATTTACCCGAAAGACAACTTATTCTAATAGAACTATACAAGATGCGTAAGGTCTCAAAAAATACAGCAGAGATTGGGCACGCCAATATCTTCGCAGAGAGCATAAAAAATAATTTTTGCCAACTACGTATAGATTCATCGCTTTGGTTTAATATATTAATTAAAACCGATACCACAGAAAATAAAATTAGAGTAAATACAGTTAACTCATAAACAAATTTTGTTTTGTTCTAATATTTGTATTACGAAATAGATCCAGAAAATATTAACTAAATTCATTTAAATTACATTTTATTTATCTAATCCAGGGGTAGTTTATATACAGCGTGTCCCAAAGAAATGTATACCCACTTTGTTCGATAATACCAGCTATGAGGATAATAAATATATTACGTTTTATATGTTTTTTAATAAAGAATTTTCTCCTGAATCTAAATATGTAATTATTTTTATTAAAAATTGAAAAACAAAAACGTTACAGATGTTTAAATTATAATTATTATTTTCGAGACTTCATGTGCGATATTTTCTAATATTTTTGCACGTATACGAGATAAGTTTGAAACCGACGGCACTGTGCAAAACTTACAAAAACAACGTTCTGGAAGACGTCAAACATCTTAGATAAAGTGTCATTTAACCATGGAATTTGTAAATTTTTTGAATTAACTAATAATTACAACATTTATGCTTCAATATCAACACTAAACATAAGTATCTCAAAACAGTCGGTTAAAATATTAGAAAATATCGCACATGAAGTCTCGAAAATAATAATTATAATTTAAACATCTGTAACTTT
Source organism: Bathynomus jamesi (assembly GCA_023014485.1). NCBI lineage: Eukaryota > Metazoa > Arthropoda > Malacostraca > Isopoda > Cirolanidae > Bathynomus > Bathynomus jamesi. The sequence continues at coordinate 1,693,138 of JAJOZX010000169.1, read as the reverse complement.
TTTGTTCTTCAATTTTTAATAAAAATAATTAATATTTAGATTCAGGAGAAAATTCTTTAATAAAAAACATATAAAAAGTAATATATTTATTATCCTCATAGCTGGTATTATCGAACAAAGTGGGTATACATTTCTTTGGGACACGCTGTATTTCAATGTGGTAAAAATCGTATAGTAACGATGTGACAATCATCATGATTAGCAAATATTATCATTATTATCATAGCTAATTATTTACATATATATATATATATATATATATATATATATATATATATATATATATATATAATATATAATTTCTGTCACATTAGCTGATTTTAGACTAGTAAATAAATTTTATTTTCTCTGAAAATTAATAATAATGATAATAATAATAATCATTGTTATTTTATTATTATTATCATCATCATAATTAATTATTTATCTTAAATTATCTTCTTAAACTTTATTATACAATAACACATTATTATACAGTACGTACAATAATACGAGTAACTATTGTTGTATTTCTGACATAAAATGGCGGGGTGATTCTACAAATTTGTTTGGGCGAAGGAAAATAAATATATACCGGGTGTCCCAATAAAATGTTTACACATCATATTAACATATATATATATATATATATATATATATATATATAATATATATATATATATATATATATATATATATATATATATATATATATATATATATATATATATATATATATATATATATCAACATGCACACTTTAGATGATAGTAATATGCGCTGATGTATTAATATATTTATAGTACTTAGTAATAGTAGTATAGTAGTATAGTAATGGTGTATTGTACTTAAATAACAGTAGTATCCCTTGTTACAGGAAATGCGGCATTGCAGTTATCGTTTGAGCAACGTAAGTGGATTCTGAAGCACTACTGGAAGGCGGAGAATGTGGCTGAGGTACAGAGACATTGGAGAAATGAGCAAAACGTCAACAAAGGCCGATCTGGAAGACGTCGCACTTTATCTGACAATAAAAGTGTTAAGACGGTGTTACAGGCCTTCACAAACTCTCCAAATAAGTCTACAAGGTAATGTTCTCGTGAGACTGGTGTTTCTAAATCCAGCGTTCATCGCATTTTGCGACGTGAAAAGTGGAAACCGTGAAAGTCTTGTCACCCCTCTGCAGCACTGGGAAGTGCCCGTCGTATGGATGTTGTAAGGGAGGACGGATGGTGTCGTTTCTGATGAAGACGTGGGTGCAGGAGGACAACTGGGCGGGGACAAAAGTGCGACGAGTACTGGGATGACGAGGGGAAACCGGACGAAAGTTGCGCATGGTCGTCCTTAAAATGTCGGCATACGTGCTTCCATCCACGGAAGGGTGTGCTCCTGACGAAGTGAAAAATTCGCCGGGTAGCTGCAAGGGTGTGCCGTACACCAACTCGGCCGATGTGCACTGTAGGTTGGCCTTGAACGCTGCCCGAATTCCAAGGAGAACGAGGGGGAGGGCATCGGTCCAACGTGAGCCTGCGGTGGCATCCTTAGGGACGCCTTCAGGTGGCGGTGTAGTCGCTCGACGAGGCCATTGGCCATGGGCCTATATGCCGTAGTCCGGATCCGGGAACAGCCTAAAATCTGTGTCAGGACCTTCCATCGGGCGGATTCGAATTGCCGACCGCGGCCGGTAGTGATTGTTGATGGGACTCCAAAACGGGAGACCCAACCACTGACGAAGGCGCGGGCGGCAGATTCAGCCGTGATGTCCTTGATATGGATCGCCTCAGGCCAACGCGTGAAACGATCGATGCAGATGAGAAGGTACGTGTAACCTTCTGAGTGGGGAAATGGGCAGACGAGGTCCAGATGTACGTGATCGAAACGTGCGTCGGGGGTACGGAAAACAGCTAAAGGTGCCGTCGTGTGGCGGTGAATTTTGGCTTTCTGGCATTTCATGCAAGAACGGGCCCAACGGCTGATGTCACGGTTGATGCTGGGCCAGACGAAACGCGAAGTGACGAGGGTCTAAGACGCGCGAATTCCGGGGTGGGAAAAGGAATGAAGCCTATTAAAAACTCCGTGTCGGATTTCTTTGGGGACGTAAGGACGAGGCGATCCTGTAGAAGCGTCGACCGTGAGGGTCAGTGTAGAAAAAGGCAGTGGAATCTCTTCCAGTTGTAATGACGTGGATGCACTACGGAGCTGCTGCAGTTCATCATCTCGGCGTTGGGCTTCCTCTATGGCTTCGTAGTCGATGACGTCACCGCTGGCCGGAACAAAGGACGCGTTAACCGTAACTCGTGACAGAGCGTCCGCTGCGGTATTTTCGTGGCTTTTTACGTGCCGTAGGTCGCTGGTGAATTGTGTGACGTAGTGCAAGTGTCTCATTTCCCTGGGGGAATACCGGTCGGAATGGGAGTTAATTGCGAAGGTGAGTGGGCGATGATCCGTAAAGATGATGAATTCCCTTCCTTCGAGATAGTGCCGAAAATGTTTGGTCGCCAGGTAAACCGCAAGCAATTCTCGACCGAAAGTGCTATACCTGGTTTCTGTTGGTTTGAATGCACGTGAGAAGAAAGCTAAAGGTTGCCAACCGTCTCCGGATGCTTGTTGCAAAACGGCGCCTGCCGCGGAGTCGGAAGCATCCACGATGAAGCTGATTTCTGCGTTAGGATGAAGGTGAGACAGCTGTGTCGCGTCTATGAGGGCTGATTTGGCCGACTCGAACGCTCGCTGGGCCTCTTCGGGCCATGGGATTGACTTAGAGGAGCCCCTCTTGCAGGGGCGCAGGAGGGCGTGCAGGGGGCGGAGGAGGTGCACGCAATGGGGAATGAATCTGCGGTAAAAGTTTACCATAACTAAGAATTCCCGCAGTTTTCTTTGAGTGGTAGGGGGGGGAGGAACTCCGTGATGATATCGACCTTGTGGGGGTTGGGGGAAATGCCATTGCAAGTGATGTGATGACCAAGGAACTGCAGTTCGGAGACGCCAAACTGGCACTTGCTGGGGTTAATGACGACTCCATATTCCTCGAGTCGAGCGAAAACTTGCCGAAGGTGTTGGGCATGTTCTACTTTGTCGACGCTGGCGACGAGGAGGTTATCTATATAGGCAAAACAGAAGGGGAAACCATGGAGGGCATCGTCGATGAACCTCCGAAAGGTCTGTGCCGCATTCCGGAGGCCGAAAGGCATGCGGATGTATTCAAAAAGTCCGAAAGGCGTTACTATCGCCGTCTTGGGAACGTCCTCCGGGGACACCAGGATTTGATGGTAGGCCCTTACGAGGTCCAGTTTGGAGAAAACTTTGCGTCCATGGAGATTGGCGGAGAAATCTTGCAAAAGGGGGGGGAGGGTAGCGATCGGGCACTGTACAAGTGTTGAGCGCCCTATAATCGCCTACAGGGCGCCAGTCGTCCTCGGTCTTCTCGGGGACCATATGTAACGGTGCCGCCAAAGGGCTTTTGGAGGGCCTGACGACTCTCAGTTTGATCATGTGTTCGAACTCGGCCTTGTAGTTGCTTCTAGGCCACCAGCTTGGATTACACGCAAGCAAATATTGTTAAAGTTATGAAGCTTATAAAAAGCACCTTATTGTTTTGTATTTAATTAAGAAAATAAATCTGTTATTTGTTCACAGTGAATAACAAATGATTAACAGTAATTATAGTGAATAACAATTATTTAACGGCCTTTAGATTATGCTAAGAAGACGGCGCTGAGCCAATAAATAAAAATGGTTAAGAGCCTAATTGGCAAGTAATGCATTCATTTATGGTAGGCTAAAGTCATGCAAAAATGGAACACAGCATGAAATATGAAACCTAGTGATAACAGAGATTATGCACGTACGTTTTGATACACTGACTAGAATACGCAACACACTGATTATGTAGGCTAAAGGTTATGCATAAATGAACATAGAATAAATGATGCTGCCTAATAAATAACACTGCCCAACAAAAAAAAAAATTAATTCTAAGACCTGTTTCTGGATAATATTGATGTGCTGATTTAAAAAATCACGTTAGATTTTGTCCATCACATCAGGTTTTCGTGCAATGCAATATGCCTATTTTGGATGATCCATGAAGGGCGCTTATCAAAATTGATGATTTTTGAGACCTGTTAACAGCTGTTTTGCTGTTAAAATTTTATCTGTGGAATACGCAAATCTGTGCATTAAATCTAAAGGTCATGTACAACATATTAAAATCTTGGGTATCTGTGATTTCCCCAGGTGTGAGCGTGACGTCATGATCTGAGAGAGATTTCCCATTGGCGGAGTGAGAGCAGCCGGTTCCGCTAGTGATGTTACTTGTAAACTTTCAGCAGTTGGGTTGCAACATGAGCATTAAAGTTCACTATCTCAACAGTCATTTGGATACCAAGGAAGATGGGATACCCATATGATGGCTGACTACTGCTGGAGCCTGCAAAGAGATTGTCTTGACATCTCTCATTCTAGGAAGTCCTATAAGAGAAAATTTATCAGCACTGAAAAGTAAGAAAACAAGAAAAAGACAATGTTAAGAAAACTGGTCCCGTGCTTGCTTTAATATGGATTCATTTTTTGCTTATTTAAACACTTTTAATCACTTTATGTGTCAATATTACCACTGTATATTAAAGTTCACTCCCTGCACAATTGTTTACTTTTCCATGCTGATTCTGAGTATGTAAAAACTTATTTTTTGAAAAGAAAAAAAATTGGGCATAACCCTGCCAAAATGCGATATCTCCAAAATATCCGTATTTGATTGCTCGAAAACCTGACGTGATAGGCAAAAACTAAGGTGATTTTTTAAATCAGCACACCAAAGTTACCTAAAAACAGGTGTTAGAATTAAATCAGCAAAATTGGTGTTGGGCAGTGTAATAGAAATTAAGCACGTACGTTTTAGTATACTGAATAGATGACGCAATACATTGATTATGGAGGCTAAAAGTTATGCATGAAAGGAAAACGTGAATCATGGTATTTGATACAACACTATGAATATGAAATAAGCCTGCTGGGGTTTGTATGAGAGATGTCAATTTGACGCACAATTGATAATTATACGAAATATCACCATAACTGGGTGATACACAATTATGGTTTTGCAATGACACTTGGATTAGGAAATAGGCCTACTGCGTTTTTAAAGAGTCAGTTAGAACGCTTAATTAAACACTTTGGGAGTATAGCCTACCGTTCGGCGGTAGGCTGATGTAGGCTTCACGAGAGTTACTTAGAAAAGATGCACTTGTCTTACCAGAGGCTAGAGGGGTCGTTGGCCGTCCGTTGTTATGCACGTCGAGATCGTTCTCGTAGAGTGGGAGCTTCAAAGTGAAATTCTCGCTTTTCGTAGAGCGGTGAACGCTGAACCAAGGTGAAGTGATTTGGGTTGTAGCTTCGTAGAAGATTCACGTACTGTATCCTCCTTGAGGATGTTTTCTCGTAGCGTGTTGAACTTTGCCGGTGCTCTCGAGGATGATTGGCAATGGGTTGAGGTGTTGTGAAGAGGCCAATGGAAACGCCTACTGCGGTTGCGTGGTTTATTGCGGGAAGGATTTATAGTTTACTTCAAGTGATGCTTCGTTTCTTGAATGGAATATGTTGAAGTGGGCCTTAGTCTGGTGCCGGCTAAAGCTGATGCAGGGAGACTGCGTGTAGCGTGGACTTACGAGTGGACGCACGAAAGGAGTGAGAATGAATGTCAGTAAACTGCGCCTTATATAACGTTAGGAACACTCGAGTTCCGCAGTTCGAGGCTAGCGTCATTGTTTTTCTTTTATTCCTTGAAACCACGTGTCTTCTAAGTTTATTCCTTGAAACCACGTGTGTCTTCTAAGAATGTTTGAGAAATGGCGGTGAAAAGAATTATTATGGCTGTTCTGTGTCTGTTTTCTGTCGGTAGTTGTCTGGTCCTCTACAGATATATATATATGTCCTTTTTTTTAATATGGCCCACAACTACAAAGTGCTTTGAAAGGTTACGCAATATTTAGATTAATATATATACACATTTTCAACTGCAAAGAACACGCAGTATAATTAACGTAAAGAACGATGCTTGTATAGAAGACGTTCCGCGCAAGATGAGGAGGGAGAACGAACAAATGAAAAAATGAGGTAACCACCCGGGAATCGAACCCGGGATCTTCCGATTGCCGGTCAGATATGATAACCATCTGACCGGCAATCGGAAGATCCCGGGTTCGATTCCAGGGTGGTTACCTCATTTTTCATTTGTTCGTTCTCCCTCCTCATCTTGCGCGGAACGTCTTCTATACAAGCGTCGTTCTTTACGTTGATATATATATATATATATATATATATATATATATACTGCCGAACATGCACTGTTTTAACTTGAACTCTCACTAGTTTTCAACAGGACAACACTTAATACGTCAGATTTATAATGCTGAAGAGGACTAGCACTCGCCGATTAATATAATTTTTCATTAATTTACTAAGCCATACTTTTCAATTGTAGGATTTCGTAGGAAATGCAAAAGAAACTTGACAGATTTTCTTACTTTTGTGGTAAGTGTTCAGTCGGCCAACATAATGGAGCTATATTTTCCTTGGTGCCGCTTTTCCATGGCTGATATATCGTGATGAAATCTTTTACTCTGCCCATCGATGACAGTGGCCAGGTTTGATGCGAAGAAGCCCAGGTGGGAGTGCAGGAACTGCATTTTCAAAGCCATGTTACACTCCAGGGCTTGCTTGGTAAGCATTAAGCATTTGCTCCATGAGGGAAACATAGTTTTCTGATTTGTCGCTGCCGAGGAAATTCGTAGTTACCTCTTTAAAAGCTTTCCACGCTGTTCTTTCAGCTTCATTCAATACTCATCAAATGCAGTGTCTTTCATCACTTCCCTGGTCTGTGGGCGGGCCCTCAAAAATATCTTCTTTGATTTTGGCTTCGCTGATTCTTGGGAACTTCTGTTTTAGATATAGAAACCCAGGTCCGTCTTTAATCATGGCTTTTACAAAATTTTTCATCAAACCAAGTTTGATATGAAGAGTTGATGATGACACGTTTGCTGGATCTACTAGGCTTTGATGGGCAACAGTTTTCTGTCCTGGAACCAAATTTTGTCGAAGCTGCCACTCTTTCTGTGCATAATGACTCTCTTTAGCTTTGCTGACCCACTCGCAGAAGAAACAAGGGATCACTTTAACATATTGCTTCCCAGCAGGAACCTCTCTTTAACATATTGCTTCCCAGTGTATATTACTTTAACATATTGCTTCCCAGTGTATATTACTTTAACATATTGCTTCCCAATATTTAGGATAAGGAGTACAATAAAAAATGTTGAATCTCCTGAAGATCCTTCACCCTAGCCTTTTTGCGTTAGCTTTATAAGGCTAACTAACGAAAATATCACGACTTAACCTAACCAATCGTTAGGTCAACTGTACGCCCTTGACGATTGGTTAGGTTAGGTCGTAATATTTTCGTTAGTTAGCCTTATAAAGCTAACTAAAAAAGGTTGGGGTGACGGATCTTCAGGTGATCCAAAATGTTCGCTTTAATAAAGTAAAGGCATAAAAAGTATCGTATTTCCCGGCGTATAACGTGCACTGCCTCATATAAGCGCCCTAATTTTGAAGAGAAAATTTAGGAAAATAAAAATTTAGGAAAAAATATACCTCCTACCTCACTTCACATGTACAATTTTAACGAGTTAATTTTAACATGTACAATTAATTTTACATGTATAATTACTGGTAATTTTACATGTACAATTTCCTTTTTCTTTTAATTTGCATTTATAATGTTAAGAGTAAATACTGAATAACAGGAATGTCTTTTTCCCTAAAGGTAATTGTTCAGTGTATAGTGCAAAAAATGTGTCACGAGACGATATACAGCCAAAATATAATAATACGACCATCCCTCCCCTACCAAAAATGTGTACCATCGCCGTATAACACGCAGGGTGATTTTTGGAGTATTTTTTGTGAAAAAAAAGTGCGCTTTACATATACGCCGGGAAATACGGTAAATCATAACATGTTAAAATATTAGATTGAAAGTAAATTTATTAGAATTGTTGCGCTATATGGTCACACAAAGTGACCAACCAACCTTTCTCTGTTTAACATATTGCTTCCCAGTGTTAGTCACTTTAACATATTGCTTCCCAGGAGGGATCACTTTAACATATTGCTTCCCGAATGCTTTGGGAAGCAATATGTTAAAGTGATCCGAAACAAGAGAGAAACAAGAGAACTTTGTGTATCTAAAATGTAAGCCAAAGACAAGTGAAATCACTTTCAGATCACTGCAGATATGCTAGGAATGTTTATCATAGTCAATATGTTTCAAAATTATCTGCACATTGTTACATGATTCCTTCATAGGAATTTTATGTGCAACCGGAGCCGAAGGATAGATATTACCGTTCTGAGATAGTAAAGCTTTCAAACTCAACTTTGATGAATCGATAAAAAAACTACATTCCTTAAGATTGTGCTTCTCCACCACGTCTTTGGTGGTTTTTGGTACAGGGAAATCGTCACTATGTGAAAGAGGTCGCACGGCTGAGAGTAAATTAGGATATTGATTCACTTTGTTTAGATTTGAGGAATGTCCACTTATCTTCGTTAAACAGAAGTATCAATTAGTTGAGTGAGCTCTTTGTTCTCTCCATACCATTTGGATCCGCTTTTATATATAAGTGAATCCGTGCATAAGTTATAAATTATAAAGTGAAATTCATTAAAATTAAGAAAGTGCAATACAGTTTATATAATTTATCACCAGTTTTAACGTATATATTCAAAACGAAATACGGTTGGCGTTCGAGAAAGTTTGAAACAAGGCAGGAAAAAGGTCATAAAACGCAAAGGTCAGAAAACCCTCGAAATACCCTTGACCATCGAAAGGAAAGAAATAGAAATAAAAATAAATAAATAAAGAATTTGTGTGGGTATTTCTTTTTACGCTAATTAAGGAATAGCATGGCTATGGGTCCAAATTCTCACTTAATCTGTAATTTGTGCAATTGTAACAACGGAAAGCTAGCGATTAGATGTGATTTCTGCCAACGATTAAACTTTAACTGCATGAATTGGAATGATAGGGAAATAACTCTTGTCTCGAACGCGAAACACGTCGTGGGGATCAAATTTCTATGTGGCGCATGTACACAGACCGTAAATTCTTTCGCGGTCTTTAAAGAAATGGAGATAGCAGACTCGAAAGTTACAAAAAAGAATGAAATAATGGGGACACATGGGTCCGAATGGTCCCAACGAAAAACAGGGTGGATGAGAGAGAAGACGAAATAACGAATAACAGCATAATAACGAACAACAATTTAATAACAAATAACGATATAAACAATATAATACGGAAGGAAGACATAGATGAAAGAAAGAAATAAGTAAAAGTGCGAAGTAGACAAACGGTCCAACGAGCGAAATGATAAAAATAATAACTAAAAACGTAGAAAATAAACAGCCAAAGAAAAATAATGATAATGCCAAAATAAGAACTTTGAAAATAATAAGAAAGAAGCAGAAGCGTAGAAAATATCGTATGCAAATACTACGCGAAAGGAAACTGCAGATATCGGGATGGGCAATGCATATATGCACATCCCACATTATGCAAAATGCATTACACAAGTGGATACTGCAAATTTGATAAGAAATGCATGTTCCACCATCTTACGGTCTGCAACACTTATGAAAGATATGGGAGTTGCAAATACGAAAAAAATGCCGATACCACCACCCTCAAAGGAACGCAACGAGGAACAGAAAAAAAACATCAAAGAAGAGTGCAATTTTTTAGACGCAGCCAACACATTTCAGCTGCTAAATATCCAAGCAATTACAAAACCAGCTGACAAATATAAATATAGAAATCCGAGAGCCGGACAGAAGGTACGAACAAAGGCACTTCATGCGTTATCGGGACAACAGGTACCGACAAAGATAAAAAGAGGTAAATTCTCGGAGGACCACAAGGCAACGAAACCGGCACCCCCATTGGAAAACAAATCGGAACCACCTGTATGCGAAAAAGAAAGAGAAAAAATAAAAATAATCCTAGCCAACATACAGGGCCTTAAATCAAACCATCCACGAACAAAGTTTATACCTGAAAGGACTCATGCAAGAAGCCGGAGCAGACTTTGCATGCCTCACGGAAACTCATCTAAAGGACTGCCAGGCGAACTGTGAAAATTGTGAGTCCTGTATTGACAAAAAAGAAATACAAATTGACAACTATAACATCCTCCGAGCCGACAGAACAGTGAGACGTAAAGGAGGATGTGCTATTTACACACGCGAAAGGCACATAGCAGAAATGGCTATAAGTACCTCAAACAACTACGTAGAATGTGTAGCAGCAAAAATTGAAAAATTAAATATGGTACTAATTGTAATGTACAGACCCCCAAACACGCCAACCTCAAAATTTTCAGATTCCATTACAGAGGTAAGAAACTTGTAAAAGATCTACACTCTCCAACCCCAAATATTTTTCTCTGTGGTGATTTTAATTTCCCATTCATGAAATATAAAAGGATAGGAAAAAATATATGTATACACCAGGACAAGGGGGGCACACGAGAAGACCAGGAGCAGGTAAAAATGCTACTAGCTTAGCTGATGAATTTATGTTAACGCAAGAAATAACAGAAAACACAAGAAAAAACAACTGCCTAGATTTGGTATTCACAAACAACAGTAATCTAATTGATAATGTAGAAATATCCCCAACTATGATATCGACCACAACATCATTGAAATAACAACTAATATAAAGGCAACAGGAAAGGAAAGAACACGCACAACAGAAAGAAGCAAATTCGAAATTTTTAATTTTCACTCCAAAGCTATAAACTGGGAAGATGTGACATCCAGCATGGAAGTAATAGATTGGAAAACCATTTTCGAGGCCAAGACAACGGAGAGATGCTAATGACGTTAGAGGAGAAGACGTTAGAAATTGTGGAAAAACATGTCCCAAAGATACAACAAAGAGGAAAGAGAAGCAGGTTCGAAAGACAAAAGAGGGCATTGTTTGAAAGAGAAAAAGAGTGACTGCAAAATTAAGTAATTGTAAAGATAACAACATCAGAAAAATATTAAATGATAAACTGCAAAGTATCGATGTCGTCATACAGGAACTAATCGAGAAGCATACAGAAAAAGAAGACGACGCTATAGAAGCGATAAAGGTAACTCAAAGTACTTCTATAATTTCGCAAAAAGAAAGTCGAAAAACCATGCGACTATCGGACCTTTAAAAAATGAGAACAGTGATTTATCTGATGATCTAACAGAAGTATCTGAAATATTAAAGCTCAGTATGAATCATCTTTCAGTATCCCAAAAACTGACAAATTGATATGCGATAGAAACGCGTTCTTTGAAGAAGAACCACAAGGGGAAAGTATAACGGATTTCGACTTTACGACGGATGATATTACACAAGCCATAGGGAAACTAAAAACACTCAGCGGCAGGACCGGATAAATGGAATGCCACACTGATCAAAAACTGCAAGAATGCAATCGCTGAGCCCCTATACTGGATATGGAGACGATCATAGACACGGGAGAAATACCGGGCATCCTGAAGAGCGCGAACATAGTCCCAATATATAAAGGAGGATCGATCCGAGGCCAAAAACTATAGGCCAGTGTCGCTTACATCTCATCTCACTAAAATATTTGAAAGAATAGTTAGACAGAAAATCTATGACTTTTTGGAAACTCAGAAAAAATTCAATGATAACCAACACGGGTTTCGGTCAGGCAGATCATGCCTATCACAACTAATGGAACACTACAACAACATTATTGATTCACTTGAAAGTAATGAAAACTATGATGTACTATACACAGACTTTGCTAAAGCGTTCGACAAGTGTGACCACGGAATCATAATACATAAACTGAAATATATGGGAATAACAGGAAAAGTAGGGAAATGGATATATAATTTCCTTAGTGAGGGAGGCAAGTCGTTACAGTACAAGGAGTATCTTCATCAGAATCAGAGGTCCTCAGCTCAGTACCACAAGGAACAGTATTAGCTCCACTACTCTTCATAATCATGCTAACTGACATAGATGAGGACGTTACCAGAGACAGCACAGTAACATCCTTTGCGGATGACACAAAGATCAGTAGAAAAATAAGAAACCCAGAAGACATAGGATCTCTACAAACCGACATAAACAAATCTACAAGTGGACGGAAGACAACAATATGAAGTTTAACACCGAGAAATTTCAGCTATTACGGTACGGAAAAAGAGAAGACCTAAAATCCATGGAATATTATACCCCAAATGGACAGGAAATTCAGAGAAATTCCAGAGCAAAAGATTTAGGGGTTGTAATGACAGATGATGCGAAATTTGAAACACAAAATAAGATAGCAGTAAACAGAGCAAAGAGAATAACGGGTCAGATATTGAGAACCTTTAAACGAAGGGATAGGAATGTAATGATTCCTCTACTGAAAACCCTGATCATACCCAAATTGGAATACTGCTCGGTCCTAACATCCCCATATAAAAAAAGACATTAGACAGCTGGAGGGATCCAAGAAGCTTCACAGCCAAGATCAATGGGTGCAAAGAACTAAATTACTGGGAAAGGTTACGAGAACTAGACCTATATTCACTGGAAAGGAGAAGAGAGAGATACACCATTATTTACACTTGGAAAATAATGGAGAAACTAGTCCCTAATCTTACTCTGAATCCCTAAACTCCCCAAACAACGGTGGAAAGTAGAAACGGTAGACTGTGTCGTATTCCCAAATTGAAGGCGAGACAGGGAACATCCTTAACCCTGAAAGAAAATAGTTTTGTAGTGAGAGGACCAAAACTGTTTAATCAGTTGCCCAAAGACCTAAGAAACACGAAGGGAGTTGCAGTGGAAATCTTCAAAAGAAGACTAGACGCCTGGCTCAGAACAATCCCCGATGAGCCGGGCGTACCTGGCTATGTGAGGTGGAGAGCGCAAGAATCCAACTCACTACTTCACCAGGCCAACTCGAGAGGAGGGGCGACAAGCTTGACCTTCGCGAAATGAGGAATCATCGCGCGAAACCTTTGTAAGGTTGTAAGGTAAGGTTATATATATATATATATATATATATATATATATATTCTAATGTGTGTGTGTATATATATATATATATATGTGTATATATATTCTAATGTGTGTGTGTGTGTGTATATGTATATATATACACACTGCATGTTATGAGGTGTATATATGCAGTATACTTAAATAAATATATATTTATATGTATATATACACATTGCATATAGTGTAGTGTCCCAAAATTAAACGACCGGCAGGGGATCTATTCATTACTGAAGGAAAATAGCATGGTTCTCTATGAGCCAAGACTTTTTAAACAGCTTCCAAAGAAACCCAGGAGCGTCACAGTGGGCAAAGTTGAAGGCTCCCCCCCCCCCCAGGATTGTCTCTGTATGAAGACAGACCAACCCTCGGAGGTGCTACGAGATTGTGATATATATATATATATATATATATATATATATATATATATATATATATATATATATAAGCTTATATACAGCGTGTCCCAAAGAAATGTATACCCACTTTGTTCGATAATACCAGCTATGAGGATAATAAATATATTACTTTTTATATGTTGTTTAATAAAGAATTTTCTCCTGAATCTAAATATGTAATTATTTGTATTAAACATTGAAAAACAAAAAAGTTACAGATGTTTAAATTATAATTATTATTTTCGAGACTTCATGTGCGATATTTTCTAATATTTTAACCGACTGTTTTGAGATACTTATGTTTAGTGTTGATATTGAAGCATAAATGTTGTAATTATTAGTTAATTCAAAAAATTTACAAATTCCATGGTTAAATGACACTTTATCTAAGATGTTCAAATTGTCGTTAGAAAAGAACAAACGTCGCAGAGTTATAAGATGTTGGATAAGGTTAGAGCAAAACTGTAGTCTTGCCTAATTAGAACTCAACGAAATGGCTAGGCTAAGCTAGGCACTAAACACAAGTATCTCAAAACAGTCGGTTAAAAGGCAGGCCAGGCCATAAAAAAAAATATTAGAAAATATCGCACATGAAGTCTCGAAAATAATAATTCTAATTTAAACATCTGTAACGTTTTTTTTCTTCAATTTTTAATAAAAATAATTACATATTTAGATTCAGGAGAAAATTCTTTATTAAAAAACATATAAACAGTAATATATTTATTATCCTCATAGCTGGTGTTATCGAACAAAGTGGGTATACATTTCTTTGGGACACGCTGTATATACAGGGTGTCCCAAACGTCCCTATCTATTTTGTTGAAATAGGCTGAATTTCAAATAAATGTCACACTGACCTGAATACAGATGTATTTCTATACAAATTACACGTACTACACCATTAAAATCTTTAATTAGTAGTTTCCACATGTGCTCCATCTGTATCTCTACAAATCTCAAAGCAGTCAGCTGCATTGCGGAACACATTTCCAAGCATTTCAGGGGTTATTTTCTCAACTGCTTGCCTAATGCGATCTCGCAGATCTGGTAAATCTCGAATATTTCTGCGATAGACCTCTGATTTAATGAAACCCCAAGCAAAGAAATCCAATGGGGTCAAATCCGGAGATCGCGCTGCCCAGGGCCTATTTCCCCCACGTCCACTCCAACGATTTGGAAAACGCTCGTTTAGGTATGTCTGAACAATTCTGGTATAATGACATGGTACCCCATCCTGCTGAAAGACTACATTGTCGAGAATGCCATCTTCAAGAAGTTGAGGTTCTGGAAAATTTTGAAGCATATCAAAGTAAACAGGCCCTGTCACTGTAGCCTCTGCAAAGAAAAAGGACCCGTAAATCTTAGATTCGTCATTCCAAGCCACACGTTGACTTTAGGTAAATTTCTTTCCCATTAAGTGAACTCAGTTGGCCTTTCATTAGCCCAGATGCGACAATTATGTCGATTGATTTTACCACAGGTGTGAAAAGTCGCCTCATCGCTAAACAAAATTTGGTCCATTAAATTGTTATTTTGGATTTGTTCGACCAGTTCCGCACACATTGCTGCTCTTTTTCAGCGTCGAACGCAAGATTCTGTGAACAGTTGTTTTGGGTATGGTCAATCTGTAGGATGCTTGGCGAACTGACATTCTTTGATCGTCTTCGAACATTATGCGAACAGATTCAATGTTTTGTTGTACTGTTCTTGGGCGTCCACTTCTTCCTTCATCATGCACAGATCCAGTCGTTTTGAATTTGTTCACCAATTCACGAATTGCTTTATCTATCGGTCCAGGCTTATGAAACCTTCTTGAGAATCGGTCTCTAATTTCACAACATTTCATTCCTCTGATGTGACATGTTACTATCATAACGCGTTCATGCACATCCATCACCAATGATATGGATCTGAAAAAATTAATTAAAAATTTAAAAATAATTAAAATAGAAATCTAATGCATGTATTTGTCTAGAAAGGTGCATGCAATCATGTCATTAAAACATTCATTTGAAATTCAGCCTATTTCATCAAAATAGATAGGGACTTTTGGGACACCCTGTATATGTAACCTTTTTAACCTTGTTGCTGTTCTGTGCGTTGGTCTCACGAAGGTCAAGCTGGTGGCCCCGCCTCTAGGTCTGGCTTGGTGGAGGAGCGAGTTGCTTTCTTGCGCTCACCACCGTACATAGCCAGGTATACCCGGCTCATCTGGTATCATCTTGAGCCAGGCATCTAATCTTCTTTTGAAAACTTCAATTTTGACCCCTGTAACGTTTCTGAGGTCCTTTGGAAACTGGTTGAAAAGTCTTGGACCCCTAATAACCAAGCTATTTCCTTCAGTGTTGAGGAGGTCCCTTTTCGGGCCTTTAATTTGGGAACACGACACATTCTGCCTTTCCTATTTTCCAGTGTTGTTTGAATTGTAAGTGGGTTTAAGGTTTGGTACCAATTTTTTTATCATTTTCCATATGTAGATTATGGTATACCTCTCTCTTCTTCGTTCCAAGGAGTGCAGATTTAGTTTACGAGGTCTTTACCAGTATTTGAGTTCTTTGCAGCCATCAATCTTGGCTGTGAAATGTCTCTACGT
Organism: Bathynomus jamesi; assembly: GCA_023014485.1. Lineage (NCBI taxonomy): Eukaryota > Metazoa > Arthropoda > Malacostraca > Isopoda > Cirolanidae > Bathynomus > Bathynomus jamesi. Next base: position 1,677,042 of record JAJOZX010000169.1, on the reverse strand, counting down.
TTCTTCTAGTTTATTAGTTTCTTCCTTTTTATATGGGGACGTCAAAAGTGAGCAGTATTCAAGTTTTGGTATAATCAGTGTTTTTAGCAGGGGAATCATTACTGTCCTAGTAGTATAGCCGCAAAAGGGGAGAGTGCAAGAATGTTGCAGGTTATTATGTAATGTTGCAAAGGGGGTGGGGATGTTGCAAAGGGGGGTGGGGGTTGCCAAAAAAATTTCAAAAAAGAAAAAAAAAGAACATAAAAAAAAGAAAAAAGAAAAAAAAAGAAAAAAAAAGAAAAAAGAAAGAAAAAAAGAGTACTGGCCTTTGTTGCCAACCTAGGTTACAAGGGGCATGTAACTTGGAGGCCTCCCCCAAGCTATTCCCCCCAAAGGGCCAGAGAGGAAAGAGGAGAGAAAGGAGGAGGAGAGGTGTTCACCTGGCAGGAGCCAAGTGCACATTAAGACTTCAGCCGAGTAGGCGTTGTTTTATAGGCTCTTAATCAGCCAGAATCAGCCAGTTGACTGAGCCAAGGAGAGAGAGACACCTGAAGGAGAGAGAGACGCCTGAAGGAGAGAGAGACACCTGTAGGAGAGAGAGACACCTGAAGAAGAGAGAGACGCCTGAAGGAGAGACACCTGAAGGAGAGAGAGAGAGAGAGACACCTGAAGGAGAGAGAGAGAGGAGTTCTCCCCCAAGTTATTTTCGTTTTCCTAACCTAAGAGGCGACTAAGGGGTTTTACCAAAGCGCCTGAAAGAGAAGGACCAGAGGTCCTTGCTCGGCTGGGAGCCGAGCTGGAATGAGTCTTTCACCAACTTCGCGGTCTTTTATAAGCCTCTATTCTGGCTGAATTGCCAGATAGCGCAATGTGTTCAGTTGCTGAGTTGTCAGATCGCACCATGTATGCAGATGCTGAGTTGCTACATCAAGCCATGTAATCGGGTGCTGATGTGCCAGATCGCACCATCAGATAGCGCCATGTATTCCAGAAATATTAATCATCCATTGTGTAACACAATATGACGATAGTTATTCCAATTAAATTCTGTTTAAATACACCTTTATTAATTGCATACCTTTCCAGTTTTTTTTGCAATGATCGGATTGCTAGATATATATTATTATGCTATATATATATATACACATTCTTTTAAACATCTTATGTTAGGTAAATATTATATATATATATATATATATATATATTATTTATTTTATAACATTTAATTTTAGTTTAGAAGCAAATTTAACATTAACTTCATTGAACTTAAACTTTTCGAAACAAATAACAGTTTACCTTCGAAAACTTCATAATAGAAAATAATTAATTTTATGGTTAACTAGTTTTTTCGTTTACTATAATTATATATATAGTCTTTTAAGCAGCTTATGATACATATATATATATATATATATATATATATATCTGAACTCTTTCAGCTAAAGAAGCCTTATGTATAGAATTGTTTGTGTAATAGCTGATATTAAACTCTTTTAACATGTTATGAAAGCACGGCTTATAATCTCCTTCCCCATATCCAATAGCACTTCAAGACATTATTGTATAGAAATAAGGTAACACAAGTACTACAAGAAATAAATCCTAAAATAATTATATAAGACCGAAGTAATGGTCTGGCGTGAATCCAATTAAACTCTGTTTATAAACATTCGAATATCAGTGGAGGAAAAACAAACGGAATTGAAAATTTATGAAACAATTCGACGATCGTCATTCCCCAAACCCGTTTATATATATATATATATATATATATATATATATATATATATATATATAGAGAGAGAGAGAGAGAGAGAGAGAGAGAGAGAGGATAGGATCTGTAGTTAATCTTACGCGAGGTATGAAAATCAGGAAAAAATGCCAAATGTGTATTATTTTAAAATGAAACTAAACGCATATTAAATTAAAACAAATGAATTTTGGCTTTTAAGAGATTTATTTATTATAAGAATTTAACTACTCGATGTAAGAAATTAATTATTAAACGCACGCGAAACTGTAATTAATAATTAATGTATTTTTTCTAACGAAGACTGAGTTACCAGATACCACTTTTTACCATTATTATGGTGAGTTGTCTCCAACTAAAAGATTTCGTTGTGAACAGCAGCTCATAGCGAGAGACCTTCCCCCCAATCCCTGATAAGTCTCCCTCACTTCAAATGAAGAGAAATTATGAAACACACGCTTGTCTGTGCACAAAGCATATAAAAAACCATAATATATTTATATAGTTAATCAATCGAGCCCATCTATATATAGATGTTTATAGTGTTTTACAATAGATGTATATAGTGTTTAACGATTAGGTCCATCAAATAAAGCATTTCAACAATGATTTCACTGTTTCAGAAAGATTTACGCATGACTTAAAAATATATTATTGATATGCCTAACTTAAGATCAGGATGCTTTTATAGTTTACAGCATCTTTTAAAAGTTTAACTACCAAGTTATAAATTAATTATCAACCGGATTGATTAAAAGTAAAGGCAGCTTTCAATATATTTTAGTAATATAACAGAATTAACAAAGTTACCCAATAAATAATTCGTTAGACAGAAAATGAATTTTTATAAGGGATGCCCAACTAATTATGACGCATATTAAATTAAAAAATAATAACAAACGTAAATAAAGCGTATATTAAAAAATTTTTCGTTTTATTCTTTCCTTCTTATTGATAACTTATTTAAACTAATCTCTGTATATGTGCTTATTTAATCACAATGATTTAAGTTTAAAAGTAAAAACTGTTTTCTGTGAAAACATGATGATAATTATTTTATTCTGTTCTTCGGAAGAGCTTCAATTCGGTTGCCAGATACCACTTTTTACCATTATTATGGTGAGTTATCTCCAACTAAAAGACTTCGTTGTGAACAGCAGCTCATAACGAGAGACCTTCCCCCCAATCCCTGATAAGTCTCCCTTCACTTCAAATGAACAGTTTAACATTAGAAAATTCTGAAACCTGACTCAGTGCCAAAATGAAACACCAAATAATTGTCCCCTAGCGCAATTGGAAAGGTTTTCACCCCACCTTAGACCCACAGTTTAACATTAGAAAATTCTGAAACCTGACTCAGTGCCAAAAAAAACCAAATAATTGTCCCCTAGCGCAATTGGAAAGGTTTTCACCCCACCTTAAACCCACAGTTTAACATTAGAAAATTCTGAAACCTGACTCAGTGCCAAAAAAGAAACACCAAATAATTGTCCCCTAGCGCAATTGGAAAGGTTTTCACCCCACCTTAGACCCACAGTTTAACGTTGAAACCGAATGTTCTTTTAAAATATAATTAGGATATATTTCTTTATACCCTCTCGACTACATTAGTGACTAATGATGCGGGAAAACCTGAGTAAATATTTTCTCGAAAACTATGGGTGATAGAAAAATTCTGAAACGATATTTGGAAAGAGTATCAAACGTTCTATACGAATCACCAAATAATTTTCAAAGGAGAATACGAGCATTAAATCTATTGGTGAAAATATATATATGTTACTCGTCAGGTCCCGTTATAGCGGATTGGTACACGTCATAGCTCCACCCAGCTACATCGGCAGCCAATCACTACGAAAATCTGGTCTTTTGGGGCGGAGCTTGGCGATTGTGCCTATAAAAGGGGATATTTTTCAGTTTGGAGTAACAGTAGCTATTTTCGCGTCAGTGAATAATCATTCCCTCTACCATGGACCTGTACGTCTCCCCAGACTTGTATGAAGAGAGTGATACTGCAGCATTAACGACAATTAGCCTTTTTAATGCGGTTGACCGTGATGAATTATTTACAACGCAAACCGTAGAAGACATGTGCAGTGACGCTCCTTACAATCCGACGCAAGGGACTACCATAGAAATGTAAGTGTCTATAATTAGAATTTATATATATATATATGGATGGGGTGTAGTATCTCGTCAAATAGATACTCGCCAAAAATGTCAATCAATGTTATTTGGTTTTACTTCTTACCCCCATTATGCTAAAATCGAAATTTGATGGCATTCAATGTTATTCCTCGAACCAAAGATATCTTCACATAATGGGGATGTCTGTATACTCTGTATATGTTTTAAAAGCATTATTCCTTTAAGGTCCGATGAGGATTTGACACGTGTTATACAATCGTTTGAAGAATCTCGTATCATGAATATATACACACAATAAATAAATAAACACATACACTTTATCTTCTACCGCGCAAAATAAGAAATCGTATAGCCATCAATATAGCAGAAACACACACACACACACACACCACACACAATATGTTAAATATATAAATACATTTCACTTTTTTCAAAATACTAAACTCGCACTTAACCGAGTCTACAATTACGTCATTATTGCTCTGCATTACGCAGTATACGCGGTTTAATAATATTTCACAGCTTAAAGTATACGGAAACCTGTGCTCGATATGAAGGGCTTTCATATCGTTCAGTACTATTTTCGTTCCCACTTTACATCCGGTTGGTAAGTTATCTTTAAATACGTCTAGAATACAATCAAAAGCAAGCACAAAGAGTTCTTCGTTAACCACATTATTAAACACAAGTTTATAAACACGCTTTTCCAATCGAGGGTTTATTTCTACCGACCCGAGCTTTTCAATCGTGAACTCGTCTTCACTCAACTAGCGGCAACTGAAATAATCTTCTAAATCGTTACAACAACTGCGCGTTATATAAAGAAATAGTTCTTCAGGATAATTTTTCACGAACTAGGTACATTTTATAATGTTCTACTAAACATCTTCACACTCCGGCGAACTATTTGAGAGGAACATATGCTCATATTTTTCCTTTCTGCCCCTCAAAACGATACTCGTCTCTAAAGTCTGTTAAAAACTCACGCAGGGCACTAGCCACAACCTCACTACGAACCTCATCATGATATACATTAATATAGTGATAAAAATACTTAAGATTGTCCATGATTACGAGATTCACATTTTCATTCGTAGGGTATGAGTAATCGACATGGTGTAACATGACGTGATACCGCTTGTCACACCCCCCATCCACAAGACTCATTATCCATACCTGCTGCTTCTCTTCTGCACGCGTTGTTTCTTTTACTTCACGGTATATGTGAGACTTTATAAAGTTTAGCTCTACAGCATACTTCAGCACATCGTCTGTGCAACGAAAACCTTCAACGGTCTCACCAGAACATCCGTAGAGTATTTGTACATCTTGCAACTTCGCACAATCCAATGTGGTTTTAAAAGAGGCATAGGAGGGGGAATAGGAAGTTTTTCGGTATCCACCACATCCTGGCACTTTGCTGAATACCATTTCATAATCGTTGTACAAGCAATATTAAAGGCAGCCATTTGAATACACGTCTGATCTCTTTTTTCTTCTACGCTGGCGAATACGCGTCTGATCTCAAGGGCTTACTGCAGTCGACTGACCACGCAGGGAATCACAGATAGTAGCATGACTCACGTTGCTGGTCTTACAGTGGGCGGAGCTTAGAACTTTCACCTGTGCACACACAAAGGAGAAAGTGAAACGCTAATTGAAACGAGTTATTTAATAAACGAGATATTCAAGTTATATATATTTACAAATACGATTTAATAAACGAGATATTCAAGTTATAGATCGAAGCCACATCAACACAAAATTTTAGTCGCTAAAATAGCAGCCTGAGTATTGTTCATGTTCTAAATTATCTTTGATTCGTTTTGGTAAAATTGAGTAAACTGCAGCCTTTGTTTCCTGATCAGAAACTCTCCGTCTTTTTCTGGTATGGTGCAAGGTTTCGTTGCAACCATATTCACTGCTCGAATATACTTCACAGTCGTTACCTTCTAATCTAGATTTACGCTCTTCACTAATGCATTCAATGGGTGAATAATCATCTTGGTTGATATTATTGACACCACAAGAGAGAGGACTGGGGTAACGGACACTTCAGGTAATGGTGCGGGGGCTTGAGGTGGGTCGGGGGCAATCTCCTCAGGTTGCCCTTGTGGTGGGGAAAATATTGTGTGGAGGTAATTATGTGCTGCTTCTAAGTATACAAAACGGGCTTTATGTAACACAGTGGCAACTAATAATGATTTATGCAAAGATGCACCAGCTCTTCTGGAACATCTGGATGCAATTTTACCGAGCGATATATTTATCAACTTGTATGCTTCAAACCCGTTTGAAACGTCAGATATCATGTTCACCACCTAGGAATTGGTCAAGGCACAGAGAGCTAACTATCACGACTCTACCCTCTATTACCAATCTTGTAATGAGTTAAAGTGAAAGTTTCGCCTTCCTTATACAATGTCGTTTTGACGTCATTATCAAGCTCCACGCAGGAAATTTCCAGGTAGTATCATGATTCACGTTGCGGTTCTTTCACCTGTACACACACACACACACACACACACATACGCTAATTGAAACATGATTTATTTAATAAAAGAAATATTCAAGCTACATATATTTACAAACACGTGTAATGAATAAGTTAACAATAGACACATCAATGATTATATTCAAGACATATATATTTAAAAACATGTGTGATAAATAAGTTAAATGAAATTATGTTAACACAGAATTTCAATTGTTAACTTATTTATCACACGTTTGTAAATATATATATACATCTTGAGTATAATCATTGATGTGCCTATTGTTAACTTATTTATTACATTAGGTACATTTTATAATGTTCAACTAAACATCTTCACACTCCGGCGAACTATTTGAGAGGAACATATGCTCATATTTTTCCTTTCTGCCCCTCAAACGATACTCGTCTGTAAAGTCTGTTAAAAACTCACGCAGGGCACTAGCCACAACCTCACTACGAACCTCATCATGATATACATTAATATAGTGATAAAAATACTTAAGATTGTCCATGATTACGAGATTCACATTTTCATTCTTAGGGTATGAGTAATCGACATGGTGTAACATGACGTGATACCGCTTGTCACCCCCATCCACAAGACTCATTATCCATACCTGCTGCTTCTCTTCTGCACGCGTTGTTTCTTTTACTTCACGGTATATGTGAGACTTTATAAAGTTTAGCTCTACAGCATACTTCAGCACATCGTCTGTGCAACGAAAATCTTCAACGGTCTCACCAGAACATCCGTAGAGTATTTGTACATCTTGCAACTTCGCACAATCCAATGTGGTTTTAAAAGAGGCATAGGAGGGGGAATAGGAAGTTTTTCGGTATCCACCACATCCTGGCACTTTGCTGAATACCATTTCATAAACGTTGTACAAGCAATATTAAAGGCAGCCATTTGAATACACGTCTGATCTCTTTTTTCTTCTACGCTGGCGAATACGCGTCTGATCTCAAGGGCTTACTGCAGTCGACTGACCACGCAGGGAATCACAGATAGTAGCATGACTCACGTTGCTGGTCTTACAGTGGGCGGAGCTTAGAACTTTCACCTGTGCACACACAAAGGAGAAAGTGAAACGCTAATTGAAACGAGTTATTTAATAAACGAGATATTCAAGTTATATATATTTACAAATACGATTTAATAAACGAGATATTCAAGTTATAGATCGAAGCCACATCAACACAAAATTTTAGTCGCTAAAATAGCAGCCTGAGTATTGTTCATGTTCTAAATTATCTTTGATTCGTTTTGGTAAAATTGAGTAAACTGCAGCCTTTGTTTCCTGATCAGAAACTCTCCGTCTTTTTCTGGTATGGTGCAAGGTTTCGTTGCAACCATATTCACTGCTCGAGTATACTTCACAGTCGTTACCTTCTAATCTAGATTTACGCTCTTCACTAATGCATTCAATGGGTGAATAATCATCTTGGTTGATATTATTGACACCACAAGAGAGAGGGCTCACTGGGGTAACGGACACTTCAGGTAATGGTGCGGGGGCTTGAGGTGGGTCGGGGGCAATCTTCAGGTTGCCCTTGTGGTGGGGAAAATATTGTGTGGAGGTAATTATGTGCTGCTTCTAAGTATACAAAACGGGCTTTATGTAACACAGTGGCAACTAATAATGATTTATGCAAAGATGCACCAGCTCTTCTGGAACGTCTGGATGCAATTTTACCGAGCGATATATTTATCAACTTGTATGCTTCAAACCCGTTTGAAACGTCAGATATCATGTTCACCACCTAGGAATTGGTCAAGGCACAGAGAGCTAACTATCACGACTCTACCCTCTATTACCAATCTTGTAATGAGTTAAAGTGAAAGTTTCGCCTTCCTTTATACAATGTCGTTTTGACGTCATTATCAAGCTCCACGCAGGAAATTTCCAGGTAGTATCATGATCACGTTGCGGTTCTTTCACCTGTACACACACACACACACACACACACACACGCTAATTGAAACATGATTTATTTAATAAAAGAAATATTCAAGCTACATATATTTACAAACACGTGTAATGAATAAGTTAACAATAGACACATCAATGATTATATTCAAGACATATATATTTAAAAACATGTGTGATAAATAAGTTAAATGAAATTATGTTAACACAGAATTTCAATTGTTAACTTATTTATCACACGTTTGTAAATATATATATACATCTTGAGTATAATCATTGATGTGCCTATTGTTAACTTATTTATTACATTAGGTACATTTTATAATGTTCACTAAACATCTTCACACTCCGGCGAACTATTTGAGAGGAACATATGCTCATATTTTTCCTTTCTGCCCCTCAAACGATACTCGTCTCTAAAGTCTGTTAAAAACTCACGCAGGGCACTAGCCACAACCTCACTACGAACCTCATCATGATATACATTAATATAGTGATAAAAATACTTAAGATTGTCCATGATACGAGATTCACATTTTCATTCGTAGGGTATGAGTATCGACATGGTGTAACATGACGTGATACCGCTTGTCACACCACCCATCCACAAGACTCATTATCCATACCTGCTGCTTCTCTTCTGCACGCGTTGTTTCTTTTACTTCACGGTATATGTGAGACTTTATAAAGTTTAGCTCTACAGCATACTTCAGCACATCGTCTGTGCAACGAAAGCCTTCAACGGTCTCACCAGAACATCCGTAGAGTATTTGTACATCTTGAACTTCGCACAATCCAATGTGGTTTTAAAAGAGGCATAGGAGGGGGAATAGGAAGTTTTTCGGTATCCACCACATCCTGGCACTTTGCTGAATACCATTTCATAAACGTTGTACAAGCAATATTAAAGGCAGCCATTTGAATACACGTCTGATTTTTCTTCTACGCTGAATACACGTCTGATCTCGGGCTTACTGCAGTCGACTGACCACGCAGGGAATCACAGATAGTAGCATGACTCACGTTGCGGTCTTACAGTGGGCGGAGCTTAGAACTTTCACCTGTGCACACACAAAGGAGAAAGTGAAACGCTAATTGAAACGAGTTATTTAATAAACGAGATATTCAAGTTATATATATTTACAAATACGATTTAATAAACGAGATATTCAAGTTATAGATCGAATCACATCAACACAAAATTTTAGTCGCTAAATAGCAGCCTGAGTATTGTTCATGTTCTAAATATCTTTGATTCGTTTTGGTAAAATTGAGTAAACTGCAGCCTTTGTTTCCTGATCAGAAACTCTCCGTCTTTTTCTGGTATGGTGCAAGGTTTCGTTGCAACCATATTCACTGCTCGAGTCTACTTCACAGTCGTTGCCTTCTAATCTAGATTTACGCTCTTCACTAATGCATTCAATGGGTGAATAATCATCTTGGTTGATATTATTGACACCACAAGCGAGAGGGCTCACTGGGGTAACGGACACTTCAGGTAATGGTGCGGGGGCTTGAGGTGGGTCGGGGCAATCTCCTCAGGTTGCCCTTGTGGCGGGGAAAATATTGTGTGGAGGTAATTATGTGCTGCTTCTAAGTAAACAAAACGGGCTTTATGTAACACAGTGGCAACTAATAATGATTTATGCAAAGATGCACCAGCTCTTCTGGAACGTCTGGATGCAATTTTACCGAGCGATATATTTATCAACTTGTATGCTTCAAACCCGTTTGAAACGTCAGATATCATGTTCACCACCTAGGAATTGGTCAAGGCACAGAGAGCTAACTAACACGACTCTACCCTCTATTTCCAATCTTGTAATGAGTTAAAGTGAAAGTTTCGCCTGCCTTTATACAATGTCGTTTGACGTCATTATCAAGCTCCACGCAGGAATTTCCAGGTAGTAACATGAATCACGTTGCTGTTCTTTCACCTCACACACACACACACACACACACACACACGCTAATTGAAACATGATTTATTTAATAAAAGAAATATTCAAGCTATATATATATATTTACATACACGTGTAATAAATAAGTTAACAATAGACACATCAATGATTATATCAAGATATATATTTAAAACGTGTGATAAATAAGTTAACAATGAAATTCTGTGTTAACATAATTTCATTTAACTTATTTATCACACGTTTTTAAATATATATGTCTTGAATATAATCATTGATGTGTCTATTGTTAACTTATTTATTACACGTGTTGTAAATATATATAGCTTGAATATTTCTTTTATTAAATAAATCATGTTTCAATTAGCGTGTGTGTGTGTGTGTGTGTGTGTGCAGGTGAAAGAACAGCAACGTGATTCATGTTACTACCTGGAAATTCCTGCGTGGAGCTTGATAATGACGTCAAAACGACATTGTATAAAGGCAGGCGAAACTTTCACTTTAACTCATTACAAGATTGGAAATAGAGGGTAGAGTCGTGTTAGTTAGCTCTCTGTGCCTTGACCAATTCCTAGGTGGTGAACATGATATCTGACGTTTCAAACGGGTTTGAAGCATACAAGTTGATAAATATATCGCTCGGTAAAATTGCATCCAGACGTTCCAGAAGAGCTGGTGCATCTTTGCATAAATCATTATTAGTTGCCACTGTGTTACATAAAGCCCGTTTTGTTTACTTAGAAGCAGCACATAATTACCTCCACACAATATTTTCCCCGCCACAAGGCAACCTGAGGAGATTGCCCCCGACCCACCTCAAGCCCCGCACCATTACCTGAAGTGTCCGTTACCCCAGTGAGCCTCTCTCTTGTGGTGTCAATAATATCAACCAAGATGATTATTCACCCATTGAATACATTAGTGAAGAGCGTAAATCTAGATTAGAAGGTAACGACTGTGAAGTATACTCGAGCAGTGAATATGGTTGCAACGAAACCTTGCACCATACCAGAAAAAGACGGAGAGTTTCTGATCAGGAAACAAAGGCTGCAGTTTACTCAATTTTACCAAAACGAATCAAAGATAATTTAGAACATGAACAATACTCAGGCTGCTATTTTAGCGACTAAAATTTTGTGTTGATGTGGCTTCGATCTATAACTTGAATATCTCGTTTATTAAATCGTATTTGTAAATATATATAACTTGAATATCTCGTTTATTAAATAACTCGTTTCAATTAGCGTTTCACTTTCTCCTTTGTGTGTGCACAGGTGAAAGTTCTAAGCTCCGCCCACTGTAAGACCAGCAACGTGAGTCATGCTACTATCTGTGATTCCCTGCGTGGTCAGTCGACTGCAGTAAGCCCTTGAGATCAGACGCGTATTCGCCAGCGTAGAAGAAAAAAGAGATCAGACGTGTATTCAAATGGCTGCCTTTAATATTGCTTGTACAACGATTATGAAATGGTATTCAGCAAAGTGCCAGGATGTGGTGGATACCGAAAAACTTCCTATTCCCCCTCCTATGCCTCTTTTAAAACCACATTGGATTGTGCGAAGTTGCAAGATGTACAAATACTCTACGGATGTTCTGGTGAGACCGTTGAAGGTTTTCGTTGCACAGACGATGTGCTGAAGTATGCTGTAGAGCTAAACTTTATAAAGTCTCACATATACCGTGAAGTAAAAGAAACAACGCGTGCAGAAGAGAAGCAGCAGGTATGGATAATGAGTCTTGTGGATGGGGGGTGTGACAAGCGGTATCACGTCATGTTACACCATGTCGATTACTCATACCCTACGAATGAAAATGTGAATCTCGTAATCATGGACAATCTTAAGTATTTTTATCACTATATTAATGTATATCATGATGAGGTTCGTAGTGAGGTTGTGGCTAGTGCCCTGCGTGAGTTTTTAACAGACTTTAGAGACGAGTATCGTTTGAGGGGCAGAAAGGAAAAATATGAGCATATGTTCCTCTCAAATAGTTCGCCGGAGTGTGAAGATGTTTAGTAGAACATTATAAAATGTACCTAGTTCGTGAAAATTATCCTGAAGAACTATTTCTTTATATAACGCGCAGTTGTTGTAACGATTTAGAAGATTATTTCAGTTGCCGCTATGTTGAGTGAAGACGAGTTCACGATTGAAAAGCTCGGGTCGGTAGAAATAAACCCTCGATTGGAAAAGCGTGTTTATAAACTTGTGTTTAATAATGTGGTTAACGAAGAACTCTTTGTGCTTGCTTTTGATTGTATTCTAGACGTATTTAAAGATAACTTACCAACCGGATGTAAAGTGGGAACGAAAATAGTACTGAACGATATGAAAGCCCTTCATATCGAGCACAGGTTTCCGTATACTTTAAGCTGTGAAATATTATTAAACCGCGTATACTGCGTAATGCAGAGCAATAATGACGTAATTGTAGACTCGGTTAAGTGCGAGTTTAGTATTTTGAAAAAAGTGAAATGTATTTATATATTTAACATATTGTGTGTGTGTGTGTGTGTGTGTGTGTGTGTGTGTGTGTTTCTGCTATATTGATGGCTATACGATTTCTTATTTTGCGCGGTAGAAGATAAAGTGTATGTGTTTATTTATTTATTGTGTGTATATATTCATGATACGAGATTCTTCAAACGATTATATAACACGTGTCAAATCCTCATCGGACCTTAAAGGAATAATGCTTTTAAAACATATACAGAGTATACAGACATCCCCATTATGTGAAGATATCTTTGGTTCGAGGAATAACATTGAATGCCATCAAATTTCGATTTTAGCATAATGGGGGTAAGAAGTAAAACCAAATAACATTGATTGACATTTTTGGCGAGTATCTATTTGACGAGATACTACACCCCATCCATATATATATATATAAATTCTAATTATAGACACTTACATTTCTATGGTAGTCCCTTGCGTCGGATTGTAAGGAGCGTCACTGCACATGTCTTCTACGGTTTGCGTTGTAAATAATTCATCACGGTCAACCGCATTAAAAAGGCTAATTGTCGTTAATGCTGCAGTATCACTCTCTTCATACAAGTCTGGGGAGACGTACAGGTCCATGGAGGGAATGATTATTCACTGACGCGAAAATAGCTACTGTTACTCCAAACTGAAAAATATCCCCTTTTATAGGCACAATCGCCAAGCTCCGCCCCAAAAGACCAGATGTTCGTAGTCATTGGCTGACGATGTAGCTGGGTGGAGCTATGACGTGTACCAATCCGCTATAACGGGACCTGACGAGTAACATATAAATATTTTCACCAATAGATTTAATGCTCGTATTCTCCTTTGAAAATTATTTGGTGATTCGTATAGAACTTTTGATACTGTTTCCAAATATGATTTCAGAGGTTTTCTATCACCCATAGTTTTCGAGAAAATATTTACTCAGATTTTCCCGCATCATTAGTCACTAATGTAGTCGAGAGGGTATAAAGAAATATATCCTAATTATATTTTAAAAGAACATTCGGTTTCAACGTTAAACTGTGGGTCTAAGGTGGGGTGAAAACCTTTCCAATTGCGCTAGGGGACAATTATTTGGTGTTTCTTTTTTGGCACTGAGTCAGGTTTCAAAATTTTCTAATGTTAAACTGTGGGTTTAAGGTGGGGTGAAAACCTTTCCAATTGCGCTAGGGGACAATTATTTGGTGTTTCTTTTTTGGCACTGAGTCAGGTTTCAGAATTTTCTAATGTTAAACTGTGGGTCTAAGGTGGGGTGAAAACCTTTCCAATTGCGCTAGGGGACAATTATTTGGTGTTTCATTTTGGCACTGAGTCAGGTTTCAGAATTTTCTAATGTTAAACTGTTCATTTGAAGTGAAGGGAGACTTATCAGGGATTGGGGGGAAGGTCTCTCGTTATGATCTGCTGTTCACAACGAAGTCTTTTAGTTGGAGACAACTCACCATAATAATGGTAAAAAGTGGTATCTGGCAACCGAATTGAAGCTCTTCCGAAGAACAGAATAAAATAATTATCATCATGTTTTCACAGAAAACAGTTTTTACTTTTAAACTTAAATCATTGTGATTAAATAAGCACATATACAGAGATTAGTTTAAATAAGTTATCAATAAGAAGGAAAGAATAAAACGAAAATTTTTTAATAGGTACGCTTTATTTACGTTTGTTATTATTTTTTAATTTAATATGCGTCATAATTAGTTGGGCATCCCTTATAAAAATTCATTTTCTGTCTAACGAATTATTTATTGGGTAACTTTGTTAATTCTGTTATATTACTAAATATATTGAAAGCTGCCTTTACTTTTAATCAATCCGGTTGATAATTAATTTATAACTTGGTAGTTAAACTTTTAAAAGATGCTGTAAACTATAAAAGCATCCTGATCTTAAGTTAGGCATATCAATAATATATTTTTAAGTCATGCGTAAATCTTTCTGAAACAGTGAAATCATTGTTGAAATGCTTTATTTGATGGACCTAATCGTTAAACACTATATACATCTATTGTAAAACACTATAAACATCTATATATAGATGGGCTCGATTGATTAACTATATAAATATATGGTATTTTATATGCTTTGTGCACAGACAAGCGTGTGTTTCATAATTTCTCTTCATTTGAAGTGAAGGGAGACTTATCAGGGATTGGGGGGAAGGTCTCTCGTTATGAGCTGCTGTTCACAACGAAATCTTTTAGTTGGAGACAACTCACCATAATAATGGTAAAAAGTGGTATCTGGTAACTCAGTCTTCGTTAGAAAAAATACATTAATTATTAATTACAGTTTCGCGTGCGTTTAATAATTAATTTCTTACATCGAGTAGTTAAATTCTTATAATAAATAAATCTCTTAAAAGCCAAAATTCATTTGTTTTAATTTAATATGCGTTTAGTTTCATTTTAAAATAATACATATTTGGCATTTTTTCCTGATTTTCATACCTCGCGTAAGATTAACTACAGATCCTATCTCTCTCTCTCTCTCTCTCTCTCTCTCTCTCTCTCTCTCTCTATATATATATATATATATATAATATATATATATATATATACGGGTTTGGGGAATGACGATCGTCGAATTGTTTCATAAATTTTCAATTCCGTTCGTTTTTCCCCACTGATATTCGAATGTTTATAAACAGAGTTTAATTGGATTCACGCCAGACCATTACTTTGGTCTTATATAATTATTTTAGGATTTATTTCTTGTAGTACTTGTGTTACCTTATTTCTATACAATAATGTCTTGAAGTGCTATTGGATATGGGGAAGGAGATTATAAGCCGTGCTTTCATAACATGTTAAAAGAGTTTAATATCAGCTATTACACAACAATTCTATACATAAGGCTTCTTTAGCTGAAAGAGTTCAGATATATATATATATATATATATATATATATGTATCATAAGCTGCTTAAAAGACTATATATATAATTATAGTAAACGAAATAAACTAGTTAACCATAAAATTAATTATTTTCTATTATGAAGTTTTCGAAGGTAAACTATGTTATTTGTTTCGAAAAGTTTAAGTTCAATGAAGTTAATGTTAAATTTGCTTCTAAACTAAAATTAAATGTTATAAAATAAATAATATATATATATATATATATATATATATATATTTACCTAACATAAGATGTTTAAAAGAATGTATATATGTATATATAGCATAATAATATATATCTAGCAATCCGATCATTGCAAAAAAAACTGGAAAGGTATGCAATTAATAAAGGTGTATTTAAACAGAATTTAATTGGAATAACTATCGTCATATTGTGTTACACAATGGATGATTAATATTTCTGGAATACATGGCGCTATCTGATGGTGCGATCTGGCACATCAGCACCCGATTACATGGCTTGATGTAGCAACTCAGCATCTGCATACATGGTGCGATCTGACAACTCAGCAACTGAACACATTGCGCTATCTGGCAATTCAGCCAGAATACAGGCTTATAAAAGACCGCGAAGTTGGTGAAAGACTCATTCCAGCTCGGCTCCCAGCCGAGCAAGGACCTCTGGTCCTTCTCTTTCAGGCGCTTTGGTAAAACCCCTTAGTCGCCTCTTAGGTTAGGAAAACGAAAATAACTTGGGGAGAACTCCTCTCTCTCTCTCTCCTTCAGGTGTCTCTCTCTCTCTCTCTCCTTCAGGTGTCTCTCCTTCAGGCGTCTCTCTCTTCTTCAGGTGTCTCTCTCTCCTACAGGTGTCTCTCTCTCCTTCAGGCGTCTCTCTCTCCTTCAGGTGTCTCTCTCTCCTTGGCTCAGTCAACTGGCTGATTCTGGCTGATTAAGAGCCTATAAAACAACGCCTACTCGGCTGAAGTCTTAATGTGCACTTGGCTCCTGCCAGGTGAACACCTCTCCTCCTCCTTTCTCTCCTCCTTTCTCTCTGGCCCTTTGGGGGGAATAGCTTGGGGGAGGCCTCCAAGTTGCATGGCCCTTGCAACCTAGGTTGGCAACAAAGGCCAGTACTCTTTTTTTCTTTCTTTTTTTTTTTTTTTTTTTTTCTTTTTGTTTTTCTTTTTAAATTTTTTTTGGCAACCCCCCACCCCCATTTGCAACATCCCCCACCCCCTTTGCAACAACCCCACCCCCTTTGCAACATTACATAATCACCTGCAACATTCTTGCACTCTCCCCTTTTGCGGCTATACTACTTGTCCTGTCCCTTCTTTTGAACGTTCTTAGTACCTGTCCCGCGACTGTTTTTGCTTTATTTATCGCTGTCTGATTTTGTGTTACGAATTTCGCATCATCGGTCATTATTACCCCCAGATCGAAAGCTTTCGTGCTTCTCTGAATTACCTGTCTATCTGGAGCATAATATGCAGTCTGTTTAAGTTCCTCTTTTCTACCATATCTCAAGAGGCGAAATTTCTCGGTGTTAAATGTCATGTTGTTTTCTGACCATTTGTATAATTTGTTCTTGTCCCTCTGCAAGGCCTCCACTTCATTTTCATCGCTGATTTTTCTGCTGATCTTTGTATCGTCTGCAAAGGATGTTACTATACTGTTGCTGTTTACTCCACTGTCTATGTCTGTTAGCATGATAATGAACAGGAGTGGGGCCAGTACTGTACCTTGTGGTACTGAGCTGCGTACTTCCAATTCTGATGATGATATACCTTGAATTTTGACCACCTGTAGACGTTCTCTGAGGAAGTTGTAGATCCATTTTCCCACTTTGCCTGTTATTCCCATATGTTTCATTTTATGTGCTATTATACCATGAACGCACTTGTGGAAAGGTTTAGCAAAATCTGTGCATATGACATTGTAGTTGTCATTGCCTTCCAATGCATTTAGGATATTGTTGAAGTGTTCTGTTGTAGTGTATTGTTGTAGTGTAGTTGTGATAGGCATGATCTACCTGATCAGAATTCGTGCTGATTTTCGTTGAATCTTTCCAGTGTCTCCAAGAAATCATAAATTTTTTCTCTAACTATTCTTTCCTCCGTTATATATATATATATTATATATATATATATATATAAATTGTTACTTACTTACTTTATGTGAGTTCGAACATATATATATATATATATATATATATATATATATATATATATATATATATATATAAACCAAAGAAAGAAAAAACTTGCTAAGCAAAGAAAATAGAAATAGTAATAGTTTATTAATTAAATTTTCGCATACAGTAACCCATTCTTCACAAGCCGACACTAATGGCTGATAAGGGTTGGGAATGTTAGAATTTGAATGCACACGTATGAGCGTGTAACGGCTTAGTGTGGGCCATAACAAACAATGGTACGACGCTAGAAAAATAAATAAACTGATAAATAAAAATAAAAATGTAGACGGAAACGGAACGACTTCAGAATCTCCCCATCAAGAATCACTTAGTAATTTGTGAGCTATACATCTACTAGAGTTTCTGGTAGGATGATGGATTCATGCTCTTTTATAATGTATATTGGAGAATAAAGGGGGGGGGAATCATTCTAGCCTAAAAGCCCAAAATCCGCACATCAGAGTTTGTAGCGGCCTAAAATACATGAACAGACAGGAGCCCCAAATAAAAGTTCACATACTTCAAGCTCGTAGAACCATCTAGTTTTTATAATGCTAATATATGGATGATATTTTAACAGCCTATTTTCGCGATTCTTTTTGTTTTCCCTAAACTCTTCCACGTGTATAGCTATATGATATGATAAAAATTCTTTGACAAACTTTTCAATGCGGACAGCCTATCGCCGGATGCATGTAAAACGCAAATTCGTTCACTTTTCACACATCTCTGTTGCATTATTACCGGCTGTCACGTTTAGGACAGTTTTTCGTTGACTAGTGAGAGAGCACAGTACATCCCCAAAATCATATTGACAGAATTTATATACGAACATAAGATCAAATAAATTCCATGCAGATACTACTGATCAAAATAATAATCAAAACACTACAAATACATAATGTTGTGTAAACTATAATACAATAATTTTACAAAATAGCTGCTAATTATAAGCCATGAAAATTTCAATAAAATTAAACATGTACAAATACTTCTCAAACTTTGAGTTTTTTAACATTGTGTTTTATGGCATCATGCATCTTCCACAACACACACACACACACACACACACACACACACACAGGGCCATTTCTAGCCATTAGGGGGCCCTAAGCAGTATACCCATTTGAGGCCCCACCCCTCCATCCACCAACTCACGCCTTACTACATCACCTCAGCACCAGTGGTGGGCACCGTTAACCAAAAAGTTAACTTCGATAACGATAATCCGTTAACCCCAATTTTTAACTCCGATAACGATAATCCGATAATTTTACTACAAAGTTAACGGAAGTTAACGATAATCCGTTAACGATAACTATTTCTTTACTAACATTTAAAAAAATCAAGGAAAAAAGCTTTAAAACCCATAGAAAATGTTTATTTATGCAAAATCCAACAATAAATAGGTATTTAACTGTATTTTTATCAAGTTTTGCAACTTTTTTGCTTAATAACTTTTTTTTTTTTTTTAATAAAAAATGTACTGATTACATGTTTTGAAACCCTTGTAACCACTAACCATTAACTAAATTTTAATTTACCAGAGAATTATTATGGCGGGAACTGAAAGGTAAAATTAAATTTTAGGCACATTTATTAAAGACTATGACACAATGTGCTGGTTGCCCTTCAGAAAGACCAACTTCTCAAAGTTAGGCCCAACTGCCAGTCTTGACCTCTTGGGCCTCCCCAACTTCCCCTTGCGAGATCTGGAAGCAGACTGAAGTTATGGCGGTTTGAATTCATTCGCGGAGCGGTGATCTTCCGTGAATGACTCCTCGCAGTTAACGTGTTAACGGACTTTAACAGACTAAATCGAATTATCGGAAGTTAACTGGTCCGATAACGATAAATGGAAATTAACTTCCGTTAATAGTCCGTTAAAAAAGTTAACTTCATTAATTAACTGTTATCGGATTAACACTTTAGTGCCCAACACTGCTCAGCACACACATACAAAAAATGGCTGTGTTAATAAAAAACAATTATGAAACAATTTTAATGAAACATTTATGTCCAAAACAACAAATATGTACTTTCAGAAGACAAACAGAAAAAATACTCTTCATGAAATTCCTGAAAATTAGCTTATACATTATTTAGAATAAATGACACAGAACTATGTATAAAAAAATAATGCAATTATCAACTACCAAACAATTACTAACTACGATTCAATCGTGTAATAGCTAACAGTTATACAGAACAGTTTGTATCTTCAAAATTTTTGCCTCCTAGATTTTTTCTGGGCGAAATCATCAATAACATCATCATATGAAATCTCCCTGCCAACGTCCTGGTTGATGCTTATGATGCCAAGGCCACTGAGGCGATCCTGCCCCATTGATGATCTGAGGTAGTTCTTGATTAGCTTCATCTTAAAGAAGCTCCTCTCGGCTGACGCCGTTAATCAAATACATACGTTAATCAAATAAATTCAAATAATCAGACCATTTAGGTTTTAACCAACAAAATTCACATTATCTGAAAAAGATGAGAAAAGAATTAATAAACTTGAAAACATAACGAAAATATTCCTAGGTTTTAAAGTGTTACAAAATCTCTTAATAATTAGTAAATTAATGAAATAATGTTTTACAATACTATAAAAATTAAGCATTTAGGAAAGTACAAGCATATAGTAAGAATAAAGTTAAATAATATAAAAATAAGATCTCACAATAGTTATTTACACATAACGACCAAAACGTTTCGTTTGTCTCCGTTTTATCACATTTGTCTCATACAAAAACTTTAATTAATACGACAATAATAATAATAATAATAATGATAATAATAATAATAAGTTCAGCTATATTCCTATTCTTGCCCACTGAGCTATGACCTGGGAGCCTGTCTAGGGGCCCCCTAGTAGCAGGGGGCCCTAAGCGGCCGCTTAGTCTGCTTATACCAGGAAACGGTCCTGCACACACACACACACAGACACTCCTTCGCTTTCTGAGTTTGGTTTGGGGACTGAGCCTCACCAAAGGTACACCTTTCTTAATGCACGATTGCCATATTCATACTGAATACACCCTGGTGTAGGATTTATATTATCAATATGAAATGAAGTTAATTCATTCCTAACTACGGTCGAAAGGGATCTTTTCCGTTTCATGTACTCTTTTCGATTTTTTGAAAATATGATATTTAATGTAGATTTTTACGCTGATTTGAAAAATGTGTCTTTTTTTGGAGAAATGAGCGGTTCAAAAGTTAGGTTAAGTTAGGTTAACTGAATGCCCGGTTAGGTTAATTGAATACCCGGTTAGGTCAACTGTATGCCCTTGACGATTGGTTAGGTTAAGTTGTGATATCTTCATTAAAGCTAACGAAAATATGACGACTTAACCTAACCAATCTTCAAGGGCGTACAGTTGACCTAATAGGGCATTCAGTTGACCTAACCTGGCATTCAGTTGACCTAACCGGGTATTTAGTTGAACTAACCGGGCATTCAATTAACTTACCCGGACAGAAAAATAACGGTCGAAATCTATTCACACAAATACTTAGTGACATAAGCCAATATTACTAAAGAATACAATAACTCTTGTATTAGTCTTCAGTTGTATTGTTATAGTTTTTGACCTAATACAAAATTACAATAACAAACATAACGTTTGAACCGATTATTTCTCCAAAACAAGACTTACATTTTATAAATCAGCGTAAAAGTCTACATTAAATATCTTATTTTCAACAAAATCGGAAACAGTACATGAAACGGAAAAGATCCTTCTAAAGATACCCTCACCCCTAAAAATTATATTTTTTTACATTCTCTCTCAGAGTTATATAAATGTTCTTAGCAGCAGCTTGGTGTTAGTCAAGTTATTTATATGTTCATGAACTTCCTGATGATTAGATATTCTGTATTGTATATTTTGTACCAAAATATAAATTTTCCCTATCTCATCTATCTAAGCTTAGCCTATAACGGGGTTTGATGAAACCTTTATATCAGATTTTTGTTCGTGATTAGAAGTGAAGTGATAATACCCGTAGCTAAAAGTAAAAAATCTGGAAAATATTGGTGAAGGAATGTTCATACGAAATTTCGATATTGTAAAGTTGAATGTATATATATGTATATATATATATAACGTAAAGAACGACGCTTGTATAGGAGAATATTCCGCGCAAGATGAGAGAGAGAGAACGAAACAAATGAAAAAATGAGGTAACCACCCGGGAATCGAACCCGGGATCTTCCGATTGCCGGTCAGATATGATAACCATTACACCATGGGCCTCACTCATTCAAATGCCGTAATTCTTCTACATACGCGCAGAAACCAATGCCCCAAGGGGGCACCTCCCGCATGCCGTACATTATATACATTTAACTGCAAACACGCAGTATAATTAACGTAAAGAACGACGCTTGTATAGGAGAATATTCCGCGCATGTACGGCATGCGGGAGGTGCCCCCTTGGGGCATTGGTTTCTGCGCGTATGTAGAAGAATTACGGCATTTGAATGAGTGAGGCCCATGATGTAATGGTTATCATATCTGACCGGCAATCGGAAGATCCCGGGTTCGATTCCCGGGTGGTTACCTCATTTTTTTCATTTGTTTCGTTCTCTCTCTCTCATCTTGCGCGGAATATTCTCCTATACAAGCGTCGTTCTTTACGTTAATTATACTGCGTGTTTGCAGTTAAATGTATATAATGTACGGCATGCGGGAGGTGCCCCCTTGGGGCATTGGTTTCTGCGCGTATGTAGAAGAATTACAGCATTTGAATGAGTGAGGCCCATGGTGTAATGGTTATCATATCTGACCGGCAATCGGAAGATCCCGGGTTCGATTCCCGGGTGGTTACCTCATTTTTTCATTTGTTTCGTTCTCTCTCTCTCATCTTGCGCGGAATATTCTCCTATACAAGCGTCGTTCGTTACGTTAATTATACTGCGTGTTTGCAGTTAAATGTATATATATATATATATATATATATATATATAATATATATATGCAGGAAGGAAGGAGGGATCAAGGGCAAATCCCCGCAAAAGCGCCCCTCCTATAGAACAAGAGAGACAAAATCAAGGTCCGTGGTTTTCGAGATGCCTAGACACTCTGCGCTTCAAAGATGGGAGGTCATAAACAGGAGGAAAGGTAGATTGAGGAAGATTGTTCCAGAGTTTACCGATTGAGTAGATGAAAGACTGAAAATACTGATTAAACCTTACATTAGATACTTCGGCAGATAAGGAATGAGAAAGTGTAGAAAGTTTGGTACTGCGTGCTCTCCTTAAAGGAGGGGGCATGCAGTTTGAGAGTTCAGAAGAGTAATGTCCATTATGATAGCGATAGTAAAGAGAGAGTGAGGCAACATTGCGGCGAAGAGAGAGAGAGTGAAGACAGGCGGTAAGAGGAGCGGAATTTGATGAGACGAAAAGCCTTTCTTTCCACCCGGTCAAGCACGGCTGTGTGGTTGAACCACCCCACACATGAGAAGCATACTCCATACAGGGGCGAACAAGACCCCTGTACAGAGACAGCATCTGAGTGGGGGTGAAGAAACTACGGAGGCGGTACAGCACACCTAATTTCTTAGAAGCTGTTTTAGAAAGAGAGTATATGTGATCTTTCCAGGAAAGATCACGAGAAAAGGAAACTCCATGAATGTTAAGAGAAGAGGAAGGATTGAGTTGTGTGTTGTTGACTGTAAGGGGAGAGACGTGTGGAAGATTGTGATGAGTAGACAGATTGAGGTACTGAGTTTTTGAGGCAATAAAGTCAAAATGTTTTTTCTGCCCCAATCAGAGATAGCAGACAGATCAGAGGTCAGGTGCTCCATAGCCGTACTACGCGAATCATGTATTGGCTGTTGAGAGGGACGCTTTGAGATGCGGGTGGAGAAGTGAAGAGTGGAATCATCGGCATAGGAGTGAATAGGACAGGAAGTGAGAATTAAAAGATCATTAAAAAATAAAAGGAAAAGAGTGGGTGACAGGAGAAGAACAGTGGTCATCTACAACCGCAGCTACAGATCGGCCAGAAAGAAATTAGATATGAAGGAACATATAGAAGGATAGAAACCGAAGGAGGGCAATTTTCAAATTAAAGATTTGTGCTAGACTCTATCAAAAGCTTTTGATATGTCTAGCGCAATAGCAAAAGTTTCACCGAAACACCAAAAGGTCGCCAGTGGAGCGTCCCTTCCGGAACCCATACTGACGATCTGAAAGAAGATTGTAAGAAGAAAGATGTTTAAGAATCTTCCTATTAAGGATAGATTAAAAAAGTTTGGAAAGGCAATTAATCAAAGCATTTGGATGATAGTTGGAGGGTTGAGAGCGGTCACCCTTCTTTGGGACAAGCTGAATGAAAGCGAACTTCTAGCAGGAAGGAAAAGTACCAGATGAGAGACAAAGACGAAAGAATTTGCCTAGGCAGGGTGTCAGCACATAAGCACAGTTCTTAAGAACACCAGGATGAACACCATCAGGACCATACGCCTTCCTAGAGTTGAACCCAGAGAGGGCAGAAAAACATCTTCAGAAGAGATTCTGCAGTAATTTCAGACATAAAAAAGTCAGAGGAGGGAGGAGATGGAGGAGCACCACCGGAATCGTCCAAGGTTGAATTGTAAGCAAAAGTTTGAGCGAAGAGTTTAGCTTTGACAGAAGAAGAAACGGCAACTGGCGGTCGGAATGAAAAAGAGGAAGGAAAGAAGAGGTAGAAAAGTTGCTGAAGATGTTCTTAGCTAGATGCCCGAAAGAGCGAAAAGCATTAGAATTGGACAGATTTTCACATTTTTGTCGGATGAAGGAATTTTTGGCAAGTCGAAGAACAAATTTTGCACGATTCCGGGTACAAATATAAGCTGAGTGAGAGTCAGGAGTTGGATGGCGACGGCACCTTCTGAAGCCCTCCTCTCTGTTACGTATAGCATTAGAACAAGTAAAGTTAAACCAGGGTTTTTTTTCATTAGTAGTAGGGATAGAATATGGAATGTACGCCTCCATGCACGAGAGAATCACCTCTCTGATGCGCTCAGCACACCCAGAAGGGCCTCAACCACATATGCAGTAATAATTCCATGGGAAATCAAGAATTACTGCCTAAGGGCATCCCAATCAGTGGCGCTGAAGTGCCAAAGGCGCCTCCTCTTGGGAGGATCCAAAAGTCGTATTGAAGCGATAGGAGAGGAAACAGATATAAGATTGTGATCGAGGGTGCCCAACGGAGAGAAAAGTTTCATAGAGTAAGAAGATGGATGAGTGGTAAGAAATAAATCCAGAATGTTTGGCATATCTCCAAAGCAATACGAGTAGGGTACTGTACAACCTGCTCTAGGTCATTTAGGATAGAAAAGGTGTAAGCTAGTTCACCAGGGATGTCAGTGAAATGGGAGCAAAGCCAAAGGTAGTGGTGAACATATACTGTATATGTCTATATTTATATATAGCAATAGAACGGGAGTCAAAGTTGAAGTTTTCAAGAGAAGACTAGATGCCTGCCTCAGGACGGTACCAGATGAGCCGGGCGTGCCTGGCTATGTACGGTGGAGAGCGCAAGAAAGTAACTCGCTCCTCCACCAAGCCAGACCTAGAGGCGGAGCCACCAGCTTCACCTCCGTGTGAAGAGAGACCAACGCACGAAACAACATAAGGTTCATAAGGTAAGGTGTGTGTATATATATATATATATATACACGAAATTTGAAACAAAATAAGATAGCAGTAAACAGAGGAAAAAGAATAACTGGGCAGATCCTAGAGCCTTTAAACGAAGGGATAGGAATATAATGATTACGATATTGAAAACGCCGATCATATCCAAGTTCGGATACTGTATGGTCCTAACATCCCCATATAAAAAAGAAGACAGTCATCTAGAAGGGGTTCAGAGAAGCTTCACACCCAAGATTAATGGGTGCAAAAACTAAATAACTGGGAAGGTTACGCAAATTAAACCAATATTCACTGGAAAGAAGAAGAGAGAGGTACATCATTATTTACACTTGGAAAATGATGGAGAATCTACCCTTCAACCCTGAACCCTATAACCCACCAAACAACAGTGGAAAGTAGAAAAGGAAGACTGTGTCGTTTCTCAAATTAAAAGCTAGTCAGAGAACATTCCCAATGCTGAAGGAAAATAGTCTTGTTGTGAGAGGCCCAAGACTTTAACCAGATGCCCAAGGAACTAAGGAACACGAGTGGTGTTGCGACGGACATCTTCAAAAGATTACACACCTGGCTCAGAGCAAACAGAGGAGCCGGGCGTACCTGACTATGTGAGGTGGAGTGTACAGGGTGTACATAAAGTCAGGATCTATTTTTGTGAAGCACTTGGAAATTATATGGAATTCAATCATAAAATGATAAAGTGGTAACATTTATTAAATAATTAAGAGTAGGATTCGACGTGACACCCATCAGTATCCCTGCACAGCTCAAATCGTTCCGCAGCATTTCTAAACACATTCTGGAGCATTTGCGGGGTTATGTTATCTGCAGCAGTTCGTATACGTGTACGTAAGTTTTAAAGACTCGTAATCTTCGTCTGATAGACGTGCGATTTGATAAAGCCCCATGCAAAGAAATCTAAAGGGGTTAAATCTGGTGATCTCGCTGGCCAAGGTCTGTTGCTTCCGCGTCTGATCCAGCGATTTGGAAAACGTCCATTTAGAATTTAGATAATCCTGAACAATTTTGGCATAGTGACAAGGAGCACCATCATGTTGATAGACGACGGGGATAGGATTGTTAGTACCGTCGTCTATCAACATGATGGTACTCCTTGTCACTATGCCAAAATTGTTCAGGATTATCTAAATGGACGTTTTCCAAATCGCTGGATCGGACGCGGAAGCAACAGACCTTGGCCAGCGAGATCACCAGATTTAACCCCTTTAGATTTCTTTGCATGGGGCTTTATCAAATCGCACGTCTATCAGACGAAGATTACGAGTCTTGAAAACTTACGTACACGTATACGAACTGCTGCAGATAACATAACCCCGCAAATGTTCCAGAATGTGTTTAGGCATTCCATATAATTTCCAAGTGCTTCACAAAAATTGATCCTGACTTTATGTACACCCTGTATAAGAAACTAATTCTCTTCTTCACCGGGACCATTTCGTGAGGATGAACGACAAGCTTGACCTTCGTGAAATGCGGAATCATCGCACAGAACGTTTCAAAGGATGAAAGGGAAGGTGTATATGTATATATATATATACAGTATATATATATATATATATATATATTTTTTTTTTTTTTTTTTTTTTTTTAGTTCGGGAAGAACCGATTCGCCTCTATTTAAAGGGCATATCTCAGCGGAAAAACAAAGAAAAAGTGAGAGGAAAGACAGAGGAAAAAGAAAGGGTGGAGGGGACAGTCGAAGTGGAAAAAGACCAAGGATGACAAGGACTGCAGGGTCGAGCCCCACCATCCTTGGGTGCTAGGGCCGGGAGGGCGCACATGAAACCTCCAGGAACAAGCACGTACAAACAAGCACAAAGAGCACGAGCTTAGAACCCCCTTGCGGGGAAGTATATATATATATATATTATATATATATATATAGAGAGAGAGAGAGAGAGAGAGAGAGAGAGAGAGAGAGCATCAACAAAAGCCAAAACTGTCAGTTTCGCTTTTAGGGAGAATGGTCTTGCGTTTGACTTTACACTATAGAAATTTTCTATGAACATTCCTTCACAAATATTTTCCAGATTTTTTACTTTTAGCTACGGGTATTATAACTTCACTTCTAGTCACGAACAAAAATCTGATATAAATGTTTCATCAAACCCCGTTATAGGCTAAGCTTAGATAGATGAGATAGGGAAAATTTATATTTTGGTACAAAATATACAATACAGAATATCTAATCATCAGGAAGTTCATGAACATATAAATAACTTGACTAACACCTAGCTGCTGCTGAGAACATTTATGTAACTCTGAGAGAGAATGTAAAAAAATATAATTTTTAGGGGTGGAAGTATCTTTAGACTGTAGTTAGGAATGAATTAACTTCATTTCATATTGATAATATAAATTCTACACCAGGGTGTATTCAGTATGAATATGGCAATCGTGCATTAAGAAAGGTGTACCTTTGGTGAGGTTCACCCCAAACCAAACTCAGAAAGCAAAAGAGTGTGTGTGTGTGTGTGTGTGTGTGTGTGTGTGTGTGTGTGTGTTGTGGAAGATGCATGATGCCATAAAACACAATGTTTAAAAAATCAAAGTTTGAAAAGGTCTTCGTACATGTTTAATTTTATTGAAATTTTCATGGCTTATAATTAGCAGCTATTTTGCAAAATTATTGTATTATAGTTTACACAACATTATGTATTTGTAGTGTTTTGACTATTATTTTGATCAGTAGTAGTCTGTATGGAATTTATTTGTTGTTATGTTCGTATATAAATTCTGTCAATATGATTTTGGGGATGCACTGTACTCTCGCACTTGTCCACGAAAAACTGTCCTAAACGTGACAGCCGGTAATCATGCAACAGAAATAGGTTGTCTGCATTGAAAAGTTTGTCAAAGAATTTTTATCATATCATATAGGTATACACGTAGAAGAGTTTAGGAAAAACAAAAAGAATAGCGAAAATAGGCTGTTAAAATATCATTCATGTATTAGCATTATAAAAACTAGATGGTTCTACGAGCGTGAAGTATGTGAACTTTTATTCGGGGCTCCTGTTTGTTCATATATTTTAGGCCGCTACAAACGTGTTATCTGTTTGTAGGGTTGTGCGGTTTTTGGGCGTTTAGGCTAGAATGACTCCCCTTTATTCTCATATATACATTGTAAAAGAGCATGAATCCATCATCCTACCAGAAACTCTAGTAGATGTATAACTCACAAATTACTAAGTGGGTCTTGATGGGGGTATTCTCAAGTCGTTCCGTTTCCGTCTACATTTTTATTTTTATTTATCACTTTATTTACTTTTCTACGTGGTACGATTGTTTGTTATGCTCATACTAAGCCGTTACACGCTCATATGTGCGTATTCAAATTCTAATATTCCCAACCTTATCAGCCACTACCATTGGCGTCTGGTGGTCAGGGGAAGTAGGGAGGCCCAAAATTGTCTATAATATATGCAATATAAATAGAACAGATTACAAAGTGTTAGATCCCTTACTTTCTGCATGTCACAATCATATAGAATTAATACTATCAATAAAATCCTCTTTCATAGTTTATAGTGATAAAAGCAGAGGAGGCCCGGCCTCCCATGCATCCTCCGAAACCTGCCGCTGACGGCTTGTGAAGAATGGTTTACTGTATGCGAAAATTTCATTAATAAATTATTACTATTTCTATTTTCTTTGCTTTACTAAGTTTTTTCTTTCTTTGGTATATATATGTCTAAATTAAGAATATTAATTTTTGTTTAATAAAGATAATAATGTTTAATAATAAATGTAATTACGATAAATTATGTTTGTTTATTTTAATGTCTAATTAAGAATCTAAATAATGTTTGTTTATTGTATTTAAATTGAAATTATAGTAAAATTGGAATAGTTGGCACACCTGAACATAGGCTCGAGAGAGTGGACTACCCAAAAATGCGCCAGTCATTCGGACAGCGAGAGCTGAGCAGGGCGTTTTCTGTGTGTGACAATGTAGTTTAAAGTAGGAATATTATTTCGTATTACGCTCAGACTAAAATATTATAATAAATTCCCATTCGCATTCCCCCATTTATCTAAATCATTTTCGGCTGAATAAAGTATTAAAAAGTGTAATGACGAATGTAATTAACCCCTTCCCCCTTTGCCCTGTCGTAACGGTTTTCTGCTAGCTCGGCCGGCTACCACGCATTATAACGCATTTATACAGTATTGGGAAAACGAGTGTTCAGAGAATGATTAATGGTACAAGAAAAATGGAATAAAGAGTAGAAAATAAAGTAAATAAGTAATTAATATAATGAATAAAAACATGATTACTACATTCTGGTGGCGGCGGTGGCTCAATATGGGATTATTACATCCACGTGCCCTATACCCACGGGCCTATTATTTCGGTTTAAATTGTGCTACCTACTGGTATTATAGATTATAGCATTAATGAATATTCTGTTTCGATTATTAAAATATCAAAATCCCGTTTGCAAGTAGATTTCGTTCCCATTCCTAAAAAGTTCATGGTTGATGAAATTCAAAATGGCGTCTCACTTTCAAAATTCTAAGCATCGCTTCGACAATCTTCGCCGGCCAAAAATTTGTTCTTTTTTTCTGTTCGTTGAAATCCTGTGTTTTCAAACCGACTCCATTTGCGTTCCCATAGAGTCGGACTCTGTCTTGACTAAAATTTTTTTCGAGAGTCGTTTGTTCCATCTTTCTTTGCGCGAGTCGTTAGTCCGTTAGCTTTTGTTCGTTCTGTCGGAGAGGAAATGTTTCAAAATTGATCGTGCTCTCCTGGTGGCTCATTTTTCTTTTCTTTTCGTCTCTTCCACTGTTATTCCTGTCTCAGCTTACCATTTTGTTTACGGTTTGTGTTTACAGTTTTGGAATTAGTAGAAATTGTGATAATGATAATAATAAAATATGAATTAAATAATTAAATAATGATTAAATAATAATTAAATAATATGGAATTAATTATTTTAGCTGTTTAAATACTGTGACACGCATTTTTTACAGTAAGGCTAAAAATGATTGGCGTATTGTGACGCGTCTTTAGGCAATAAATTATATATATATAATATATACTAGGGCATTGTAAGAGATTAAATAAGCGAGTACCAAAATTTCCCAGAATTCATTGGTAGGTTTTAGAGATTTTTTTCGACGGCATGTACATAATAGTAGGCTTAATTAATTTAGAATTACAGGCTTCTTGGGCGAGGCCGAAATAATTTTAAATAATTTTAAGGTTCGCTTTGCTTTGCTTTATAGGATTAAGTTAATTTTTTTTAAATGGCAGTCGAAAGATAAATCTCAAAAATACTAGTTCAGACTGGTTTAATTCGGACGGTGTAAGATTGCCGTATAGAATTGTGTGAAACTGCAAAATAAGCAAAAATTTTTAATTGAAATAGAAAAATTATGTTCGTAAAATTTTGATCAACTAATTTCCGTTTTTTATTATTTATATACTCATTAATTATATACTTACAGGTTACCTTAGACTTATATATTAATTATATATATAATTATACATATTTATATACTCATTAATTTTGGTAGGTAGGCTGATTTGTCTGTTTTTTCCGTTCCTTCATTTTCAAGGCAATTCCGACTGATATTTTGTGAAATGGCTGTTGTGTAGTACTAAAGAAAGATTTCTTGTAGGCCTATCATTAAATATTGTTCGAATATT
The DNA here is from genome assembly GCA_023014485.1 of Bathynomus jamesi. NCBI lineage: Eukaryota > Metazoa > Arthropoda > Malacostraca > Isopoda > Cirolanidae > Bathynomus > Bathynomus jamesi. The sequence goes on along the minus strand of JAJOZX010000169.1, from coordinate 1,645,940 downwards.
GGTTATCACTATTTTATGTTTATTGAGTATTAAATTATAGTATCTTTTAAATTATTATAAATAGTTTCTTGAATAGTTATTTAACAAAATTTTAATTGATTCAACATAAATAATAATCATAGGATTTTCCTTAATAAGCACACATGTTATGAATTAAATTCTTAATTGTTCTTTTCACGCGTAACGTTGAATTTATTAACTATAAATCTGCAAATTATTAAAAAAATTATTTTGAAATACAGAAATTGCTGTAGTAAATTCTTTTGATATATTAATGTCTGGTTTTCTTACTTTTTATAGATTCATTTATTTTTATTTTTATAGGTGGGCCGATTTTTATTTATTTGTCTTTCTTCCAGTTCAATGACAATGGTTAAATTTTTATTCTGAATTTAGATTTTATTGCGATAAAGGAGGTTTTGATTTGACATTTTAATTTGGGTATTAAAAACGAAAAATATACATACATATATATACATATATAAATGAAGCGGAGTGCTGCAGAGGAGTCGTCCGCAAGTTCACCCTGAACCGTCGTTCGAACTCAGAACTGTAATATCTATCCTTCGGTTCCGGTTGCATATAAAATTCATATGAAAGAATCATGTAACAATATGCAGATACTTTTGAAACATATTGACTATGATAAACACTCTTGGCATAATTGTAGTGATCTGAAAGTGATTGCACTTGTCTTTGATTCACTTTAGATACAGAAAGTTCTTTGTTTCTCTCTTGTTTCTTCTGCGAGCGGGTCAGCAAAGCTAAAGAGAGTCATTATGAACAGAAAGAGTGGCAACTTCGAGAAAATTTGGTTCCAGGACAGAAAACTGTTGCCCATCAAACCCTAGTAGATCCAACAAAAGTGTCATCATCAACTCTCCATATCAAACTTGGTTTGATGAAAATTTTTGTAAAAGCCATGATTAAAGACGGACCTGGGTTTCTATATCTAAAACAGAAGTTCCCTAGAATCAGTGAAGCGAAAATCAAAGAAGGTATTTTTGAGGGCCCGCCCACAGATCAGAGAAGTGATGAATGACACTGCATTTGATGAGTATTGAATGAAGCTGAAAGAACAGCGTGGAAAGCTTTTAAAGAGGTAACTATGAATTTCCTCGGCAGCGACAAATCAGAAAACTATGTTTCCCTCATGGAGCAAATGCTTAATGCTTACCAAGCAAGCCCTGGAGTGTAACAAAAATAAATACATTTTTTTAATTTACAATGACATGAATAATTTTGAAGCTTGACTATTTATTTTATTTAATTTGTCCCTTAAGCTTTAGGCTTTACTTGACCCCTAGTTATAGTTATAAGCGAAAATCAGCTGAAAAACAAATTAGGTAAGATACTCTTCCTTTTTGTACGATTAAATATACCACAAAAGTAAGAAAATCTGTAAATTTTCATTTGCATTTCCTACAAAATCCTGCTGTTGAAAAGTGTGGCTTAGTAAATTAATGAAAAATTATATTAATCGGCGAGTGCTAGTCCTCTTCAGCATTATAAATCTGACGTATTAAGTGCTCTCCTGTTGAAAACTAGTGAGAGTTCAAATTAAAACAGTGATGTTCGGCAGTATATATATATATATATATATATATATATATCAGGGGCGACGCCAGACTTTTCACATAGGTCAGGCACAAGTATTATGGGCTTGATATGACTTCGATAGAATTCATATTAATGAATATGTAAATTTTGTTTTTTAAATAATTTTGCTTTTGTTTTCAAAAATTACTTAAAGCCTACTAAATTAATAAATTGTTTAATAATTATAATAACTTGTATTTTATTATGTCCTTAGAGAATGTCTTCATCATATTTAATCTACCATTCCAACCTCCTCGGTTTCAATGCAAATTCTTCGATGACCTTGTCATGTAGAATCTTTTGCCTCTCCAGGGAAACCACAATTTCTTTCTCTATTGCAATTCTTGCTAAACATACTAGTCTTTCCTAACTAGTTCTGTTCCTTAGATACGTCTTAATTCGATTTAATGTTGAAAAACTTCTCTCTGTGGATGCACTGCTCACTGGTATAGTTAAAATCAATCTAAACAGTTTTGCAGATTCGCTAAAAGCTTTTTCTAAATCTAAGTCAATGCATAATTTTAGCAGTTCTTTGACATTTTTGCAGGCAGTAAAATCAGGATCTTTAGAAATGTACTTCAATGTAAATGGGTATCTAAGGTCGAGTAAAAAAGAAAACACACACACACACACACACACACACACACACACACACACACCAAAAAGCACAAAAGAAAAAAAATTCAAATGCATTGAACCGAATACGACACGGTCCCTGAGGTAACTGACAATGAGGAAAGCCGTGCGCAATTCATAGTTGCCACATATCTCTATTTTCACTCAAACAGCTTTCTGAGCATGAGATTTGGCATCCAGCGTAATGTTAGGCACTTAGAAATATGCCTGACTTGTAAACTGAAAAACTTGCTTTTCTCTTTAAAAAAATAGATTGACAAAATTATATACTTATCTGATTGTTTTGACAGATGCTATACTAATGTTGATTTTAAATTACATTAAATTTCGTAAAAGTTTCATTTTTCATAAGTGTGATGCAAGGCATCGGAAATGATGCCTGACCTGGCTTTGTGGCTTAATGCGCTCGGTCGCTCAGGCGTCATAAAACAAGTCTGACTTTGCCCAAAGAAACGGCACATGGAGAGAAGGAAAAAATGCGGCATTCTAAAATTTATATTGCTCTAATAAAGTGACCATAATAAATAGATCTTTGAAATACACAAATTTAAATTTTACATGATGACCAGGAAATTAAATTTATTTTTCTTTTAAAGTTAGGTCAGGCTGAGCCTGACCTGCCTGACCCCCGCCGTCACTCGCCGTCGCCTCTGATATATAATATATCTATATATATATATATATATATATATTAATCTGAATATTGCGTACAACCTTTCAAAACACTTTGTAGTTGTGGGCCATATTAAAAAAAAGGACATATATCTATATTTACTTGGGGAAAATTATGACAGAAATATGAAAACTAACACATCGATGTGAAGGAATTAAAGAAACACCTTATTAAAGGTTCTAAAAACGCGAGTGTATTTTATAGAATACATACTTTTATAGGATAACTAGGGGGCCAAATGGGACACCACTATATATATGCTAAAAAAAGCCTGCAATATTTCAAATTGGTTGCATACAATATTTCCATATTTTTCGTAAACTTCTGAATAAGATTTTTAGAGTTCAGCTTTAAAATACAATGTTCCGTTTTCTTTGTAGCAATATATAACGAAGAATTGATATACCGATTTAAAGGAGTGACGGTATGAATTCAAAATTGACCGTAAAATGGGAGCCAATATTATTATTATCAATGAACTATCTTGTATTAATTGCTGCATCTATCGTGTTTCGCCCCTTTTTAATTTTGAATAAGGTTATTTGTTAAAAATTACTTTTTCTTATGCGTTATTACCATGAATTTTGCAGCATGATGTATTGATATCTTTCATCATTTAAAAAAGTCATGACGCATGGTATTTTAAAATTTAATGCAGCTAATTTAAAGTTATATTGCACAGAATTTGGTGTAAGTAATGAGCTGATACATAAGTTTGATGCTAGCATATCTTAAGTTTCATTTACAGACATAATATAACCTTGAATAACACTTAATAATCGCCTCGCCCTTTTATGTCAGAAATACAACAATGGTTACTCGTATTGTTGTATAAGAAAAGTTAAGAAGATAATGTCAGATAAATAGTTAATTATGATAATAATAATAACAACAATGATTATTATCATTCATTGTTAGGGAAAATAAAACTTATTTACTCGTCTGAAATCAGCTAATGTGAAAGAAATGCCATAATAATAATATATATATATATATATATATATATAAATAATTAGCTATGAAAATAATGACAATATTTGTTGATCATGATTGTTACCTCGTTATTATAAGAATTTTACCGGATTGAAATATATAAGCTACCCCTGGATTAGATAAATGAAATGTAATTTAAATGAATTTAGTTAATATTTTCTGGATCTCTTTCATAATACAAATATTAGAACAAAGCAAAATTTGTTTGTAAGTTAACTGTATTTATTCTAATTTTATTTTGTGTGGTATCGGTATTAATTAATATACTAAACCGAAGCGATGAATCTATACACAGTTGGCAAAAAATTACACAGGTCAACAAAAAAACTTTTTTTTTTCGTTGCCAAGGAAATTCGTACGAATTTAGGGTATTTTTGGGTTGCTGAATTCCAAAATGAAAGTAGTTTTTCCGATTTGGCTCTAGTTCTTGAGATAATGAATACCCTCAATTAATAGGAAACGTAACCATAACGGGTGCATATGGGAAACTACCGGAACATTCTAGATGGTGAGACCGAATAAAATGCCATTATGTATTTCATGTGTTTACTTTTGTATGATTTGAGACAATTTCAATGCGATTTGTAAGTAGGCTCCGCCTGAACATTAAATTTTTTGCATTTTTACGTGTTTCAATGGGGTACGAATTATCTCATAAATTAGAGCCAATCTAGCAAAACCGATGTCATATTCGGAATCAGCAACACAAAGTTACCCCAAAATCACTCTAATATGATTGGCAATAAAATGAGTGGTGTTGACCAGTGTTATTTTTCAGGTTTTCTGCGAAGATATTGGCGTGCCCAATCTCTGCAGTATTTTTTTGAGACCCTTCTTCGTATAGTTTTATTAGAGTAGGTTGTCTTTTGGGTAATTATTATATTAACTCTTTCATGCCTGAGTTATGGAATTTTATTTCAAGGTTTTTCCTATTTAAGCCAAAATAATCTCTAACATTCAGATTGCAAAGCTCGTTTGTCAAGCTCATGTTGCCATAAGGCTACGGTCGGCGTTAAAGAAATCCTTGCTATTTGTCAGACACTACAGTTCTTCTTATATACATAATATATACGCTGTTTCCATTTACTAGTATATATATATATATATATATATATATATATATATATGTATGTATACAAGTAGAAACCTGATGTACCAGAAATGCGTCTACTGCATGAACGCTTCCAGAAGTTTTAAGATAAAACTAGTGGGGACCGCGAAACCGTACACAGCGGACCGTTGGCGGAACGCTGCGTAAAATGATCGCTGAAATTTTTTCCTACTCAGATCAACCTTAGATTAGTCTAACCTATCCCCCGCCTCGGGAATGTTTGTTTCTTTGTTTTTTTGTTTTTTTGCTTTTGTTTGTTTTTGTTTGTTTTTTTGTTTTTGTTTGCTTGTTTTTGTTTGTTTCCTTTTGTTTTTTGGTTTTGTTTTAAGCCTATAAATATCTCTCATGAAAGACCGTAAAGTCTTCTAATGGAATCCCAGGAGGAAATTCTTAAATTTATCCAATTCTGTCTCCATTTTTGCCATCATACTACTTGCATCCACGGTGAATTTTCGTAACACTACATGATTGGTTACTTGTTCCGTGGTACTTTCAGTACACGAACTTCCTACAGGTGATATCAGCAAAGTTATAAAGTATATTTTTAAATCTAAACACTATGAGGTTAGTGCACCACACACATAAATTACTCTCAGATTTGTATGATAAATAGTACGAAGAAGGCAAACGTAAAAAAAAAACCAGCTGATTTACAGCAACTTTTAACCCTTTAACGTCGGAAATGTTTATAGTGTTAAGTCTGAGTACGTGTATTTGAAAAGGAATGCATTTGATCCAGACGTCTGTAGAGGGCTAATATTAGGATAATTTGAAACGTTTGAAAGAATTAATTTATTCTCAACATCGGTTTCAAACGTAAATTTAAAGTTGAATTAAATTAAAATGAAAACTACTGAACGAATAAAATTATCATGGCAAATCTCTTTCACACTCCACACCTTGTAACTTAGCTATGGATATTCCCGAGCTACTCTGATAAATGAGGAGGTTGCAGTGACAAGCCCGTTGCACGTAATGTATTTCGCTTGACCCAGTTCGCCTTTTAAAGGGACTGTTTCAGTGCACGCCCTCTAAGTGACAACTAGAACCCAATAAAATCCCACTTTAGAGCTAAAATAACTCCTGTGAAGCTTAATTTCATTAATTAGCTTGTCCCATAGAAGGGTGACCGCTCTCAACCCTCCAACTATCGTCAATTGCGTTGATTTCTTGCCTTTCTAAAGTTTTTGCATCTATCCTTCATAGGAAGTCTTAAACACCTCTCTTCTCACAATCTTCTTTCAGACCGTCAACATGGGTTCAGCAAGGGACGCTCTACTGGTGATCTTCTTGCATATCTTTCTGACTTTTGGTCATCCTCTTTCGGGATTTTGGTGAAACTTTTGCTATTGCGCTAGACATATCAAAAGCTTTTGATAGTCAGGCACAAATCTTTAATTTCGAAACTGCCCTCTTTCGGTTTCTATCCTTTATCTGTGCCTTCCTGTGTAATTGCCTTTCTGGACGATCTATAGCTGCGGTTGTAGATGGCCACTGTTCTTCTCTTAAAGCTATTAACCCTTTCTGTCCCAAATTAGTTTTGAGCAAACTAAAAAAAATTTAACACTTAAAAATGTTAAAAACAGGTATGGAAACAAAAACGAAACTTTGTTTATAAATTTATTTAATTAATTACACTAGAAATTATATGATTCCATTGCCGCTATTAAGTAATAGGAGAAACTAATACAACTTTGGTACTTTGAATGAAACAAATAAAAACAATTTTTGTCCTTTGCTAAACTCAACGGTAGACCATACTATTTTGAATGGAATGCATTAAAACAGTTTTTGTCCTTCGTTAAACATAATGGTACATCACACTTTCTCCATTTTAAACGAGAGTAACCCTTCATATATGATAGTTTCTGCATCTCATTTTGGGTTCTAAATGCTCAGGGCAATGTCCAAAGCAATTCAGATGTTGCTATACAGTTAAGTGCTACATTCAAATGCCATAAGGGATCATTGAAGCTAATCTGAGGAAATTATGTGTACTTTTTGTTGATGATGCCAAATGGAATCGATGAGACAGAAAGAGTTAACATGGTGTTCCTCAGCGTTCTGTCCTATCACCCACTCTTTTCCTTTTATTTATCAATGATCTTTTAATTCGCACTTCCTGTCGTATTCACTCCTATGCCGATGATTCCAGTCTTCACTTCACTCGCTTCACAAAGCGTCCCTCTCAACAGTCACGCCATGATTCGCACAGGACGGCTCTGGTACACCTGACCTCTGATCTTTCTGCTATCTCCGATTGGGTCAGAATAAATCTAATGGCTTTCATTGCCTCAAAAACTCAGTTTCTTCATCTTCACACGACTATCCCCTTACCTTCAACAACACCCAACTCAATCCTTCCTCTTCTTTTAACATTCTTGGTGTTTCCTTTTCTAGTGATCTTTCTTGGAAAGATCACATATACTCATATACTCTCCGAAACACATTCTAAGAGGTTAGGTGTGCTGTACCGCCTCAGCAGTTTCTCCATCCTGTTCAGTTGCTCTCTCTGTGCAGGGGTCTTGTTCTCCCCTGTATAGAGTATGCTTCTCATGTGTGGGGTGGTTCAACCCACACAGCCATATTTGATCGGGTGGAATGAAAGGCTTTTCATCTCATCAATTCTCCGCCTCTTACTCACTGTGCTCAATCCCTCTCTCTTTGCCGCAATGTTGCCTCACTCCCTCTTTACTATCGCTATTATAACGGACACTGCTCTTCTGAACTTTCTAACTGCATGCCTCCTCCTTTAGGGAGAGCACGCAGCACTAGACTTTCGACACTTTCTCATTTTTTTCTTTTCTGTCCAACCCTCGCAAGGGTTAATCAGTATTTTCAATTTTTCATCAACTCAACCGGTGAACTCTGAAACAATGTTCCTCACGCCATCTTTCCCTCTGTCTATGACCTCCAATCTTTCAAACGCAGCGTATCCAGGCATCGCGAAAACCTTGAACCCTGATTTTGGCTCTCTTCTTCTTCTATGTGGCGCTTTTGTAGAGCATTCGCCCTTGGCTCCTCCTTCCTGCATAAAAAAAACAAGCGTCGAGTTCTAAAATGGCGTACATTTATAAAGAGCGACTTAACATAAAACTTACTATATTGTCCTTGACGAAATTACAGTTTGAAATTTTATTTACAAAATCCACATAATCCGTCGAAGAAATAACAAATTTTAGAAGATGACTACACTGTAAACAGTAAAGTTGCTGAAGAATTCAAATCAAAGTACCTAAATAGGATTTTTTTTACTGACGTTCCAATCTAAAAAGTTCTTAACAATAACCATAAAGGTTCTCAATTTGGTAAAGCTTCTTGGTAAATATGGTCAAACAAAGAGAAGCAGTAAATTCCGAGTTAGTGTCTATGAGCTCCCCAACTTGGAACCTAATTCTGAGAGGAACCCTTTTCTTTTGACCTATTTTGACGAGTAGTTAAAATTTCGTGTTATAGGGAACTTCACTGTTTACTCATACCAATTTACAGTACAAGATCAACTTCTAGCAGTATAGAATTAATGTTTGTAATGTTTTGTCACTTTCTGAATGTAAGGGGATCCTCAAATGTTTAGCAACTTTGGTAAATAAACTGCAAATCTATTCATTATCCTGAGGAGTGCATTGAAACATATCATGCATGTACGCAAACAAATTTTAATTCTATTTATGACGAAACTTTGCTTCAACAAGCTTTGCTGCAATAAAGTAGTCTTTTCTCTCTCTCTCTCTCTCTCTCTCTCTCTCTCTTCTCTCTCTCTCTCGCATACCGAGTGGGCCAAAAAACTATTACCCTGATTTTGAACAACATAATTTTACCTTTATCAAATGTTATTTGTACAATCAAAATATGCCATTATTTTGTAATTCGTCGTTATACAGACACGAGTAGAAAATCTTTCTGTTTCTATACAGTTACCTAATTGAGTCCAAGATTATGCGGAATGTGCCCTCCTCCATTATCACTGCACGCTTGCAACCTTGACTTCTCCCTTATCGACGGCAGTACCGCATCAAGGATTTTTTCTTGGTAATAAGCAGCAGTGATTTTGGCATTTTGATCAACAAAAACAATCTCTGACTTCCCTAACTTTGAAATAAAGATGGAAACCATGACTTTTTGAGAAAAATGCGGACGTTCCCTTCAAAGTCGATCTAGACTGATAGATTTTTTGTCCTGTCTTCCATAAACTCGGTCATTTTGCGTATTTATTGTTGAAGCAACCGCAAAGGTCTTCTCGTCGCTGAACCATATTTTCGACACTTCTCTGTCTGGGAATCGATCTAACAGAGCACGACATTTTTCAACTCTTGCTTGCTTATTTGATGCAGAGAGCTTATGAACTTCGACTCTTAAAACATTTAAGACCCAGCTCAGTTTTCACTATACGACGAACACTAAAGTGAGAAATACCAGTAGTTTTTTAAATTTCTCTAACGGACTTGTGGGTGTTAGCCCGTTGGGCCGTTCTTTTTGACTGCATATCATGGATGAAACCGTGTCAATATTTCCCTCAGTACGTAATGTTTTTGGCCTTCCACTGCCTTCTTTTCGTTTGGTCGACCCTGTGATATCGATTTTCTTTATGAGATATTGAAGTCCAGGTATCGTCCATCGTTTATTTGAAAACTCTTTCTTCATCCGTTTTGCATCCCAGTGTTTCTCCTTTGGCAGGTTCAATATTAATGTTTCATCTTCCAAAGAGTACTTCATTATGTTATAACTTGTTCACCAACTATAGCAGAATGATGGTCTGAAATGAAAAAGGAAATAAATTAATTATTTTGCGTAAAAATTAGGAAAATTAATTATTTATGGAGAAACTGACTGTCATCCAAAAGTATCAGTTGCTGACTTTGACCGCCTTTCAATTGAACACTATATTCTGATACCTCCCTCAAGTTGTGAGCCTGTACCTCTACTCCTGGGGCGTTGAATCTAGATTCAAAGCCAGCGTTTGAAAGAGTAAAAGTATGGGTACAACATACGGCCTCGGCAGTAAAATCAATATAGAGGGTAAACCACAATATTTTTTCAAAAGTTGGGTAATGGTTTTTTTGGCCCACTCTACATATATAGATTAGTGTTTCTACACACAATTAGTAATAAGCATTTAATTAATTAAATCTTTTTCAGAACAAAGGACAAAGTAAATCCTTCTAAATTTTTTTATTAAATATGGTATTAAAGTATGATAACAGTATTATTGCACAAGTGATTGGTTATATAGATTGAATTATAATCTAAGTAAAAACAAAAGTGTTTATTTAGGAAATTGTTCTTCATCACTTCAAACAACATCACTGATGTTGTTTACCGGACTTAATGGAGATTCGAAAATATCGAATCGGAGCCCAAGCTAACGAATCAGATCGAATCCTCTCTCCCGATTCGAAATCAAATCGAATTTCGAAGCTTCGCAGTGCCCTAATATATATACACTATCTATCTATCTATCTATCTACATATATATATATATATATATATATATATATATATATATTTAGGGTGGTCCAAAAAATAAAATTTTGTAATTTTTTACCTCCACATGGCTGCTCCTGTTCCTATATCTATCAAACATCTCCATGTTTAATTTCAGCCTAATTGAATGATATTTACTGGTCGTTATGAATTTCATTTTACTACTCATTTTCTGGTAGATTGATCTTCTGGGTTAAAATTTTAAAAAACCAGGGCAAATAGTAGTTTATTTGTTTGAAAACAGATTAAATCTCAAAGAAAATAGCTTATTTTTTTAGAAAACAGAATAACTCTTAAAGAAAACAGATTAATTTTTAAAGAACAAAAATGATATGTTTGATAGAAAATTACATTTATCATTCGTTTATAATATACATCATTACTTAGATTAACGCTTCATCACTGACTCCTTCGAAGACGCTAAGTAGTCTTGGCGATGTTTTGCGACTAATCGGAGGATGAATTGTTTGTTCTTCATCCTTCGTCAAATCTGTATTATATGCCTTGATAAGGGCGATACCCCTCTCCGCAGAATCATTGACAATTTTAGGTTGATCGCTATGCGTCGAAACTCTTGAAAGCAATCATCCTCCGTCCAGGAATTGGGATCGGTCCTCAGGAAGGTATCCTCCGCTGCCTTCCTTCCTTCTTTCTTTAACAGATTCAAGATTCCCAGGGTCCTTTTGGTGAACATTTCATACAAATTCAAATCTTCAATGTTTCCTTCAAGCTTCAATCGACGAGTAACAGTGGTATTCTCGTTACGTTGGAGGTTTACGACCATCTTCCATTTGGTCTCGGCATCGACTCTAGGATCGAAGAATGCAAGGCCGATGAGATGCTCTCCAAGATACCACAGGTGCCGTTGAAGAGCTGTGGATGCTGCTTTGGAAATGGTTTGATTTGGGTACGTTTGCAAGATTTTAAGAAGCAGAATATCGTTGAAAGGAGCGTTGATTCCGACGGGGGCCTCGTTCCAAAAACGAGCGTAGACCAAGGCGATAAACAGAGAGAGCTCGGTGATATTCTCCGTCTCACGTGCTGTCAGCTGTAGTTGATGCTTGAACAGATAGGTTTTGAGGACGTAGATGGCCTTGGCCATCCAGCGTTCATGGTGAGTTGGTCCTGGAGCACAGACCTTGACTTCTTTCTCATCACGACACCCGAGGAAGGTGAGGCAGAGTCGTAGCAATTCCTCGTAGTCATCACGTGATTGTTTAGACTCCAGTGCCTTTGTGAAGTACTGGATCACTTCCTCTCGAAGCTGGAACATCTTTGGATCTATGAATAGGTTGTTTGAAGCCTTCATGAAGGGATCCTTCTGAAGTGATGGCCATTTTTTTTTAAAACGTTTAAAGAGAGTCATTTCCGGGCCACCTGTGGGTCTAAGAAGTGCGTTGCAGGTGTTTGACAAGACGACTTCAAGGATATGATGTCGACAAGCGATCCAGACAAGTTCCCTCCCTACTGCTTTTTCAATCTTGGTACAGGCTCCCCTGTGAAGGCCAGTTTTAGACGCAGTTGTGTCAGATACGAGACTTTGGATCTCACCGCGAAGATTCCATCATCAATCGTCGAAATGCAAGCCTTGGCCTGTTCTTCTTCTGTAGCTCGTTGTATTTTTGGCACGGCTAGGAGTTTTTCCATCCCATTTCCCGTGACGATTACCGCGGTTCGTTCGGCTGTTTTCTTTGCGCCGCCGATGTCGGGAAGTAGTTTCCCATCCCAGTGAAGAGGATGGGGACCTTCGACACGACGGAAAACGAAGCTTGATCCTCTTGGGCAGCTGCCTGCCTTGCTTGCCTTCTTGAACGACGGATGATGCTGCGTGAGAGAGTCATTGTAGAAATACCATAGCCCAGGGCTTGAGCGACTGATCCAGCAACGAAGACTGCTCCTCGATCGGGAATGTTGACGTGATCAAGAGCAGCAACCACATCTGGTGATGTGAAGATATTGTTTCCTTTCGGAGGATGAGAGTGTACATTTGCTCTTCCGGTCGAAGTCGACGGATGATAATCATTGTCTTCAGCGTTGAATTCTTCAGAGGATGAAGTGGATGTGTTGGATAATGGAAGATCAGCAGCTGCAGCCTGGAATGCAGCCTCTCTTTCTTTGTACCATAGAGCTTTGTCAGCACCTTTCTCCTGTCGACATCTCTTGCGGTATTCCTTGGCAAAATTAATCTTTGAGGGCCTGCCATACTGCAGGAAAAGACGTCTTCTCGTTGCATCATCAGGAATTGGCGGTCTTCTTCGTTGTCTATCACCTTCAAGGCGTCCTTCGAGGCAACGTCGAAAAGCTCTGAGAGAGACTCTTGGAACATGCTCTCTTTCATCTGCAGCTTTGTACCTACGTCTTGCGGTTTTTCTTCAACGCAAGGAACTCTTCGTACAGCTTTGACAGCTTCCTAACGCAGGAATCGACTCGCTGTGTAGGAATCCTTGCTCTCTGCCATACTTGCAGGGCCTCTTTGCAGGCCAAGTGGCAGCTCTCTTTCAAGGTCTTGGACTGTTCATGGTGGTGAAACTGAACCAAACGAAGCACATCACCACATGTGGGGTAGCCTTGCAGTTGATAACTCGTTGCTGGGCTTTCCTAGAACCCACGTTTCTGCAGATGAGTGAGGACTTCTAGTCATAACCTGAAAAATGAGAGAAAATAATGCATTAACCGTTTAGCACCAAAGCACAATTATATAAGTGTTAAAGTAAAAAATTGCAAAGTCAAAATAAATAAGGTAAAAAAATTGGTTACAGTGGTTAGTGGTTGATGGGTAGGAAGATAGCCAAATTTTAAAAAATATTTAAGAATAAGTAAATAATAAACTTCAAGAGACATAAGATATATACTTTACAATTTTAATCATTTAATTTAATAGCAACATCCTTTCCAGTTATAAATTTGCATATAAAGAACATAATTATATATATATATATATATATATATATATATATATACTGAATAAATATAATACATATGAATTAATACTTAATATATATGAATTAATAATTATATATATGAATTAATAATTAATATATATGAATTAATACTTACATGAGATACTCTTCCTAAGCTCTTGAAGTTCGAACGAACTTAAAACCGTCCTCTATGAGTAAATGATTTGTCTGATTCACAAACAACATTATACAAGAAATCGAAGAATTGACCCATCCTCTGAAAGGTGGGCGGAGTCAATGTGGCGTGACTGCCGCGTCCTCTAAAAATGGAGGGGGTAGAAAATGATTAGCTAATTAATTAATTAAAAATGTGAAAACCATAGCGACCTTTTATTATGTACTGAATCGACAGATATTTTGCACAAAATCATTTCACATCTAAAGGAATAAAAGCAGCCATGTGGAGAGCATCTAATACACTATTTCAGAAATGAAGCCTGATATGTATATATATATATATATATATATATATATATAAATATATATATATATATATGGAAGATGTACAATGGAAGATATATATGGAAGATCAGCAGCTGCAGCCTGGAATGCAGCCTCTCTTTCTTTGTACCTTAGAGCTTTGTCGCACCTTTCTCCTGTCGACATCTCTTGCGGTATTCCTTGGCAAAATTAATCTTGTGAGGGCCTGCCATACTGCAGGTAAAGACGTCTTCTCGTTGCATCATCAGGAATTGGCGGATCTTCTTCGTTGTCTATCACCTTCAAGGCGTCCTTCGAGGCAACGTCGAAAAGCTCTGAGAGAGACTCTTGGAACATGCTCTCTTTCATCTGCAGCTTTGTACCTACGTCTTGCGGTTTTTCTTCAACGCAAGGAACTCTTCGTACAGATTTGACAGCTTCCTAACGCAGGAATCGACTCGCTGTGTAGGAATCCTTGCTCTCTGCCATACTTGCAGGGCCTCTTTGCAGGCCAAGTGGCAGCTCTCTTTCAAGGTCTTGGACTGTTCATGGTGGTGAAACTGAACCAAACGAAGCACATCACCACATGTGGGGTAGCCTTGCAGTTGATAACTCGTTGCTGGGCTTTCCTAGAACCCACGTTTCTGCAGATGAGCGAGAACTTCTAGTCATAACCTGAAAAATGAGAGAAAATAATGCATTAACCGTTTAGCACCAAAGCAAAATTATATAAGTGTTAAAGTAAAAAATTGCAAAGTCAAAATAAATAAGGTAAAAAAATTGGTTACAGTGGTTAGTGGTTGATGGGTAGGAAGATAGCCAAATTTTTAAAAATATATTTAAGAATAAGTAAATAATAAACTTCAAGAGACATAAGATATATACTTTACAATTTTAATCATTTAATTTAATAGCAACATCCTTTCCAGTTATAAATTTGCATATAAAGAACATAATATATATATATATATATATATATATATATATATATATATATATATATATATACTGAATAAATATAATACATATGAATTAATACTTAATATATATGAATTAATAATTATATATATGAATTAATAATTAATATATATGAATTAATACTTACATGAGATACTCTTCCTAAGCTCTTGAAGTTCGAACGAACTTAAAACCGTCCTCTATGAGTAAATGATTTGTCTGATTAACAAACAACATTATACAGAAATCGAAGAATTGCCCCATCCTCTGAAAGGTGGGCGGAGTCAATGTGGCGTGACTGCCGCGTCCTCTAAAAATGGAGCGGGTAGAAAATGATTAGCTAATTAACTAATTAAAAACGTGAAAACCATAGCGACCTTTTATTATGTACTGAATCGACAGATATTTGCACAAAATCATTTCACATCTAAAGGAATAAAAGCAGCCATGTGGAGAGCATCTAATACACTATTTCAGAAATGAAGCCTGATATGTATATATATATATATATTATATATATATATTATATATATATATATATATATGGAAGATGTATAATGGAAGATATATAATGGAAGATCAGCAGCTGCAGCCTGGAATGCAGCCTCTCTTTCTTTGTACCTTAGAGCTTTGTCAGCACCTTTCTCCTGTCGACATCTCTTGCGGTATTCCTTGGCAAAATTAATCTTGTGAGGGCCTGCCATACTGCAGGAAAAGACGTCTTCTCGTTGCATCATCAGGAATTGGCGGTCTTCTTCGTTGTCTATCACCTTCAAGGCGTCCTTCGAGGCAACGTCGAAAAGCTCTGAGAGAGACTCTTGGAACATGCTCTCTTTCATCTGCAGCTTTGTACCTACGTCTTGCGGTTTTTCTTCAACGCAAGGAACTCTTCGTACAGCTTTGACAGCTTCCTAACGCAGGAATCGACTCGCTGTGTAGGAATCCTTGCTCTCTGCCATACTTGCAGGGCCTCTTTGCAGGCCAAGTGGCAGCTCTCTTTCAAGGTCTTGGACTGTTCATGGTGGTGAAACTGAACCAAACGAAGCACATCACCACATGTGGGGTAGCCTTGCAGTTGATAACTCGTTGCTGGGCTTTCCTAGAAACCACGTTTCTGCAGATGAGCGAGGACTTCTAGTCATAACCTGAAAAATGAGAGAAAATAATGCATTAACCGTTTAGCACCAAAGCACAATTATATAAGTGTTAAAGTAAAAAATTGCAAAGTCAAAATAAATAAGGTACAAAAATTGGTTACAGTGGTTAGTGGTTGATGGGTAGGAAGATAGCCAAATTTTTAAAAATATATTTAAGAATAAGTAAATAATAAACTTCAAGAGACATAAGATATATACTTTACAATTTTAATCATTTAATTTAATAGCAACATCCTTTCCAGTTATAAATTTGCATATAAAGAACATAATTATATATATATATATATATAATATATATATATATATATATATACTGAATAAATATAATACATATGAATTAATACTTAATATATATGAATTAATAATTATATATATGAATTAATAATTAATATATATGAATTAATACTTACATGAGATACTCTTCCTAAGCTCTTGAAGTTCGAACGAACTTAAAACCGTCCTCTATGAGTAAATGATTTGTCTGATTAACAAACAACATTATACAAGAAATCGAAGAATTGCCCCATCCTCTGAAAGGTGGGCGGAGTCAATGTGGCGTGACTGCCGCGTCCTCTAAAAATGGAGCAGGTAGAAAATAATTAGCTAATTAATTAATTAAAAATGTGAAAACCATAGCGACCTTTTATTATGTACTGAATCGACAGATATTTTGCACAAAATCATTTCACATCTAAAGGAATAAAAGCAGCCATGTGGAGAGCATCTAATACACTATTTCAGAAATGAAGCCTGATATATATATATATATATAATATATATATATATATATATATATATATATATATTATATATATATACATGGAAGATGCATAATGGAAGATATATAATGGAAGATCAGCAGCTGCAGCCTGGAATGTAGCCTCTCTTTCTTTGTACCTTAGAGCTTTGTCAGCACCTTTCTCCTGTCGACATCTCTTGCGGTATTCCTTGGCAAAATTAATCTTGTGAGGGCCTGCCATACTGCAGGAAAAGACGTCTTCTCGTTGCCTCATCAGGAATTGGCGGTCTTCTTCGTTGTCTATCACCTTCAAGGCGTCCTTCGAGGCAACGTCGAAAAGCTCTGAGAGAGACTCTTGGAACATGCTCTCTTTCATCTGCAGCTTTGTACCTACGTCTTGCGGTTTTTCTTCAACGCAAGGAACTCTTCGTACAGCTTTGACAGCTTCCTAACGCAGGAATCGACTCGCTGTGTAGGAATCCTTGCTCTCTGCCATACTTGCAGGGCCTCTTTGCAAGCCAAGTGGCAGCTCTCTTTCAAGGTCTTGGACTGTTCATGGTGGTGAAACTGAACCAAACGAAGCCCATCACCACATGTGGGGTAGCCTTGCAGTTGATAACTCGTTGCTGGGCTTTCCTAGAACCCACGTTTCTGCAGATGAGCGAGGACTTCTAGTCATAACCTGAAAAATGAGAGAAAATAATGCATTAACCGTTTAGCACCAAAGCACAATTATATAAGTGTTAAAGTAAAAAATTGCAGTCAAAATAAATAAGGTTAAAAAATTGGTTACAGTGGTTAGTGGTTGATGGGTAGGAAGATAGCCAAATTTTTAAAAATATATTTAAGAATTAGTAAATAATAAACTTCAAGAGACATAAGATATATACTTTACAATTTTAATCATTTAATTTAATAGCAACATCCTTTCTAGTTATAAATTTGCATATAAAGAACATAATATATATATATATATATATACTGAATAAATATAATACATATGAATTAATACTTAATATATATGAATTAATAATTATATATATGAATTAATAATTAATATATATGAATTAATACTTACATGAGATACTCTTCCTAAGCTCTTGAAGTTCGAACGAACTTAAAACCGTCCTCTATGAGTAAATGATTTGTCTGATTCACAAACAACATTATACAAGAAATCGAAGAATTGCCCCATCCTCTGAAAGGTGGGCGGAGTCAATGTGGCGTGACTGCCGCGTCCTCTAAAAATGGAGCGGGTAGAAAATGATTAGCTAATTAATTAATTAAAAATGTGAAAACCATAGCGACCTTTTATTATGTACTGAATCGACAGATATTTTGCACAAAATCATTTCACATCTAAAGGAATAAAAGCAGCCATGTGGAGAGCATCTAATACACTATTTCAGAAATGAAGCCTGATATGTATATATATATATACAGGGTGTACATAAAATCAGGATCGATTTTTGTGAAATAATTATTTTTTTCTATTTTTCTTTTCAGAAGCCCTTAGAATGAATACAGAAGAGCGTGTGGCAATAGTAATTTGGCGAATCGAGGGAAAGAAATACAATGACATCAGAGAGAAGTTTAGAAGGAGATTTCATAAGCCGGGGCCAATAGACAAGACAATACGAAAATTGGTGAACAAATTTAAAAGAACGGGATCTGTAAATGATGAAGCAAGGTCAGGACGACCGTGTATGTCAGATCTTACCGTGAATGCAGTACGCGGAATTATCACTGAGGAGCCACGTACGTCCGTTCGTGCTGCATCACACAGACTCGGCCTCCCGACGTCATCTGTGCACAAAATTCTGAAAGTTAATTTGCAGAAGAAATGCCATCATTTGCAGGTTTTACATGATTTACATGAGGAAGATTTCCCTCGACGAAGTGCTGTGTGTGCTGATCTCGTAGAACAAATCTGGAGTGATAATTTAATGGATAACATTCTCTTTAGTGATGAAGCCACTTTCCATACGTGTGGAAAAGTAAATCGCCATAACTGTCGAATTTGGGCAGATGAAAGACCGAATGATTTCGTCCAAAATTGGGAAAGAGACTCACCTAAAGTTAATGTCTGGATGGGTTTAACAAAATCTAAGGTTTATGGTCCTTTTTTCTTTGCTGAAGCTACAGTTACGGGGCTTATTTATCTGTACATGTTGCAGCAATTCCTTGAACCTCAGCTGATTGGGGATAGGATTGTTAGTACAGTCGTCTATCAACATGATGGTGCTCCTTGTCACTATGCCAAAATTGTTCAGGATTATCTAAATGGACGTTTTCCAAATCGTTGGATCGGACGCGGAAGCAACAGACCTTGGCCAGCGAGATCACCAGATTTAACCCCCTTTAGATTTCTTTGCATGGGGCTTTATCAAATCGCACGTCTATCAGACGAAGATTACGAGTCTTGAAAACTTACGTACACGTATACGAACTGCTGCAGATAACATAACCCCGCAAATGCTCCAGAATGTGTTTAGAAATGCTGCGGAACGATTTGAGCTATGCAGGGATACTGATGGGCGTCACGTAGAATCCTACTCTTAATTATTTAATAAATGTTACCACTTTATCATTTTATGATTGAATTCCATATAATTTCCAAGTGCTTCACAAAAATAGATCCTGACTTTATGTACACCCTGTACATTTCAACTGCAAAGAACACGCAGTATAATTAACGTAAAGAACGACGCTTGTATAGGAGAACATTCCGCGCAAGATGAGGAGGGAGAACGAACAAATGAAAAAATGAGGTAACCACCCGGGAATCGAACCCGGGATCTTCCGATTGCAGGTCAGATATGATAACCACTACACCATGGTCCTCACTCGATCAGAAGTCGTAATTTTCCTACATACGCGCAGAAACCAATGCCCCAAGGGGGGCACCTCCCGCATGCCGCACCTATATATACATTTCAACTGCAAAGAACACGCAGTATAATTAACGTAAAGAACGACGCTTGTATAGGAGAACATTCCGCGCAAGTTGAGGAGGGAGAACGAACAAATGAAAAAATGAGGTAACCACCCGGGAATCGAACCCGGGATCTTCCGATTGCAGGTCAGATATGATAACCACTACACCATGGTCCTCACTCGATCAGAAGTCGTAATTCTCCTACATACACGCAGAAACCAATGCGGAATGTTCTCCTATACAAGCGTCGTTCTTTACGTTAATTATACTGCGTGTGCTTTGCAGTTGAAATGTATATATAGGTGCGGCATGCGGGAGGTGCCCCCCTCGGGGCATTGGTTTCTGCGCGTATGTAGGAGAATACGACTTCTGATAGAGTGATGACCATGGTGTAGTGGTTATCATATCTGACCGGCAATCGGAAGATCCCGGGTTCGATTCCCGGGTGGTTACCTCATTTTTTCATTTGTTCGTTCTCCCTCCTCATCTTGCGCGGAATGTTCTCCTATACAAGCGTCGTTCTTTACGTTAATTATATTGCGTGTTCTTTGCAGTTGAAATGTATATATAGGTGCGGCATGCGGGAGGTGCCCCCCTCGGGGCATTGGTTTCTGCGCGTATGTAGGAGAATTACGACTTCTGATCGAGTGAGGACCATGGTGTAGTGGTTATCATATCTGACCGGCAATCGGAAGATCCCGGGTTCGATTCCAGGGTGGTTACCTCATTTTTTCATTTGTTCGTTCTCCCTCCTCCTCTTGCGCGGAATGTTCTCCTATACAAGCGTCGTTCTTTACGATAGATAGATATATAGGGGGGGGCCAAAAGTCAACCGACAGTTATTCATTAATAGTTTACTTTCAACTGTCGGGTG
Organism: Bathynomus jamesi; assembly: GCA_023014485.1. Taxonomy (NCBI): domain Eukaryota; kingdom Metazoa; phylum Arthropoda; class Malacostraca; order Isopoda; family Cirolanidae; genus Bathynomus; species Bathynomus jamesi. The sequence continues at coordinate 1,625,402 of JAJOZX010000169.1, read as the reverse complement.
ACTTTTGCCCCCCCCCCCTGTATATATATATGTAACAGTTTTTTTGCGCACACCTACAGGTCGCTACAATTGGTGTAGAACAATGCGGTTTTCACCATTCGATGCGTCTTTTTATTGTGCAGTGCCCATGCTAAAAAAAGATTCCCTAACGTAATTCCTTCCCCCCTTTTAGGGGTACAATTCTTCCCATGCCTGTACACGCATTTTTTTAATTTTTCATTTTTAATCATAATTTTGGCACAAAATAAGTCAATATTTACTAAACATTTAATATCATTCGATTCACAAAAGATTTATTTATCGATTCAATTTAAAAAAAATATATATTTTTAAAATTCATAAAGAACTTTTTGCAAAAACTAAACAAACATGCATTTTTAAAATTCAATGATTTTTATACAAAATATTTTGATATTTTTAAAATTCAATGATTTTTATACAAAATATTTTGATATTTGTTATAATTTTAACATTTTTCGATTCACAAAAGATTTCTTTATCGATTCAATACAAAAAATTACAAAATTAAAACGGGTAATTTAAATAAACACGAGTTTAAAGTTAAACGAGCCACACTCGAAATTATTTACCGTGACTTTTGTGCGTTTTATTACTGTGGCTTTTGTACAAATAATTATACGTAAACGCAAACAATTTGATAGGATATTGATTTATCATACTATTTTTTAGTTGTCATAGAAATACGTTAATTAAGTTATCTGATTAGATGCGCTTTTATAGTTGAAGATCATTTTTAGAAAATTATTAATTTTCCCCACTTTAAAATATTACAAAATTTCTATTAGGTATCCTAATATCATTATGCTTGTCGCTGTAAGTAAGAAAATAGCAATTAAATAATTAATTTTAAAACATTAAATGACGTCATCAAGATCATTACGAAACCTATGGTAAAATTATTGAATACCCGGTTAGGTTCAATGAATGCCAGGTTAGGTCATCTGTACGCCCTTGACGATTGGTTAGGTTAAGTCGTGATATTTTCGTTGGCTTTAACCAATCGTCAAGGGTGTACAATTAACCTAACCGGGCATTCAATTAACGTACCCGGGCATTCAATTAATCTAATCGGGCATTCAGTTGACCTAACCGGCCATTTAATTAACCTAATCGGGCATTCAGTTGACCTAACCTGCCATTCAATTAACCTAACCGGGCCTTCAGTTTACCTAACCGGGCATATATATATATATATATATATATATATATATATATTATACATATATAGCGTTCAACATCCACCCCGGCAACGCCGGGTCGCTCCGCTATTATTAAATACCCGGTTAGGTTCATTGAATGCAAGGTTAGGTCATCTGTACGCCCTTGACGATTGGTTAGGTTAAGTTGTGATATTTTCGCTGGCTTTAACGAAAATATCATGACTTAACCTAACCAATCGTCAAGGGTGTACAATTAACCTAACCGGGCATTCAATTAACGTACCCGGGCATTCAATTAATCTAATCGGGCATTCAGTTGACCTAACCGGCCATTTAATTAACCTAATCGGGCATTCAGTTGACCTAACTGGGCATTCAATTAACCTAACTGGGCATTCAGTTTACTTAACAGGGCATATATATATATATATATCTATGCAACATCCCACTGTAGCCTCATTAAATGAAGTAATTAATCCGTCAATATACACATTAAAAAGCATAGGGGAGAACAAGGAGCCTTGTCTCACCCCGCAAGAGGAGCCAAAACATTTGGATAGTACTGTACATTGCCCCACCTGAGGATGTCATTAGACGAAAGCGCTTGAGCACCCCTTTGTGTTTCTTTTTTCCTTCGTGGTTTTATTCATCATATATATATATATATAGCGTTCAACATCCACCCCGGCAACGCTATTGATGCACTCGAAACAATGAAAACTATGATTTGGCGGGCCGCAGGGCCCCCAGTTACTGTCGGTTCAGTTATCTGGTCAGTAAAACTATAGAAATGAACGCAGTCATGAAAATCTTAAGCTTCAAATCCGAGCTCATTGTATTAAGATTTGTGAAGCTTTAGATTTTCATGGCTGCGTTCTTTTCTGTAGTTTTATTGAATGAATAATTGGTTTGCCAGTAACTGGAAGGCCGCAGGCACCCCATTTACTGAGGCCCAAAGTGAGAGGAATAGGAATGATATCCAGATAAAGGGCTACTGATTGTCAAAATAAAATACGCCGTAGGCCCACAATCCAGCCGAAGCACCGCAGATCGAGCAAAATCGGCGCGTAGCGCCGACCTTTTGCTAGTTTCCAACTATTTTTAAATTTTAGCCCAAATTTGGGACCACCCTAATATATGAAAATGAAAATGAGAAAATTCATTGGCAGAGTATAGTCCATATGACAAATATTATTAATACAATGAGAGTTCGCATACTAAGGATAAAAATATATACAATTGATTAGAAATAATACAGTAATGTCGAGGTTAAGTGGAGCTACAGACAAACGTTTTCGTACCAAGAAGTCCATAGCTTAGAAGATAAATGGCAGGACTCATGGATAATCGGGTTGGTTGATTTTTTAATTCTTTGCGTTAGACTGTATTGAGCACGTCTTGTTACCTCAAGGAAGCTCGGGACATTGCGGGTAGAAAACTTTTACGAAGCTGAGCATCTCGGGGGTAGTTTATGTAAGAGTCTAAAAGGCCTGTTGTACAGCAAATTTAGAGTTCTGCCAGAACCTTTTTTATAATTCATCCAGAGTTGCTGTCCGTATATATTAGTGCAGAAAGTACGAAAGAGAGTGTCTTTAGCCTCACTTATACCGAACCGAAAGTTCCTCATAGTCATATTCGCTTTAGCACAAAGGCTTCGAGATTGTTTTCTTATATCCGAGTTATCACTCAAGGAGCTGGTAATAGTTTGACCCAAATACTTAAACTCTTGTACTTCCTCAGTTACTTCACCTCTCATTTTAAACCTAATGTCAACTGGCTGATTATAGCTTTTAGAATGAAATTGCATAACCTTAGTTTTTGTAACATTAAAAAGAATATCATGTTTCTGCGAATACATTTCGCAAACTTTTAGTAGCCGATCCAGATCTTTAACAGAGGGACTTATTAACACCATATCATCGGTATAAACCAAGTTATTTATCCTTGTGTTATCTATGCAACATCCCACTGTAGCCTCATTAAATGAAGTAATTAATCCGTCAATATACACATTAAAAAGCATAGGGGAGAACAAGGAGCCTTGTCTCACCCCGCAAGAGGAGCCAAAACATTTGGATAGTACTGTACATTGCCCCACCTAATGGTAAAAGATTGGTGAGAATACCAAAATTTCAATAAATTTAATATGTACATGGGAACCTTCCTGTCTTCTAGTTTTTTAAATAAAATATTTGGTTCACTCTATCATATGCCTTACTTATATCTAGGAAACAGCTATAAATAGTTGAATTACTGTCAATGTATTTAGATATTGTTTCTTTAAGTACATAGATACACAGGTCAGTTGAGTGGGACCTTTTAAAACCAAAATGATTAGATGTCCATAAGTAATCATTTAATCGGTGTAACCAGAGTTTTTCTAGTAGTTTCGAAAAGCAAGAAGCGACAGCAATAGGCCTGTAATTATTCCTGGAGAGAATGTCTCCATATTTATTTTTGACCAGGGGCAAGATATATACCCTCATGAACTCTGCAGGGATAGGGCTATGAGCAAGCATGGCTGATAAGAGCAATGATATATGCAGACATACTACGTCATTGGCATATTTTAAGTGCTCATTCGATAGGTCATCTACCCCTGATGCAGAACCAGTCTTTAACTCTTTAATTAACCTCTTTACTTCAGGAACTGATATCAAAATATTTTCCTTTGTCCCTCCCACAGACGTTTCGCTGCAATCTCTCTTAAGATTATCCCTAATCACACTGTTAAGAATGTTAGAGTCGTGGTTTTTCCACAGCTTTGCAATTTCATTCTCCCCCGACACCCCATCGATTGTCGGAGAGAGGACACTTTTGACACCCGTTTGATTCTTAACAAATTTCCAAAATTTGTTATTATCGTTATTTATGCAAGCTTCACAGGCTTTTGATGCTCGAATAGACTCTTCTTCCTGTTTACATCTCCTTATGGCCGCCTTATACTGACCCCTACTTCTACACATATTCATGTATACTGGTCTAATCTGGGTCGACCATGAATGCACCACAAATCATAGGCGTCTTTCGATTCCCTCTTCAGGGGTGCAATAAAATCATTCCATCCAGGAATAATCTTAGTATGATAGTTGTAAGATTTAATCAGGGGGCTTCCTGCTTCTCTTAACAGGGATACTATCTTACTATAATACCTATCTATGAGTTTACAGTGAGAATCATTTGAGCAAAGTTTATTACAGGCAAGATGCAAAATTTCTAAATTATTAAAGAGGTGACCTGTTCTGTCTTCGTATTCTATTCTCTGTTGCATATTAACATTGGACCAATCGACGCGATTATTCTTACTTATTGAATTCTTGTTATGTCGTGTTGCACATAAATTGGTAAAATTAATTAATAGTTCTATGGTCTATGATCAGAAAGAGAAAATCATGCAGAATATGAACGCTAACAATTTGATACTTTAGGTTATTACTAGTGAGACAATGATCAATCCACCTGGTTACTCCTAATACATTTACACCACTTATACTTAATCTGGCCGACTCGCACATGTTACCCAATTCTATCATACAAAGAATTCCGAGTTCACGCGCCTTTAAAGTCCCCCATTATTATACAGTAAGAATATTTGGGGTTATCTGATAATGACTTAATTTTATACAACAAATCAATGTATTCATCTAGATGACTGCCGTTGCTGGATGGTAAATAGCAGTTTACAATTAATTTGCAATCATTGTTCACTTGTAATTCACTGCCTAACAACCTTACATTATAGCTTGTTAAAAAATTTACGTTTTGACAAATTTTTCCTTATTAAGAAAGCAGCACCACCAAAAGGCCTACCGTACATTAATTCATCTGACAAGTCTACTGCTGATGACGCATGGTAGATAAAGTCATCATGGATGGTAGAGAGGAATTTTAGCTCTTGCTTAGGTAGCCAGTGCTCTTCCATGAGTATCAAATCTGCACTGTCACAGATTTTATGAACATCTACAATTGAATTCTTCACTAACCTTACGTTATATAAGACTATTTTCAACAAGTTATCCGCCATGACTGATAGAAAATTTATTGTTAGTATGGTTATTATTATTATACACAGTACAAATTTCAGGCATTACCGTTAGGACGCCTATTATTATTTTTATTATTATTATTCTCCTTGTTATCAAATCTCCTGGAAAAGTGAATAAACTCCTTAACAACAGTATCTTCTCGCCACTGACTCATATTGTTCGGGTTGAAATGCGAATTTACACCTTTAATTATTACTTTAAATGAGTTATAATACGGAAATTTTGTGTTAATTAACTAACAATATACTGTGTTCACCACAGACCTCTTCCATTATGTGTCGAATATCGCTTCCCTCGTTCGAGAGCTGAATTCGTGACACAAAGAGGGTGAGATTCCTCACCGGTCGCCTTGCCTTGCAGCGCTGACAGGTTGAGGAACCCTCCGTGGAGAGCGCCTGTTAACTGTGACCCACCCGTCCTCTTCCCTCAATCTCCCTGAGACAGGGTTCTCCTGCCTTGGGGATGGGTAGCACGACCTTGGGTGGGTAGGAGGCCCCTCCCATACTCTGTGGCTTGGTGAGGGTCTGTTAACGGTGTTTATATCCTGGCGGACGCGCGTGCCCCTCCTTCTTCGGTGGGATTGGGGGAAAACTGAACGCCGAGCGAGGCGTTTGAGTAATCGAACGCCTCTCACCTTCAGTGGAAGGTAAGGAAGAGGGCAGTGATACCTCGTCTCTTGGCATTGGACAGTCCCTATTCCTCATTGTGAAATCGGGAGCAGGAGTCCTTTCCTGAACGAGTGGGAGGTTGACCGTTTCCCTTACATGCTGCGTTTCTACCCCACATTCAGGGGGGGAGTTGAGGGAGGGGATTTCGTTTCTCTCACTGTCCGACGCGCTTCTTGGGGTTCTGACTTGCTGAACAACTTCTGAGTAACTGGGCTTTGGGAGGAGCGTCTCTTTCAACGCATCTAACTCTGACCGGAATTGTTCTAGCGAAATCGCATTTTTCTGATTTGACACCACGTGTTGGTGTTTCAGTTCAACTAACGACTTTTGTACCTCATTGTACTGTTTGAGGAGCACCGAAACGTTTACATCACCCATAGAGATTATCGTATTCTATGGAAATTAATAACGTAGAAGGTAATATTAGTAGAAGTAGAAGTAGAAGTAGAAGGTAATAATGTGTGTGTGTGTGTGTGTATATATATATATATATAATACGGGGATTTTGTGTTTAGTTTATTAACTAACAATATACGTGTTCACCACAGACCTCTTCCATCATGTGTCGAATATCGGTAGACCCTCACATTAACGTACACTTTGGGGGGAGCGTGTGGTCGCTAAAGTGAAATTTCCGCTAAAGTGAAGTACGGAAAACCCCCACTTTAACGTACCGGGGAACGTTAAAGTGAAGTACGGACGACCCCCACTTTACCGGACTACGGAACGTTAAAGTGGGGTTTTCCGTAACCAAAATACTTCAGTACAGTTACACATATATGTATAGTCCTCGAATCTCCACATTCAACACATAACATGAAAATGCATACATAGACTTACCTACTTATGCACATGTAAATATTTATTTTTATGTACTCACCATATATAGTCAATCCTCCAAAATATCGTCGGGAACTTCTGGTGTGATGGCCGGAAAATCCAGGGCTGGTGTGAGGGTCCTGAACTCCACTTCAGGCTCCGGTAGGATGGCTGACGAAGGAGTAATACTGCTAGTACTTGCACTCTCAGGAAACTGGAGTGGTGACACAGTGAAGCCAACACTGCTGCTAGTACTTGGCGTTGGTGACGGTTCGGTGGGCAGTGAAAGGTCAGACATTCCGCTTGAAACGGAGCTTCGGCGTGAAACGGGCGTGGACGTGCATCGGGGCTTGACAGCAGGGGGCTTGAAGAAATCATGAATTTTCGTTTGCTTGATCCTTTTGTTTTGACTGGCAATGATTTCATTTCGGCACTTCCTTATGTAGTTATAGTAAGAGAGAATATTAGGCAGTGCCGTAGTCTCCTCAATGAATTTCAGCAGAACATCAGCAGCGTCTCTTGCCTGGCTCAACGTAGACTTGAGTATAACCTCGGAGACATCTTCAGCGTCCTCGTCGTCATCAAGAGGTTCATCGGTGGATCTGTCTTCAGACCTGACTGAAATGTTGGCCACAGTTTCACTCTCACTAAGATCTTCGTACCCTGGGTCACCATCGTCAGCATCAAGCCATTCCACAACTTTGTCCTCTGTAGCCTCTGTTTCGCCTGCTTGTTGGAGAACACCCAAATAGTCCTGTGGCTCGAAGCCCTCGAAGTCTATTTCCAGGTCCTGGATGTTATGGAGCAGTTTCTTCCAGGCATTGCGCAGCGTGGACTCCTTGACCTCGTTCCAGCTGTCGGCCCAATTGTAGATAGCAGACTTGATGTTTTAGGCTTTGAAGTTCCTGAATGTCTTCTTATCCCTGTCCTCTGTGTCATCTTCAGAGATGACACACAATCACTGCTCCAATTGCTTGGCCCTGTAGATTCTCTTGCAGCTCACTATCACCCCCTGGTCCATAGGTTGTATTACTGACGTGGAATTAGGGGGGGAGGAACATAGCTCTGATCTTGCCATCCTCACTTGCGAGTTCCGCTGCACGTGGGTGTGCTGGCGCATTGTCTAGCAAGAGGACAGCCTTCACATCTTCAGGGCTTATTTTCAAAACATGTTCCTGGTATGCCTTCAACTGCACAACGAAGAACTTGTGGAACCATTCGTGGAAAATAGTCCGCGTGAACCAGGCCTTCTTGCTGCTCCTGAGATGACTGGAAGTTCGTGCATGCAGTCCTTTGGTACGCGAGGCTTGGCTGATCTTCCAACGATCAAAGGCTTCAGTCTATGCGTGCCGTCAGCATTTGCGCAGGCCAACACAGACACACGCTGTTTGTTTGTCTTAAAGCCTGGAAGATGTTTGTCAGTTTTGTGGGCCAGTATATTTGTGGGCATACTCTTCCGAAATAATCCCGTCTCATCGCCATTATACAGCTGGTAGGAAGCAACCCCAGCCTCATCAATCAGAGTCTGTAGTTCGCACCTGAACGACTCCACTTGAGACAGGTCCGCACTGGCTGCTTCTCCCATAAGCTTTCTGTTCGATAAGCCATGCCTGCACTGGAAACGATACAGCCAGCCACCACTTGTTTTAAAGTCCGTGTCGTTAAACTCCTGCGCAAAACGCTTAGCTGCCGACTGGATGTCGATTCCTCTGACTGGAACGTTGTTGGCCCGTTGCTGCTTGAACCACGTGTACACAGCCACATCTACGTTTTTCTTGTAGGACGTGTTCAAGCGAGACCGTTTCGAACTCCTGCCTCCGGATTCACTGTCTAGCACATAGGCGTGTATTTCGTTGCGCGTCTGCTTGATTTCGTAGACGGTGGTCTTGCTTATCTTATGCTTCTGCATAACAAACGCTACACTTAACCCTTGTTCTATGTCAGCGAGAATCGCTTTCTTCTCTTCAATGAAGATCGTACGACTTTTCTGTTTGATACCGGTAGTACCACTTGTAGACGCCATTGTTCAGAAAATAAAGTTTGTACGAGAAGGCAATAATTAAGTAAAGTATGTACATACACTGTTAAAGCACAGACTATCACTCTACTCCTATATGGACTGCTATTAACTGATAAGTCACTATGAACTCAAAAAAATGCTATGAACTGATAAAACCTGTGTAACACAATAATAAGAACTAAAAACATATAACCACATACAGTACATACATACAGTATTCATAAATAAATGACATTTAGATACATAAATATAAATAATTATATGTAACTATCTATGTAACATCACACAAAAGAACGCCTAACATGCACAACACTTAGAAGCGGCACTATGCACATACACAACCACTCGCCACCACTGTCCAGTGCCCACGCAATACAACAGGAAACAACTGAACGCAACCTTATCCGAGGGCTGGTTCCAAAAATATTCCGGTGGCGTCACCGTCACTTTAACGACTCGGAGTCCGCTAAAGTGAAGTTCGGTGATGCTAACAGGCTTTTTTAGCGGAAATCTTCACTTTAACGACCTGTATTACGTTAAACTGAATGTTAACGACCAGACAGCGATTTAGCCCGTCCAAGTGAAGTTTCCGCTAATGTGAAGGTCGTTAACGCGGGGGATTTCTGTATATATTAAACTTAAAGAGAATAAACCGTTTGAACTTTCACCCTTCAATAACCATACTTTTTTAACCCAATATTTACCCGCGCGCGAGCACACACACACACACACACACAGACACACACACACACACACACACACACACACAAACTTCAACATGAATCATCGCTTCTACGCTCGCATATATAACAGATTAAATCAGCCTTTATAGGAAATTCAGAAGTCGGGCTTATCGTACCGTTTCAATATCCCAAATGCGCACTCCACACTCATCCAACGGATGTTCAATGATTGACGAACGGTAATTTCGTTCTCTGCTATTTCCTTGTCCTTCGGTAATCAGTTTGCTTTCCACGAGGGAGATAACTCCTGTTACAAGGTTAAAAACAACGATAAAACATTAATGTCAATTGAATGCGTTCCACGCAAGATATCTCGACATTACTCTGAGTTGGTTGAAATTAGTTTTTAGGACACTAATCTAGTATTGATCGTTTATATCATTTTGAATTTTCTTCATTTCCTGTACGGGTTTTCTACAATTGTCTAGCGTTATATATATATATATATATATATATATATATATATATATATTATATATATATATATATATATATATATATACTGTGTGTGTGTGTGTGTGTTTATATTATTACATGGAGAGTGTATAACAGATTTTGATTTTACCCCAAAAGATATAACGTGAGCTATAGGGCAAATGAAATCACATTCAGCTGCAGGTCCGACCAAATGGAACGCCTTATTGATTAAAAACTGTAAAAATGAAATAGCTACACCCCTACACTGGATATGGAGAAGATTCCTGGATGTGGGGGCAAATACCGAGTATCAATGACGTTCCATCTCACCATGATATTTGAAAGAATTGTTAGAGAAAATATATGACTTCTTGGAGATACTACAAAGATTCAATGAAAACCAGCACGGATTCCGATCAGGAAGATCATGCCTATCACAACTAATGGAGCACTATAACAATATCATAGACGCACTTGAAAGCAATGAAAACTACGATGTCATATACATGGATTTTGCGAAAGCGTTCAACAAATGTGATCAAGGTGTAATAGCACATAAAATGAAACGTGTGGGAATAACAGGTAAAGTTGGAAAATAGATCTGCAATTTCCTAAGAGAACGTTTGCAGGTCTTAAAAATCCAAGGTATGTCATCATCAGCATCGGAAGTACACTGCAGGCATGGGGTAATTGTAATTTGTAATAGTATTTCATTGTAATCAATTACATTTTTCATGTAATTTGTAAGAAATTTCAATTGACCACCTTAAATGTAATTGTAATTGTAATTAAATACATTGATAACCAAGGTAATTGATACAGTTACAGTCAGTTACGAAGTAATTGTAATTGTAATTAAGTATTTTACTATCTACAGTAATTGTAATTATAATTGTAATTGAGAATATGTCAAGTAATTGTAATTAATTACATTGATATTGGTACGCAGCTCAGTACCACAAGCAAGGAGAAGTATTCGTTCCACTCCTATTCATTATCATGCTCATAGACATAGACATTGAAGTAACCAACACCAGTATAGTAACATCATTTGCAGATGATGCAAAAATCAACAGAAAAATCGGTAATACAGAAGAGGTGGAGGTCCTACAGAGACAAAAAATCATAGCGATAAACAAAGCAAAAAGAGTAACCGGCCAAGTACTGAGAACCTTTAAAAGAAGGGAGAAGAGAGTATTGAGTCCCCTGCCGAAAACACTGATCTTACCAAAACTTTAATTCTGTTCAGTTTTGATGTCCCCATATAAAAAAGAAGAAATTAATAAACTACCAAAGAAATCAACTATTGGATAAGACTTCGTAAATTAAATCTACTGAATATTCACTGGAAAGAAAAAGAGAGAAATACACCATAATTTACACGTAGAAAATGATAAAAAAAACTGGTACCTAACCTCAAACTAAACCCAATTAATATCCAAACAACACTGGAAAATAGGAAAGGTAGAATGTGTAGTGTTCCCAAACTAAAGGTCAGACAAGGGACACCCTCAATTCTAAAGGAAAATAGCTTGGTTGTCAGGGGGCCAAGACTACTCAACCAGCTTCCGAAGGACACCAGGAACAGTACTGGTATCAACGTAGAATTCTTCAAAAGAAGCTTACACGGCTGGCTTAGGACGGTATCAAATGAACCGGGTGTGTCTGGCTATATGTGTGATGAAAATCGCAAGAAAACAACTCGCTCCTCCACCAGGCCAGGCCTAGAGGTGGGGCCTCCCGCATGACCTTCATGTAAAGAGAGAACAACGCATGGAATCATATATATAGGCTATAATTTGGTGGTGGTTGATGTGACCAAGAGCGTGAGAGAAGAGAATAGATGCCATGTGTAACAGGCAAATTATACCCCTTGGCCACCTCATATCCCGTGTATAAACTGGACTAGGCCAGGTACCACCCATGGGGATAATCTGGCCTAGGCTGTTTTACACTCCCCCAGGCCAGAATACACCTTCTTTAATGTCAGCTACTGAAAATTTATTTGAAAGGTACTTACTAATTTTGGTTTAAAAAGAAGATAGGGAGGCATTGGTTTGGGAATAGAGTGATGGATGAGTGGAACAAGCTTCCATATAACAATTAGTGTCAATACTTTAGAAAGTTTTAAATTACTTTATATATTTTATATATCATAGTCACCACTATTCTTAGTCATAAGTTATTAACAGTCTGTAAACAATTAATCCTGGTTAGGTTAAATGAATGCCCAATTAGGTTAATTGAATGTCCAGTTAGGTCAACTGTATACCCTTGACGATTGGTTAGGTTAAGTTGTAATATTTTCCTTGGTCTTGAAGCCACTTCGACCAAATAAAATATCACCTAACCACTTGTCAAGGGTGTGCAGTTGACCTAACTGGACATTCAATTAACCTAACCGGGCATTCAATTAACTTAACCAGGATTAAATGTTTATAGCCTGTTGATAACTTATGACTAAGAATAGTGGTGACTATGATATATTTCATGAACTTATTTCAGAACATGCTAGTGCTCCAGAATAACATGCAGGCCTTTCTCCGTGGCAGATGTTTTCAGTTTTTGTATATACTAATACCTGCAGTAAGTCAATAAAATAATGTTAATAAAGTAAGTTTTTCTTCACATTTTGTGACTCTCTTTGTTAAAACTGTAAGTGGTGTATTCTGGCCTGGAGGAGTGTAGAACAGCCTTGGCCAGATTAATCCCCGAAATGGTATCTGGCCTCGGCCAGTTTATACCCGAGGTTTAAAATGTTCTAGGACAGAATATACCCGGGTATAAACTGGCGGGGGTGTAATATAGCCTGCTACACCGGACTCAACCGGGCGCGCACAGGCGTGAAAAGAAAGTTCCCCTACTCTTCCCCTTTACAGTTGTGAGCCTGCTAGCACTAAAAATGTGAAAACAGATGCCACTAATATAAATGCTGACACCTTTTCGCTGGATGGAAGAGAAAGACTTTTTCTACCTCCAACGAAGTAGGGCTACACCGTGGCCAGGTCGCAACACCGCTTCCCGTCGATCAGCGAAGTTAAGCGACATTGGATTAGGGCATGGTTCTGATTAACCGGTTAATCAGTTAATCATTGTTTCGAATTTAATCATTAATTAACCTTGTTAACCTTGTTGCTGTTCCGTGCGTTGGTCTCTCTTCACACGAAGGTCAAGCTGGTGGCCCCGTCTGTAGGTCTGGCTTGGTAGAGGAGCGAGTTGCTTTCTTGCGCCCTCCACCGTACATACCCAGGTACACCCGGCTCATGTGGTACCGTCCTCAGCCAGGCATCTCATCTTCTCTTGAAAACTTCAATTTTGACCCCTGTAACGTTTCTGAGGTCCTTTGGAAGATGGTTAAAAAGTCTTGGCCACTTGATAACCAAGCTATTTTCCTTCAGTGTTGAGGAGGTCCCTTGTCGGGCCTTTAATTTGGGAACACGACACATTCTGCCTTTCCTATTTTCCAGTGTTGTTTGAATGTAATTGGGTTCAGTTTTGGGTTTGGTACCAGTTGTTCGATCATTTTCCATATGTAGATTATGGTGTACTTCTCTCCTTTTCTTTCCAGGAAGTACAGATTTAATTTACCTAGTCTTTCCCAGTAGTTGAGTTCTTTGCAGCCATCAATCTTGGCTGTGAAATGTCTCTACGTTTCTTCTAGTTTATTAGTTTTTTCCTTTTTACATGGGGACGTCAAAACTGAGCAGTATTCAAGTTTTGGTATAATCAGTGTTTTTAGCAGGGGAATCATTACTGTCCTGTCCCTTCTTTTGAACGTTCTTAGTACCTGTCCCGCGACTCTTTTTGCTTTATTTATCGCTGTCTGATTTTGTTTTTCGAGTTTCGCATCATCGGTCATTATTACCCCCAGATCGATCGCTTTCGTGCTTCTCTGAATTTCCTGTCTGTCTGGAGCATAATATGCTGTTAATAAAAAATTAATCAAATTAATCCTAAAATATTTTTAGAAAATGATGGGAAATGATTAATTTTTCTCATAATTTCAGCATCATTTTACCTTAAATTTTGTAATGTATCATTTGAATTTGGCACCTTTTGGCATGTGTAAACTGTTTAATCTGCCCATGCCTGATTTCTTGAACTAAGCAAACTAAATGTTTGAACAAACTGTTTTCTTCGGTCTTATCTCACGCAACAGAAACAATAAAGGTCTTTCTTACTGTTTAATTTTTAATCAGTTAAGCACTGATTAATTAGAAAATTTCATCATTCATCACTTTTTTCTAAAAATGATTAATTAACCATGCCCTACATTGGTTCTGGGCAGGAGCGGAATGGGTGACCGGCTCCACGTCCAGATCATGTCGCGACCCGTGGTTCGGATCCCATGAGAAGCTGTAGGTCCTCTCCGTCACATGACGCTTGCAGTTACGAAGAAAGTTAAACAAACCCCAAAATACACACACACACACACACACACACATTCCAACAAGGTCACATGTCAGAACCATAGAAGAAGACTTTCCTTTCCTAACTCCTTTCTCCTTTACTGATTTTATTTTTACTTATACCGTATATTAAATCCCATACTTCATTTTATTTTATTTTTTAATTTTCTAATTCCAAAGTTTTACTGAATTTTATTTTTATTTTTTCATTAAAAACTATATGAACGCTCGTTTAAAAATGTTTCCCTATTTTTAATTTAAGGGTGACCTCTTTTAGAGTTGTTTGATTTTACATTTCGACAAGCAATTAAATTTTTAAATATTTCTCAAATATTTTAATTTCAATATTTAAATTCATCGTTTTTATTTTTTTTCTGACGAGAAAATATGAAGTATTTACGGTATAAAGTGGAGAAATAGTGTGAAAACATTATGATTGCAGAAGAAAATGTGAAAAAATGGTTAAAGATGAATCAGTAGAGAGAGAGAGAGAGAGAGAGAGAGAGAGAGAGAGAGAGAGAGAGAGAATATAAAGGAAAGATAGAGATGGAAAGCTCTATAAAACAGAGGGCAAAGATTTAAAAGCATTTGAAACAGAAACAGAAGCAGAAATAGAAAGTTTGTTTATATATAAACAAAATTCAAACTTTCTCTTCCCATCTAATTGCTTCGAATCCTAAAGTGTTATTCTTTCGGGGTTTTCTCCACTTAAACCCCATCAAAAAGGAAAAGAAAAAGTTTTCTCTTTCTTCGAAAGCAACCGCTTCCTCAATCCCCAACCCCCAAAAAAGAATCTAGAGAGAATAAATTTACGTATACTTAAAAAAACCTATGTTAAACAAATGGAGTTTTATTAGGGTACAACACAAAGAGTTTAAAAGATATGGGTTACTTAAATAGTGAGTTGAAGTAAAGTCTATGGAAAGATTCATTTAGCTGTTTTCCTACACGAATCTACCCAAATGAATGTATTTCATTAATACATTTATTTTATTATTTAAAAAACAAATTAATTTTGTAGTTACTTTTTCATTCTGTATTCCGAATTCGCTCAGGATGAATTTCTCAGTCAGAGAATAATAGTCGTCTTTCCTGTAATGAGATCACCGAATTTATATGGATCGATTTCTTCTGCGTTCTTACTTTAGTTCTGTATACTCCCAGGAAACTAAAATAATCAGTCAGACTGGCCAGAAAATGGCACAATTAGGCCAACTAATTCGGCCCATTGCTCCAACTCACGAATTATTATTACCAGCATCATCGGAGCTGAACCCCCAACCTCACTATCTTCACTTCGCTTATAGGTAAACGGTGTTACCCATTGAGCTACGGACGCTGGCTGGGGAAAGCTTTACTGAAAAATTTTTAAACGTATATAACCTTATTTGCAGCTTACTGTATGTATGCATTTAGAGAGCGAACCAGCCACTCATTCACAAATTATACGAGGGCCACTCAATATATTTTGCCCCACCTTTTTTTTCTTTCTAAGTTTCCTTGTAAGTTCCAGAAATTTTGTATACAAGTAGTTACATACCTTTTTTACAAGTTTTTATTTTTCCACATAGTCTCCATCTTTTTCTACGGCTTTCCTCCACCTCGAAACAAGGGCCTTTATTCCTTGCTGGTAAAAGTCCGCTGGGTTCCGCTGGAGCCACCTCTTAACCTCCTCAACAACCTCATCGTCACTCTGAAACTTTCTTCCACGAATATCATCCTTCATTGGCCCAAACAAATGGAAGTCTGAAGGTGCCAGATCCGGGCTGTATGGAGGGTGGGGTAACACAGTTAAGCGCATTTTTGTGATGGCCTCTCTTGTTTGCAAACTGTTGTGTGGTCTTACGTTATCGTGCAAAAGAAGGACGTCTTCCAGTTTTCTCTCCGGTCGAACTTGCTTTATACGTTTCTGGAGTCTCTGTATGGTAGCAATATATGCCTCGGAGTTGATCGTTCGTCCTTTCTTCATAATGTCCACCAGAATCACCCCTTTCATGTCCCAGAAGGTGGTGGCCATAACGTTTCGTGCAGAGGGAGCCATTTTGAACTTTTTCTTGCCTGGGGAGTCTGCGTGATGCCACTCCATGGATTGGCGTTTTGTTTGAGGTTCAAAGTGGTGTACCGAAGTCTCATCCCCAGTCACAATTCGTGAAAGGAAGTCATCTCCTTCTGTCTCGTATCGAACCAACGACTCAGAAGCAATTTCTTTTCTTTGGGCTTTGTGATCTTCAGTTAGTTGGCGAGGAATAAACCGTGAACACACTTTTGAGTATCCCAGTTGCTGAATTATCGTATTCACACTTCCTTCACTAATTCCTAGCTCCAGTGATAGCTCCTTGTATGTGACCCGCTGATTTGATCGAATGATGTTGTTAGCACGTTTGCACAGTGTGAGATGTCACAGCCGATGCCGGGCGACCGCTGCGTGGCTCATCATCGAGGCTGGCTCTCCCTCTCTCCGATGATGTCACACGTTTAGACCAGCGTCCAACTGTGCTTCGATCAACAACAGCATCCCCGTAAACGTTTTGTAGAGATTTGTGAAAATTTCCAACTGTTTCCTTCTCTGCGATTTAGAACTCGATAACAGCTCTCTGTTTACGACGCACATCACTGTCAGACGCCATTTTCAAAACTACGTTAACCATCGGTTTTATAGAAGGGCGTTTAAAAGCGGTTTTATACAAGGAGGGGAGGTTCAAACTGGAAAAATCTGGTTATGTAGAGCGCAGAAAGTTCAAACTTACGGCCCAAAAGACATTTCAGCCCCATGGCCTATTATTTAGCTAAGAAAAAAGGGTAGGGCAAAATATATTGAGTGCCCCTAGTATTATTAACCCAGTCAAGGCAACCACTCAGCCGTAACTAGCAGCAACAAAGTAACAACCAAGCAATACTATCACCCACTATAACAACCATTCAGCCGTTGCTGAGCCAAAACTGAAAAACAAATTAATCTCATCAGTACTGCTTAAGGAATGGCAGGAAGCTTCATCAGAGTGACGAAAAAAAATAAGCAATATTGGCTCAGATTTATAAGGAAATTGAAGCACAATATATATAATATATATAAATATTAATAATAAATAATAAATTATTATTATTATGATGATTATTATTATTATTAATTATTAAATGCAGCGATTGCGCCTGCAACGACTCCAGGTAAAAATGCGCGAATATAAAGTGTATCTTAAAAGCAATTTTAAAAATAATAAACTAACTTAGAAATCGTTTATAACACTAGGCAACAAAGATTTTGTTACAGAAACCAAATAGGTGCTCCTAGCTAATTTCGGTATGCTGATTTCAAATCTATAATTAGATTTTTTCTATCACGTCTAGATTTTGTGTAAAATGCAAATCACTTTTAGTAAAATTTTCTACCACGTCCAGATTTTGGTTTTAATCGGCTTAATGCCAGTAATATGAAACTTGCTTTTCAAGGTTAAAGCAATTTTTTTTGCCAACTATATACAAATTCGAACAATTTTGATAAATAAAATTTATCCCGAGTTGGCAACACTGAGTCAAGAGCATAGTAACGGGCAACGGCCCAACGGTCAGTCGCTACGTGACAGTCAAGCAGAACGGTTGTTGAATCTCTGCTGATGAGCAAGTGACAGGTTGTGGTGACTTGTGTGTTTTTATAGCATTTGTTTTGTACTACGGTGTGTATTTCTTTTTATTTTGCACATCGTAATAATTACTTTCTACGTTTTTTCAGATATTGTATGGTAATTCAAAATGGCATCAAATAGACGTGCTTGTGTAAATCACCCAGACAACTTCTGCTTTGTCTGTGGACAATATACACCTAAGCCACAACGTAGAAACATAACAACAAAGATTAAACTTGCCTACAAGTGTTATTTTGACTGTAAGTTAGGAGACCAACAGAGGGACTGGGCACCACATATTTGCTGTGCACAGTGCAATGCAATGTTAATAGCTTGGATGAATGGTAAAAGAAAAGCTATGCCGTTCTCAGTCCCCATGGTTTGGCGTGAGCCGAAAAATCACTTCAATGATTGTTATTTTTGTTTGACAAAGATTGCTGGTTTCACAAAGAAAAACAAATCAAAGATCACGTACCCAAACTGCGAATCAGCAATGAAACCAGTACCACATGATGAAACAAATCCACCACCAGTTCCACCAGCAACGATAACAGACAGCAGTTCATCTGAAGATTCTGCTAGTGATATAGAAACAGGGAAAGATGGCATATATGTTCCAGATGCAAATATTTCCCCACATTTGTTAAGTCAAGCGGAGTTAAATGACTTAGTGCGCGATTTGGAATTACCAAAAGAAAAGGCAGAGTTGCTTGGTTCAAGACTTCAAGAATTTAATCTTCTCCAACCAAACACCAAAGTTTCCCATTTCCGCCATCGCCATTTGCAGTTTTCATCATTTTACTTACAGGAAGAAAACGTTTGTTTCTGCCACGATATCAGTGGTCTGATGCAAGGGATTGGCTGTCGCTATGATCCAAAAGAATGGAGACTGTTCATTGACTCTAGTAAAGCTAGCCTTAAAGCTGTATTACTGCACAACGGCAATGAAAAACCTTCAATACCTGTAGCACATGCCACTGGCCTTAATGAGACTTATGAATCGATGAAACTGCTGCTAAGACTCATCAAATATAAGGACCACACATGGAATATTTGTGGCGACCTTAAAGTTGTATCATTACTTCTTGGGTTACAGTTGGGCTACACAAAGCATATGTGCTTTTTGTGTCTATGGAACAGCAGAGATGACAAGAACCACTACAAAAAACATGATTGGCCATCTAGAACTGAACATGTTGTTGGTAAATACAATGTGAAACACCCAGCACTTATTGACCCTCAGAAAGTACATCTTCCACCACTTCACATTAAACTTGGCCTTATGAAAAATTTCGTGAAGGGTATGGATCATCAAGGTAGTGGTTTCCAATATTTAAAGGATAAATTCAAAGGAATATTGACAGATGCTAAGCTAGAAGCTGGAGTTTTCACTGGACCACAGATCCGCAGTGTCATCCACGACTCATCGTTTCCATCTAACCTAAATGAGAATGAACTAGGAGCATGGACATCTTTCGTTGAAGTTGTCAAAAATTTTCTTGGAAACCACAAAGCTGAAAACCACCGTAAACTCGTAGAAAACATGCTTAAATCTTATGAAATAATGGGATGCAGAATGTCTTTGAAAATTCATTTTTTACATTCTCATCTTGACTTCTTCCCGGCCAACCTTGGGGCTGTAAGTGACGAGCATGGTGAGCGCTTCCACCAACAGATCTCAGTTATGGAAAACAGATACCAAGGTAATTTCAACCCAAATATGATGGGAGATTATTGTTGGTTCCTGCAGAAGGAGAGCTCGTCATCCTACAAGCGACAAAGGAAGAGGACACACCAAAGTTTCACTTAAGAACAGGAATTTGCCTTTCAGTAGTAACAACAAAATACTAACGCGCTTTGGGTGGATGGTTGGGCGCAGGGGTGGTAACTCCGCCAGCGGAATTCCGCTGTCTGTCTTAAGCCAGAATAAAGGAGGAAAGACATCCCTGTTCACTAATTATTTAAGTATGCTTAACATAAAACGTGGCACGGAAAAGTAGCTTAGACGGCTTTCGTAATAGAAGCGGGTGAGAAAAAAAATGAAAAATAGGGGTTTTCGGTTACACAAAATCTGGACGTGATAGAGAAATTTTGATATCAGATCTGAAATCAGCATCACCGCTTTAGTAGGAATCAGTAGTTCATGTGTCTGTAACAAAAAAAAAGTTGAAATTTGTTGCCTAGTGATAATTAATGAAACGTCTCTTGATTTTATATATTTATAATGCTTAGAAAAGATCACGGTAAATTTATCAGCTGTAACCGATCACACAACCGCATTTGTCAACCATGCAATCAATCCTACCCTCATCTCCAGCCTTCTTACCTACTTCAATCGTACCCCAAAAGCAAAGGTCAAAGAAGGCCTTATCCAAAGCTTACTATCTTGAACGACATATTAAGAGTTTGCTATTTCTCTGGCCTCGTGTAAAGCAATCTTTCTTAATAGCTGAAGAGAGCAGAAACTCCACATGAATTATTAATGCGAGACCTTTGTCATTTTTATAGTAGTAATTCGCGAAATTATAAGGATTCATTGCTTCGAATTTACATAATGATCGCTAGTTAAAAATGCGAAAAAGAAAAAAATATATATATATATATGGGAATGAACTCAGAATGGTTCCCTGAGGTTTTTCATGATACACACAGACCGTGCATGGAACAAGGAACTCTTCAGGGAAAATTAAATCCACTATAGTCCAAATAAGTAATGGTAAATGATAAACACTATAGATTTTTCTTTTTCATGATGTTAGCCCGACGTGGGCAACGGGTCACTCGCAAAGAGGTCCCAAAAATATAGCTTCCCTCACCAGCTATCTGCAAAGCAGATAAGATCCAGCTTTGGGACAGGATCTAGGGTCAGGGAACCATTCTGAGTTCATTCCCATCATGAAATGGACATGTTATGTGCCTTGAAAAGTAGACGCTCAATTCTGCTAGTTGAGGCTTAAGTTTTGGTTTTAGGCTAAAACTATAATAGTTACCCCTTTTTCTTTGATGTATTCAATCCGACGTGAATGCAACGAGTCTTTTGCTTATATTGAGGTTCTAAATGTACTGTCACTGATTTGTGACAGTAAACAAAATCTGAGATATTCAGTACGTTTTAGGTGAAAACGCCTTCTGAAATTATCACATTTAATAATACTTAGGCTGCGATGAGTTAAAGTAGAGAAACTATAAAAATTGATAACGCTAAATAGCTTCTGTATAACAAAGCGTGTAATTATTTATCTGAATTTCTCTCAATAATGTCTGTATATGATATCATATACTGTATATCACGTATGAACGCGCAGGACTTTGCATAGTGTAAAATTACCACACCAGGATTCGAACCCAACACCACTTGAGTAGAAAGTGAGATCGTTGACTACAATGCTAAGACAAGGTAAAAGTTAGTACAACCTGGTGTATATTTCAACACCCGAGGGAACGCATAACGCTTTCGCATCCATGTGTTTTCCATACTAAACCCACTCGAGACAATGACAGCATTTCGTTTAAATTTTCAGGTTGAACGCTGGGGTTCCATATATGGAATATCAGCATGAATACGCATGATTTTGTCTGTTAATTTGCATGTATGTCTGCATATTTCCGAATCTACATATGTATTTATCACTTTAAATTTAATCTGTTCCACTTTATTGAACTGTTTTATATAATACTGATAATAGTTTGGGAGCAAGTGTAGTTTACGTCCCCCTGAAGCAAAATGGGAGGCAAACTACACTAGGTCAAAGTTGGGGAATATAAACTACACTAGGATCTTTAGGAGACATTTTTTAAGTGAATCCATCAAATAGAACGTTAAAACTAAGGAAAATATTACAACTTAACCTAACCAATCGTCAATTTATACAGCGTGTCCGTAAAGTCATGGTGGGATTTTAAATAGCTATATTATTGCAACGAAACATGATAATGAGATGAAAAAAAGGCAAATTGAAGAACAACTCTAAAAGAATAACTTTATTTAACGTAGTTCGATATGGGCTCCTCTGGTAGCCCTGCAGACATCTAGGCGGTGACTCAATTCCAGCCACACACGCCCAAGAACATCAGGAGTGACGGATGCGATAGCTTCCGTGATTCGCTCGTGCAAGTGATGAATATCCCTAATGAGTACACTGTACACGCTTAGCTTGACGTAACCCCACAAATAAAAGTCCAAAGGTGTCAGGTCCGGAGAGCGTGGAGGCCATGGCTTCCATCCTCCTCTTCCTATCCATCTCTGTGGAAATTTTTCATTAAGGAATTCTCGAACAACGTTGGCATAGTGCGGAGGAGCACCATCTTGCTGAAAGATGACATTATTGTCAATAAATTGGGGTACTGCAAAATGTTCCAACATAGCGAGGTAGTTGTGTGACGTCACAGTGGGTTCCGCGAAGAAAAATGGGCCAATCACTCGATCTCGTGCTAGAGCACACCACACATTAACTTTCGGGCTATTACGCTCATGTTCAACACAGGCATGTGGACAGCCTAGACTAACTACGAGATAAAGGTTAAGCTTAGCCTAGACTAACTACAAGATACAACTTTGAGAGTTGTTCTTAAATTTGGCATTGTTTCATCTCATCATCATGTTTCGTTGCAATAATATAGCTATTTAAAATCCCACCATGACTTTACGGACACACATCACCGCCTAGATGTCTGCAGGGCTACCAGAGGAGCCCATATCGAACTACGTTAAATAAAGTTATTCTTTTAGAGTTGTTCTTCAATTTGCCTTTTTTTCATCTCATTATCATGTTTCGTTGCAATAATATAGCTATTTAAAATCCCACCATGACTTTACGGACACACTGTATATATATATATGTTATACATGTTATATTTTAATTTATCATCGAAGTAAAGCCGCGCCCTGATGACACAATTATTTTTATGTAGTTTCACTCATTCAATAATTCACACGCTAGTGTACGACTCATTTTCTTCCAAACGGAAATCCCACGCTAGTGACGCAGACGGTTTCTTTGATTTCACCTGGGAAACACAATGGATTGTGAGACGCTCGCTTCGCCAGAGTTCTCAAGTGACGTCAACCGCTTGCGTGGTGGCGTAGGCAGGTTCCATTTCTTTGACTATATAAGAAGGGGCTCAGCGCCCTTAAGGCAGATTCCGAGGAGACGGGTCTCCGGGCTGACGAGGGAAAGTCAGCTCATTAGGGAATTGCTTTTGGAATTGAAAGATTAATGAGTTTTCAATTGGAGTCTGACTGTAGGAAAAGGCAGTAGACTTAGCAATTGACTCATACAAGCTTGGAGACTCAGAACGGACAAGGGTGTCTTGGAGGGGTCTATGGTTTATTTAATATCTTACAGTTAAGGATTAACTATTATTGTGCTTATAAACTTTTATTAAAAGAAATATTCATATTATTAACTTTCTGTGAAAAAGAAGCATTTGATTCACTGTAATTGATTATAACCCCTTTTGCTAAATTTGATTAAATTAATAACTGCCGACGGGTTTCATTTATCTTTGACTTTTGAGAACTTGGGGCAAGAAGTTACAGGATTCACGAAGTGCTCTGTGATTGCGGGAACGCCAGACATCGAGACGGCCATCTTCCCGATCCAGGAGTACTATATTATACCTTCTTGGAGTAATTCATGTTAATTCACCTCCAAGGGCCGTATAATATATATAATTTATATATATATATATATATATATATAATATATATATATTATTGACGATTGGTTAGGTTAAGTCGTAATATTTTCGTTAGTTTTATTGTTTTATTTGATTAGGTATACGCGGACAAAGTTGAGGAACGCAAACTACACTAGGATAATGTACGGAAACGTAAACTACACTAGGCACCACAAGGGGACGTAAACTACGCTTGCTCCATAGTTTGTAATATAAGCTGGCAGTAGTGAGGCCATAATCAACCATGATTTAAATTAATTTTTAAAAGACTTATCACCCTTGCACCTCTTCACGTAAACTGTGAACTGAACCAACCACCGCGCATGCGTTGAAAGAGCAATCTCAAAAATACTTTTGAACATACTGTATTTTCATTCAATGAAGATATAACACTGTAGATTCTTCGTTCATGAATAAAACCAGGCCATGCAATGAATATTCAAAAAATGTTTTCCATATATTTTTATGTGTTTTCGTTACCGAGAGAAAAATCATCGGATCACTTAAAGATCAGGACCCCCATGTATTCATATTTTTTGCTTTACAGTATCAAATATAATAATAAATTAAATTGAATGCCCGGTTAGGTCAACTGTACACCCTTGACGATTGGTTAGGTTAAGTCGTGATATTTCCGTTAATTTTAACGAAGATATCATTTGGTAATTGAGGCTGGGAGCCCTGATCTTCAGGTGATCCAAATCATCTTCAGAAAAATAACGAACCACGTTTTTTGCTTGGATCAAATAAAGCAATGGTTAAAATATAATAATTATTTTAATTGGAGTTCTGAATATTAATAAATTATTTTTCCGAACGACAACCCATGCATTTATATATGCATGCAATGCATATATAAATGCAAAAATCCGCGTTCATAGAGGGTTAATATTAATCGTTTTCGTTTTAAAAAAAGGTTCTAATTTTCTTCTACAGTACATATGAAGTCGGTTCAGTGTTCAAAAAATATCAGGACAGGGTGTTTATTTTTAGAACAAGGTCACGCTTGAAGTTGTGACTGTGTTAAACGTGTTTCTGCATGTCGAGACAAGTTGACTGATAGGATTGCACTTCATTGTTTAGCGTCAGTCCACTGTGGTGAGCCAATAAAATTAAACGGGTTTTGTTTTGCGGTGATTTCTTGCGATGAGGTCATGTTACTTGCCTTTTTTGACTGTGAAGGTGTTGTGCACCACGAATATGCGCCACAGGAACAAACACTCAACAAAGAATTTTACAGTGAAGTTTTGAGACGTCTACCTGAAGCAGTTCGGAGGAAACGGCCGCAGAAGTGGAAGTCCGGAGACTGGATGCTTCATCACGATAACTCGCCATTTCACTCATCGCAACTTATCCAGCAACTTTTGATCAAAAACGCTACAATTTTTTCACATGAAAATAATTTATTTAATAAAATTCTAATGTAAAGCAAAACTATAAATACCCAATTTGTTGGATTTGAAATGGCGAAACGAGAAGACTATACTGCGTGAAGGAGCTCAGCCAGAGATGTTCGAATCCGGTAAGGGTAAAAGGAATTATGAACAGAGTGGCCACAAAGTCCCTTTGCAGTGAAATTACAGCATATCTGTATGTTATCCTTGTTTTTCTGGCAAAGGGAATTTGTGACCACCCTGTACATTTAATTGCAAAACATAAGCATGAGAACGTGTTTACAGTTACTCAAGTTCATATTTTAATTAGACTTTCAGTTTTGTAATATGCATATTATGCAAGTTAGGGGCCTTTATATAAGTTACATTTACCTGGAAGAATCCATATAGTTTTCATTGTGTTAAACGCTGCGCCTAAGTTGTGCAGTTAAGAGGAATAAAAACCAACAAAAAAATTGATAGAGAACGAAATAACATATTATAATGGTTTTAATTCTTTAACAAAAAGTTACGGAATTGTTACGGAAGGAAATAACCGATAAGGGTCTTAATTCTTAAACAACTTAACAACTTCTTAATTCTTTAATAACGAAAAATTACGGAACGAAATTGAGGGAATGAGTTGTACTTCAGTTAAAGCTGGAAATGTTCCGTTAATGTTGAGTATTGATTTCAGCGTTACATAAGAGTTACGTTAATATCAAACCTAATTTTAGTGTGCAGTGATAACCAATTTGTGCAGTAATAATTTCATTTTGTGCAGTAATAAATTGAAAACCTGTGCAGTGATAAATTAGGCTCTATATCCGATATAGAACCTAATTTATCACTGCACAGATTTTCAGTTTATCACTGCACAAATTGAAATTATTACTGCCCAAATTGGTTATCAGTGCACACTAAAATTAGGTATGGTTAAAATACGGGATCACCTGAAGATCAGGGCCCCCAGCCTTCGTTAGTTAGCCTTATAAGGCTAACTAACGAAAATATCACGACTTAACCTAACCAATCGTCAAGGGCGCACAGTTGACCTAACGATTGGCTAGGTTAAGTCGTGATATTTTTGTTAGTTAGCCTTATAAGGCTAACTAAAGAAGGCTGGGGAGCCCTGATCTTTAGGTGATCCGATTATTCTATGTAATAACATTTAAGAACTGATAAAAAAAAATCGCAGACCTACGAATGTTTTTATAGGTTGTAACTTAATAATGTTATACATATTTTTTTTATAGGGAAGTGTTATTTTTACATTCATTTTCACTTTACTTTTTTAAAAGGTTCTATTTTTTTACCCAAATCAACATCTTAAAAAGTTTCATAAATAACTTCCATTTTATGCTATTTCTTTGGAAAGACAATTTAAATACATGAATATTCATTATTTGAGTGGCTAAATGGAACTACATTTACGCAGTGTATGTATGTGTATATATATATATATATATAGGTGCTACTATAGTATGCGGTCTACCTACGATTGGGCGGTCTACCTTTTAATTATAGCTTCTTATCTTGTTCATTAATTGCTTGTTTACATTTGTACTAAAATTAATTATTTGCTATTTGCTTTGGTACAACATTCATTGTAAACATGAACCCATAGTACTACAGTACAATAGTAGTACCAGTTATTGAATGCCTGGTAAGGACAACTGGACGCCCTTCATGATTGGTTAGGTTAAGTCGTGATATTTTCGTTAAAATTAACGAAAATATCACGACTTAACCTAACTAATCGTCAAGGGCGTATAATTAACCTAATAATAAAATAATAATAAGATAAGAAGCTATAGTTGAAAGGTAGACCGTCGAATCGTAGGTAGACCGCATACTACAGTAGCACATACTGTGTGTGTATATATATATATATATATACACAAACTCAGAATGGTTCCCTGAGAACATTATATGTTTTTTCTTTTTCATGATTTTAGCCCAACGTGGGCAACGGGTCTCTCGCAAAGAGATCCCATAAATATAGCTTCCCTCACCAGCTATCTGCAAAGCAGACAGGATCCAGCTTTGGGACATAGATCTAGGGTTTAAAGCAAGCCTAGATCCCTACATTCAGAACCTCTATATAAGTAAAAGACTCGTTGCATTCACGTCGTGTTGAATAAATCAAAGAAAAAGGGGGTAACTATTGTATTTTTAGCCAAAAAAAACAAAACTTAAACCTCAACCGGGACATTGAGCGTCCACTTTTCAAGGCACGAAACACGACGTGAATGCAACGAGTCTTTTACTTATATAGAGGTTCTGAATGTAGGGATCTAGGCTTGCTTTAAACCCTAGATCCATGTCCCAAAGCTGGATCCTGTCTGCTTTGCAGATAGCTGGTGAGGGAAGCTATATTTATGGGATCTCTTTGCGAGAGACCCGTTGCCCACGTCGGGCTAAAATCATGAAAAAGAAAAACTATGGTATTTGTCATTTACCATTACTTATTCGGACTATAGTGGATTTAATTTTCCCAGAAGAGTTCCTTGTTCCATGCACGGTCTGTGTTTAACATATAATGTTCTCAGGGAACCATTCTGAGTTTGTGTATACTAAACGGACGTGTTTCGTGCCTTGAAAAGTGGACGCTCAATGTCCCGGTTGAGGTTTAAGTTTTGGTTTTTTTGGCTAAAAATACAATAGTTACCCCCTTTTTCTTTGATTTATTCAACACGACGTGAAGGCAGCGACTCTTTTGCTTATATTGAGGTTCTAAATGTAGTTGGGCTAAGCTGCTTTAAACCCTAGATCCTGTCCCAAAGCTGGATCATATCTGCTTTGCAGATAGCTGATGAGGGAAGCTATATTTTTGGGACCTATTTGCGAGTGACCCGTTGCTCACGTCGGGCTAGCATCATGAAAATGAAAAAACTATAGTATTTGTCATTTACCATTACTTATTCGGACTATAGTGGATTTAATTATCCCAGAAGAGTTCCTTGTTCCTGCACTGTCTGTGTGTATCATAAAAAACCTCAGGGAACCATTCTGTGTTCATTCCCATATATATATATATATATATAGTGTGTGTGTGGTGTGTGTGTGTGTGTGTGTGTGTGTGTGTGTGTGTGCACACCTGAAAATCAGAAAATTTCAATAATTTATTTGAGCATGTTGTGTATCGATGCACGCGAAGTTCCCTTAAGTATTTTACAGTGTGAGGGAGATGTGAGTGTACACGCCTCGTGAAAGAATAAATAGTAAACCATCTTTTTTAAGACTACATTTGCATATCCTCTCATTGTAATCTTATTTTTCGCTATTTTTATTACATGAAATAAGATCATTTAATAACTATTCCAAAATGTTGAGAAAAATATTCTCGCGGCAAAATCTTTAGTCCGTGGATGAATGAATCTGCGATTTACACTCTTTATTTTATGTCCCAAGAGCTGCATCATTTCGGAGAAGAATTGCTTTAATATGCATGTTATTTCGTCATGTAGAAACTCGTGAGAGAGAATGCGTGCGTGAGAGGGGAGAACTCTATTTTTAAAGGTTATGGTACCCCCTTTCTTTCACTTTTTTCTCTACTCACCTCCCTCCCCCTCTCCCCATTCATTCCAACATCCTCCATCCGTTTGTTGAATTCGTATTTCATAAATAAATAAAGATGTAATAGTCATGCATGCACGAACTGGAGTGACATATCACGCGTGTAGGAGTACAGTACAGTTGTGCGATGATTTATGCAGAAGACAGAATACGAGATTTACCGAAGCGATGACGATTTCACAAACTATCCATAACACCGGTCTACAGCCAAAATGCTTCGGAAATAAAAGTAGTCAATCTTTACTAATTTTGGGTCACTGAATACGAAAATGATGCCTAAAATTGCCAATTGGCTCTATTTATAAAGATATCAGGCAACCCTGCACCCTACTAACTGGACTGCATCTGTCGCGTAATATGTAGACGCCTGTGACACATCGACGCATTGACTCTACTGCGCCTGCGCGTAGTTTAATTTATTAAAATAAAAAAAATATATGTAAATATATACATATATATACAATAAAATGTAATTTTAAATTTATCTATTACATTATGTATTTGTAAATTATTTATTAAAAAATAGATTGGATCATTTTAACATATTGCTTCCCATAATGTTTTTGATATTAATATAAATGGAATACTAACCTAACCTAACCTTACCTAATTTAAAATTATTAAAATGCAATGTAATTACATTAATTTATTAAAATAAAAAAAAATATAACTACGCGCATGCGCAGTAGAGTCAAGGCGTCGCTGTGTCACAGGCTTCTACATATTACGCCACAGCATCAGTTCGTTCGCGGAAGTCATACAGTGCACCTTTGTCAAACTCTTTTTAGTGTTTGCTTTTGAAACTGAATTTTTTTCAGCCTAATTTGAACAAAGATGCCTCGTAATTGCGTGAACAGTGTAGATAACTTCTGTTATGTTTGTGGAGAATTTACTTTTGCATTACAAAAGCGTGTTATAACCGCCGTGATTAGGAAAGCCTATCACCTTTATTTTGGCTGTAAGATTGGAGATCAGGACAAGAGCTGGGCCCCACACATATGCTGCAATACTTGTGCAAAAAACCTTCGCCAGTGGTTGAATCGGAAAAGGAAATCTATGCCTTTTGCAGTGCCAATGGTGTGGAGGGAACCAACAGATCATATCAGCAATTGTTACTTCTGCATGGTGCCTCCAGTCAAGAAAGGTATTTCCAAGAAGAAAAAGTGGATTTTGCAATATCCGAATATACCCTCTGCTATACGCCCGGTACCTCACGGCGAAGGACTACCCGTTCCTGAGCCCCCACACTCATTCTCCCTGGAGTCAGAGGACGAGGAGAATGAAGGAACCTGCGAAACTTGTAAGCCTTCAACTTCACAAGACCCTGAATTTGTTTATAACTTGACATCTTCTAAACCGCACATGATAACTCAGAATGAATTAAACGACCTTATCAGAGATTTAGAACTGCCAAAGAGTAAGGCAAAGCTGTTGGCCTCCAGATTGCAGCAGTGGAATCTCCTCGCTGAAAATGTTAGTGTGTGTAAGTTTCGTGACCGTCAAAAAGATTTTGTCCCATCTTCATCATGGAGGGTGACCTTGTAGCTTGCAACGACATCGATGGTCTGATGGCAGCTCTCAACATTATTCACAATCCTGATGAGTGGAGACTGTTCATTGATTCATCGAAGTTGAGTCTAAAAGCTATTTTGTTGCATGTTGGCAACGTATTGCCATCAATTCCAGTTGGTCATGCAGTCCACATGAAGGAAACATATAACAACATGAAGCAACTTTTGAACTGCATAAACTATGACAAAAATCAGTGGCAGGTTTGTGGTGACTGACAAGTTGTAGACAGATCTTCGACTGCAGTCGGGCTACACTAAGTATTGCTGTTTTCTGTGTGAATGGGATAGTCGGGCAAGGACTTCTCATTCCATCAAGAAGGATTGGCCAATCACATTATCTTAACTTATAAGACCATCGTAACATGATATACTGGGCTGGGCATTGCATCTCACTCTGTGAGACCAGCCTAACATGATACACTGGGCTATAACAATATTATCTCTTTATATGGTCGAATTCGACTGGACTGATGTACGTAACTTATGATATGGACTGATGTACGTAACTTGATAATAAGTAATTATTATATTTCTCTCAATTATGTTCTTGACGGAAATGAGTCATAATGCTAAAAATAGCCTCGAGAATTCTGTCTGGAGAACATCCGGTTGAATTATAATGTATTAATCCTATCTCGAGTGCATTCTCGGTGCAAGTTTGTCCTCCCGCGTATTTACTCAGGGTACTAATAAGCCTGAGCAAAAACAAGCAAACAGACAAGTAGTATGGCTTCAAAAAATATGAAACCTGGAATTTATTATCAAAGAACTAAATTATGAGGGATAATAAGGTGAAACATCATACATGTGTAGCGGAAGACTGAAATAATTAAAAATATTAAGTAAATTAAGTAAAATTAATAAATAGAATAAATATGTATATATAAAACATAATAATAATAATAAATAAGAATAATTTAAGAAGACATAAATAATAAAGAAAAAATTAAAAAAAATTAAAACATCTCTAGTGGCCTGATTCATTTTAGCTGTTCATTGATTCATCGAAGTTGAGTCTAAAAGCTGTTTTGTTGCATGTTGGCAACGTATTGCCATCAATTCCAGTTGGTCATGCAGTCCACATGAAGGAAACATATGATAACATGAAGCAACTTTTGAACTGCATAAACTATGACAAACATCAGTGGCAGGTTTCTGGTGACTTGAAAGTTGTTGCTATCGTGCTTGGACTGCAGCCGGGCTACACTATGTATTGCTGTTTTCTGTGTGAATGGGATAGTCGGGCTAGGACTTCTCATTACATCAAGAAGGATTGGCCACTCCGACACTCATTGGAACCTGGAACAAAAAATGTTCAGTATCCTCCACTTGTAGAATCAAGCAAGATTTTGTTACCACCCTTACACATCAAACTGGACGTCATGAAAAATTTTGTTAAGGCTATGGATAAAACGGGGCAGCTTTTAAGTACCTCGGTGGTAAATTCCCAAAGCTCAGTGAAGCAAAAATCAAGGAGGGTGTATTTGTTGGTCCACAGATCCGCGAGCTTCTTAGAGATGAGGAGTTCGACCGTATCCTAGGTGGTGAGGAGAAGACAGCGTGGAATGCTTTCCGGTTAGTAGCAAACAATTTTCTCGGAAATACCAAAGCTGACAATTACAGGGAGCTGGTGGAAAACCTGCTGTTGTCCTATCAAAAAATGGGCTGCAATATGTCTTTAAAGATACATTTCCTCCATTCGCACCTGAAATTTTTTCCGGCCAACTGCGGAGCAGTCAGCGATGAACATGGTGAACGTTTCCACCAGGACATCTCAGCGATGGAGAAAAGCTACCAGGGGAAATGGAGTCCATCATTGTTAGCAGACTACTGCTGGACAATAACAAGAGATGCTCCAGAAGTTGAATACAAGAGACAAGCAAAGAAGCAACGGGTTGAATCAATATAAGTGACTGCATTATACAGGTATGTTACTAATATATGGTATACATATATGCAAAATGTGTAACTTAAATTTTCTTGGAAACTGTAGCCAATCGACTGTTTTTATGGTCATATTCGTTTTCAGCACCCCAAAATCCACAATAGGAAACACATTTTATCTCCGAAGCACAAACTTTTTCAAAATTTGTAGACAAGTGTAATTAGTGTTAAAAAGGTTAGGTATTTATGCCAAATTGTACCCACACCTTCGATATCGGATACCTGTTTTAAAGATGCGCAAATGATGTCAACATGAATGTAGTTATGGACATGATGCTTTTAAGCGATAAGAGTTGGATGAGGACGCATATTCGTGTCATATATATATATATATATATATATGCGGCGAAATCCATGTTTTTCGTTCAGTGTTGAGATATTTCACGCAGGAAAGAGACAACAGGAGTAGCGATGTTTCGCTCCAATCACTTGAGCATTCTTAAGCTTTATTAACCTATTAACCAAAATTAATAAAGCTTGAGAAAGTTCCATGGATTGGAGCGAAACGTTGCTACTCTTGTTTTCCTTTTCCTGGGTGAAACATCTCATATACATATACAGTATATATATATATATATATATATTATATATATATATATATATATATATAATATAAAATAATAATGATAATAATAATGATAATGATAAGTTTTATTGGCAGGATATAAATCCCATAATATAGTACAGTACAATATTCTTGAAGGTAAGCAGTAAGATAAATCAAACAATAATACATTTAAAGGAGCAAAAGGACGCAAAAGGGGACACAAACTACACTAGATCAAAGTTGGGAACATAAACTACACTAGGATCTTTAGGAGACATTTTTTAAATGAATCCATCAAATAAAATGTTAAAACTAACGAAAATATTACGACTAAACCTAACCAATCGTCAATTTATATATATATTATATATATATATGTGTCTGTGTGTATCATATATATATATATATGTGTGTGTGTGTGTGTGTGTGTATATATATATATATGTGTGTGTGTGTGTATATATATATATATATATATAAATTGACGATTGGTTAGGTTAAGTCGTAATATTTTCGTTAGTTTTAACGTTTTATTTGATAAGGGATACGCGGACAAAGTTGGGAACGCACACTACGCTAGGATAATGTAGGGGAACGTAAACTACACTAGAATAATGTAGGGGAACGTAAACTACACGAGGCACAACAGGGGGACGTAAACTACATTTGCTCCCATTTAAAAACAAACAAACTAAAAATTATGACTAAAGGAGAGAAAATTTTTAAAAAAGATCTCTACAATTAAATTTGTTTTTGTTTTTTCATTTGAGTATTTTCTTTACTGGTGTTAACCCACTTAGAAAAGCCAATTTGACAGTTTCGTGCGCCTGTCTCTCTCTTCACACGAAGGTCAAGCTGGTGGCCCCGCATCTAGGCCTGGCTTGGTGGAGGAGCGAGTTGCTCTCTTGCGCTCTCCACCGCACATAGCCAGGTACACCCGGCTCATCTGGTACCGTCCTGAACCAGGCATCTAGTCTTCTCTTGAAGACTTCAGCTTTGACCCCTGTAACGTTTCTGAGGTCCTTAAGAAGTTGGTTAAAAAGTCTTGGCCCCTTGACAACCAAGCTGTTTTTCTTCAGTGTTGAAGAAGTCCCTTGTCGGGCCTTTAATTTGGGAACACGACACATTCTGCCTTTCCTATTTTCCAGCGTTGTTTGGATGGTAAATGAGTTTAGTTTGAGGTTTGGTACCAGTTTTTCGATCATTTTTCATATGTAGATTATGGTATACCTCTCTTCTTTCCAGGGAGTACAGATTTAGTTTACGGAGTCTTTCCCAGTAGTTGAGTTCTTTGCAGCCATCAATCTTGGCTGTGAAATGTCTCTACGTTTCTTCTAGTTTATTAATTTCTTCCTTTTTATATGGGGACGTAAAAACTGAGCAGTATTCAAGTTTTGGTATGATCAGTGTTCTCAGCAGTAGAATCATTACTGTCTTGTCCCTCATTTTGAACGTTCTTAGTACCTGTCCCGCGACTCTGCTTTGTTTATTGCTATCTGATTTTGTGTCTCGAATTTGGCATCATCGGTCATTTTTACCCCAAAGTCGACCGCTTTTTTGCTTCTCTGAATTTTCTGTCTATCCGGAGCATCATATGCAGTCTCTTTAATTTCTTCATTTCTGCCATATCTCAAGAGCTGAAATTTCTCGGTGTTAAATGTCATATTGTTGTCTTCTGACCATTTCTATATTTTGTTTGTGTCTCTCTGCAAGGCCTCCACTTCATTTGCATTGCTGATTTTTCTGCTGATCTTTGTATCGTCCGCAAATGATGTTACTATACTGTTGCTGCTAACTCCACTGTTTATGGCTGTTAGCATGATAATGAACAGGAGTGGGACCAGCACTGTACCTTGTGGTACTGAGCTGCGTACTTCTTATTCTGATGATGATACACCTTGAATTTTGACCACCTGTAGTCGTTCTGTGAGGAAGTTGTAGATCCATTTTCCAACTTTGCCTGTTATTCCCATGTGTTTCATTTTATGTGCTATTTTACCATGATCGCATTTGTCGAAAGCTTTAGCAAAATCCGTGTATATGACATCATAGTTTTCATTACCTTCAAGAATATTGTTATAATGCTCTATATGTTGTGATAGGCATGATCTTCCCGATCGGAATCCGTGCAGATTTTCGTTGAATTTTTCCAGTGTCTCCAAGAAGTCATAGATGTTCTCTCTGACTATTCTTTCAAATATTTTGGTGAGGTGGGACGTCAATGACACTGGTCTATAGTTCTTTGCTTGAAATCTATCTCCTCCTTTATAAGTTTTATATACGGACAATGTTTGCTCTTTTCAAGATGCTCTGTATTTCCCCAGTGTCTAGGTATCTTCTCCATATCCAGTATAAGGGTGTAGCAATTTAATTTTTACAGTTTTTAATTAATAGTGCGTTCCATTTGTCCGTACCTACAGTTGAATGTGATTTCATTTGTCCTATAGCTCTCGCTACATCATCTGGGGTAAAATCAAAGTATGTTATTCATTCTCCTTGCAATTTCTCTTCGAAGAATGCATCTATGTCAGGTATCGCTTTGTCACTTTTGGGGGTACTTGGCCTTGTGGTCCTCCGAGATGGATCCGTTCCCGCCTACCTGTTCTGGTAGCTTCTTGCCATGTAGTGGTCCGGCTCGAGGGTTCTCAGCTGTGTCAACTGCATGTGTTGTATGAGACTTAGCAGCCGTATTGTGTCCGAGATGTTGAAAAAATTTTGTGTGCTATTGTTGTTTTGTTATATATATATATATATATATATGGGATGAATTTCACAATTAGACACGGGAAATGAATGAATGATGCAAACCCACAAGGAAAAAGAAAAATGATTCCAAGGCCTTTCGTGTATTCCCTGACAAGGTGTACTTTTGAATACACGAAAGGCCTTGGAATCATTTTTCTTTTTCCTTGTGGGTTGGCATCATATATATATATATTTCAAAGAAAACATGAAAATTACGAATTTATTGAACATTTTTTTATGCCACTGGAAATTCTCCATTTACACTACTACTGCATTGTCCGGTCGGCAAAAAAAACAAGAGACCTTTTAAATTCTTCCTATTTCGGCAAATACGGTACATGGAACCATGAAATTTTAGTATGTTAGTACTAGGTCATTTTATGGTTTGTGTGCCATCTTTTATCATTTTAGCTGAAAAATTGGATTTATGGCGAATATTCCAGAAAAATCTTGCTAATCATAGGTTCAAGTTGATAATTAAAGCGATTTTAATTAACGTAAGCCAACTGCGGGAGGTTTGGACAAGCTTCTCAAGAAAATCGATAAAACAGGAGATATCAAAAGAATACCAGGTAGCGGTATTAAATTTGGCCAACATCAGTCCTGATTTAAATTCTGTCTTTTACGGCCTTTTGGGAAAATTTGTCAGAGAATTTATCGGGTTAAAATAAGAAATGTCGCTCATTTACGACAGCTTCTTCTGGAAAAATGGGATGAGATACCACAAGAACAAATCAATAAAACCATAGATGAGTTCCGTCCCAGACTGAAAAAGGTTGTAGAAGTTCGTGGGAAACATATCGAGCAATTTTTTTGACATCAAGGTAGCACCATATGTAACTTTTTATCTGCACATACAATGCAGTAATAGG
This sequence comes from Bathynomus jamesi, assembly GCA_023014485.1. NCBI lineage: Eukaryota > Metazoa > Arthropoda > Malacostraca > Isopoda > Cirolanidae > Bathynomus > Bathynomus jamesi. The sequence continues at coordinate 1,589,169 of JAJOZX010000169.1, read as the reverse complement.
GTAAATGGAGAATTTCCAGTGGCATAAGGAAATGTTCACTAAATCCGTACTTTTCATTAGTTTTCTTTGAAATCCGCTCAACGTATAGGAAATGTACTCAGTTGTGGGGTGTGAAAAACATATTGAAATCTGACCATAACTTTGGATTTTACAGCCAAAATTCGACGTCTCCCTTTTTTTGTCCACCCTATATATATATATATATATATAAATAGGCCTGTTGACTGTAGGCCCTATAATATGTAATTAGATAATTAAAGAATTGTTTGCTTGAGGGGTCACCATTTGATCTTTCCACCGAAACAAATAAATGTCACTGAAGGAGATTAATAAACCTTGTCTTTTTTTAGTTTAATTAACAAAACAAATAGTGATAAATGTCACAGAATGAAATAACGTACAATTGCTTGATTAATTGTGAAGTAAGAAAAGTGCATGAATTGACCGAACAGTTAGTATGAATGGATTGTTGATATTAAATGTTATTACATTGATAGACAATGCACAGTAGCTTAGTAAATGAATTACAAGAATGCACGAGAAGTGAATTTGAGTGTTTACGGTTGAAAAAGGGAATGACAAAATATACTCAGGTGAAGGGCCTCCTATAATAAGCTGTTATATCCCCGAAGGCCGGCGTGTGACTGAAGAGGGCTGGAAAGAATCTTGACTTGGAGTTCCTTGATTCGAGTAATGAAGAAATTTTGAAGAAGGTCGTTGTAACGTGTTGTAACTAAGAGTGAACATAACGTCATCCTTCCTATTTTTCTTCATTTCCGTCCAGAAGTGGTATGACGTCAGTAAACTGTCAGTGTTTCTTTTTTTATGCGGGAAGAAGGGACCAAGGGCGAACGCCCACGCCCGCTGAAACGCCCCCTATAGAAAGAAAATAAGAAAGCCAAAATACAAATATTATTCTTATTTTTTATTCTGAAAAGACTGTAGTATGTAAGAAGCATATATCTATAGTGAGGAATAGAGGGAGAAGTGTTTGTTTGAGAGCATGCTGGACTGCTCACAGGGTAGATGAGATACGGAAAAAGATAAGCTAACAGGAGTTCCAGCACTCCATGTCTCCTGACTAACGTCCTTCCAAGGAGCACTTCCCTGGTCGATTGGTGTCTACAATCTTCTCCTTGAAGACGTTATTTCAATGGAGATTATTTGATTGGTATAAATCCTACTACGACATCGCCTACCAAACGGATAACTTAACAGGTCTAGGTCTGTCCTTCCAAGTTGTTGCATATATCAATACTTCTACTGGAGGTAAAATGGCTGCCATACTGTTTTCTGTTTACAACACAGAATTTTTTTTTATACATTTTTCTTTATTTAAGTTTTTTTAAAATCACAATATTTTTGTTATATGTACTAGGCAAAATGCAGTTTTGGAATAAGCATATTTTATTTAAAAAAAAAATTATGTAATACATCGTTTCTTTTTCCTAAAAAAAAAAGTTATTTTAAAAAATTGTCTATTATTTTAATATGAAAAAATTTCTTTAATTAGTATCTTTTATACAAAATTTGATTTTTTGAGAAATTAATATGAATTATTTAGTGTCAAAAACGTGCAGTATTTTATTTCTTTCTGAATATAAAGTTTTTAAATGGAAATACAATATTTTTCACCTAAAAAGATTATTTAATAAGACAACTCTATACTTTGCTTATGGAGAGCGGTTAGAATCCGTTAGCGTCGCTGACTACGAATCCATCGGCCCCGGGTTCAAGACTCGACGGCAGCCGGCGCGCAGCAAAACCCAGCTGTTCATCCTTCCACGCAATAAAGAAAGTGGTTGGTAGATAAATGGGTACCCCTAGGTGGCCTAGTGGTTAAAACGCTGGGCTGCTGATGGGGCGTGGTTCGGATTCCACGTTAAACTGTAGGTCTAAGGTGGAGTGAAAAGCTTGACCTTCGTCAGAATGAACAATTCGGGCAGAAGCTAACCAAAGGTTATATATATGACCGGTCACCGCTGCACTAATATGCACATACAGTGTATCTCTCTCTCTCTCTCTCCTCTCTCTCTCTCTCTCTCTCTTTCAGAAGCACTTGGCATCGTTCAACGGCATGTATTTTTTCTGTGCATAGTATTTGAGTAATGGTACTTTTATCAAGGTAAATGACTATAAGTTATAGAAAATGAATGGTATTACTTCCTACAACAAATACTACAAATGAGGGAAAAGCTGTAGAAGGATTCGATGCAAACTTAGAAATTTTTTTACTCCTATTAAATTGGTGTCGCGCTAAAGTGCATAGGTTACTCTTGGGACTGCGCAGTTGTATGAGAGATAGATTAGGTTAGGTTACGTTAGTTTTGGGGTAGTGTGAAAAAATGAGGTTAGGTTATGCAAAAACGAATTACTGTACTATAAAAATTGAAATCGGGGATTCGACTCCCGATGGTGTAATCTCACTGTTATGCCTAAGACAGAGTTGAATGGTGGCCACCTTCGGGTAGCGTGAAAAGATGATGCTTACGCGTTAGGTTAGGTTATTATAGTCTTTGTTCAAGGTCAGGTTAGGTTAAGTTACTCTTGGGGCAACGTGAAAAATGAGGTTAGGTTAGGTTATTCTATATTTAATTTTCTACTTTTCATGAGGCGGCACCCTCCCCCCTTTATCTTACCGCCCTTCCAAGAGATTAAATTTTTCCCTCTTTCAACTCAACTCCTGTTTCCTCTCACTCCCTCCCCCATTATCCCCCGATCCCCGCTTCCTCCACACTACATTTTTGCAGCTATACTACTCATAATGTCCTGCAAGGCGACGTTTCCATTCCTAAACAAAGGCAAGAGGTTCTTATCTAAGATGGAATTAAGACGTCACTCTACAAACAAAACGTAAGTTTTTCCAAAGTACCAAATAGCTGGCCAAAGCATAACAGTACAACCACCAAATTTTATATTAAGTTGCATCGATTTGGAATTGAACACACCTCCACAGGTTCTCCATACCCAGATATGTCCTTTTGAAGAAAACTGCTGGAATCTTGATTCATGTAATAAGAAAACAGAGTTCCAAAACTGACCAGATTTGGCCTTATTCTGCATGCAATCCTCGTATCGTTTTCTCTTATTATGAAACAATGGCTTCTGTCTAGTTCCACGTCCTCTGTACCCAACTTTAAGTAGGACGCTCTCTGAAACTCGAATGTACACGTGAAGTTTAACTGAATTTCCTAAAACTTTATTTTCATATTAGAATAGTTTAGTTAACGCTTTAACTTAATTATATATCATATATTCAATGCGCACATTATACTATATTTATAGAAATTAATACATCAATTTTTTGACCCTTAACCACTACACCACGAGGCGCCTATATATAATATATATATATATGTAAATCAAATCAGATATATTATTCTAAATTTGACAAAAATATATTTAAAATCTGAAAACTAACCTGATTAGAAGAATTAATAGCTTTTTATGCACTCAACCGCTGAAACTTGGTTTTTAGACTCGTAAAGAATGTTTATATTCAGAATTAGTCCAAACAATTCTCTGAGATTTTATCACACTTATGCCTATATATATTATATATATATATATATATATATATATAATATATATATACATACATTTTAACTGCAAACAACACACAGTATAATTAACGTAAAGAACGACGCTTGATAGAAGAACGTTCCGCACAAGATGAGGAGAAAGAACGAACAACTGAAAAATGAGGTAACCACCCGGGAATCGAACCGGGATCTTCCGATTGCCGGTCAGATGTTAGCATATCTGACCGGCAATCGGAAGATCCCGGGTTCGATTCCCGGGTGGTTACCTCATTTTTCATTTGTTCGTTCTTTCTCCTCATCTTGTGCGGAACGTTCTTCTATACAATGTCGTTCTTTACGTATATATATATATATATATATATATATATGTGTGTGTGTGTGTGTGTAAAAATGATAATTCTAACCTTCATTTTTGCATATAAAGTCCAAACTCGCATGCAAATTTGGAAAATAATTAAAATTTTAATATTCTTTCTATTTTATTTTTTCCAAGTAATTTCCTATCCAATACTTGATGAATTATTTCTTTTTTTTTAATTACCTAATCATCTTTTATATTAAGATCAATCATGAAATCTTGTTAAATTCTGCAATCTTAATTTTTTTCATTCTCTCTTAAATCATAAAAGATGAAGTCATATCCTGAATCAGCACTTAATTTCAAATTTTAAACATTTAATTTTAATAAAATGCATATCTTAATTTCCATTTTTAGTTGCCACGGCAAATCATGATAACATCAAATTTTTCAATATGCTGTTACAGTAGAATTTGCCTTCATCTTTAAGTATTTGGTTTTATCAGTTTCTACAAGATCCACATAATATGGATTGAGTTGGCAAAATAATTCAGCCTATTAAAAATCGAAAAAAACAAGGCAACATTAAATAATAATACTGTCTGCTCTGACCTACTGTAGAGGATAAAATATTTTCGAAGCAGTAAAAGTCAGTAAAAGATACCTTTAACTCTATTCTTGAGTCCGAATTCTCCAACGTATTTTTGTTAGAATAACACAGCGTTTTCAGGAAGCAGTAAAGTTAGAAATCAGTAAGTCTTAAGACTGAGACCATTATTGCCTTACAAACTTCTTTGATACGCTACAAGAAGAATCGTGGAACCGTCAGATAACCTAGTAAGTTTTCGCAGAATACTCCGATCCAGATAACAACAAATCGGAATGTAGTACAAAGCAATTATTACGATTCCCTACCCCTGTACGCAGTACCAGTTGCTGCCACCTAATTAGAAACCCCGTCAACTTCGAACCACCCAAGGCCATCGACCAGGGCCGTTTCTAACCATTAGGGGACCCTAAGTAGTATACCCATTTGAGGCCCCACCCCTCCATCCACCAACTCACGCCTTACTACATCACCTCAGCACACACATACAAAAAATGGCTGTGTTAATGAAAAACAATTATGAAACAATTTTAATGAAACATTTATGTCCAAAACAACAAATATGTACTTTCAGAAGACAAACAGAAAAAATACTCCTCATGAAATTCCTGAAAATTAGCTTATACATTATTTAGAATAAATGACACAGAACTATGTATAAAAAAATAATGCAATTATCAACTACCAAACAATTACTAACTCTACGATACAATCGTTTAATAGCTAACGCCTAACAGTTATGCAGAACAGTTTGTATCTTCAAAATTTTTGCCTCCTAGATTTTTTCTGGGCGAAATCATCAATAACATCATCATATGAAATCTCCCTGCCAACGTCCTAGTTGATGCTTATGATGCCAAGGCCACTGAGGCGATCCTGCCCCATTGATGATCTGAGGTAGTTCTTGAATAGCTTCATCTTAGAGAAGCTCCTCTCGGCTGACGCTACTGTCACAGGTAGAGTGGAGGCAATTCTTAGTGCAACCGAGAGATTGGGGTATAGTTCGTCCAGTTGCTTCTGATGAATGAAGGAGAGAAGCTCCAATGCAGTCATGTTGTGTGAAGGTAAAGTCAGCAAGTTCTTAATTTCGAGGGCCAGTTCTCTTCCATCAATGTCACAGTCAGCTCCAGAGCTCAGTATCTTAGAGAGCTTTTCACACTTGCAGGACAAGTCTTCCTTATTCATTGTGGTGAAGTTTGGGAGAACCCCAAATATGTCCCTCACATCATCTAATGTTTTGAATCTCTCATTTATTGACCTGATGGCACAATCCACCACCACATTGAAAAATTTGACTTCCAGCCTCTTTAAGGCTTCTGTAAATGGTTCGTCAGGAGCTTCGTAAGCAAAGTGCTTTTTTGTGGATCTGAGCCTCTTCTCCTTCAGCACAGCCTCCACATTCATTTCCTCACATATGTCCCTCGCTACGACTTGTGCTGCAACAAAACCTGTTTCTGTCGCTGGTGAGTGAGACTTTGGTTTTAGTGAGGAGGTTGACTGCCACATGAAACTGCATTATAGGAGACTGCAGAAGTTTGCTCACATGGTTAACTGCATGAAGAATGTCATATCATACTACTGTGCAAATCTGAAAGCGATAAGACCCTACCTCCTCTGCAAGTGCTTGTGCTTCAGTCCTGGATATGGCATCTGTGGCATTGTTTCTGACTTCCAACAGGACCTCTCTGATGTTGTGGCTCTGGTATCGCACAGCCTCAATGCTCTTAAGCCAGTTCTCCCACCTGGTTTCACTCCAAGCCTTGAGTGTTATGTTCACGTGCTTCTTTAGGATTGTCCATCTCTGTGTAGCTGCTTCAAAAAGGTTGTACAATTTTTGTACGTTGCCAAAGAAGCTGATGGCATCTGTGGAAGCTTTAGCTGCATCAGCCACTACAAGATTCAGAGTGTGACCCCCACATGGAACATAGAGTGCACGACAGTTCTTCTCTAATAACCTTGCCTGAACACCTTTGTTCTTCCCCTTCATGTTCGCTCCGTTGTCATATGACTGTCCTCTGCAGTCATCAAAGTGAATATTCAGTTCATCTAGTCTCTTCAGAATCAGAACTGATACACCCAGGCCTGTACTTTCTGAAGCCTCAAGAAAGCCCAAGAAGTATTCTTTTATTTCTGGTACTTCACTCATTTTAACAGTTCTGATAATAATCGACATCTGTTCTTGGTGGCTTATGTCTGGAGTGCAGTCTAAAATGAGTGAGTAATGCTTAGCTTATTTTATTTCTGCAACAATGGCATCCAAGATCTTCTCACTAATGGACCCAGTGAGCTCATTTTGAGTGATATTTCCTAGGTAACTTGAATGACTATATTGGCCACTTTCGACTCTGCTGATGTGTTGTTTCATCACTGGATCAAATTTGGCAAGCAGCTCAACCTCCTTCAAGAAGTTGCCATTGTCTCGATTGTACAATGTGGAGGAATACCCTCTGAAAGCAAGGTTTCTCTCAGCCAGTGACTGGATTATACTTACAAGACGTGTGAGAACATCTCGCCAGCGTCTTCGCTCTACCTCCATTAATGACATTTCAGTTTGGTCAATGGTCCTCCCAGTTTTTAACCACAGTTCCAGATCATTCCATGTTGCCATGTTATCTGCATGTTCTGAACTATTTTCATGGCTTTTCAGAAGCAAACCAACGTTTATCCAGTCTGAAAGTCCATCCGTAATTAGTTTGTACGACTTCCTTGAAAACAACTTGCAGCAGAAGCAATAAAGAGCATCATTCCTTCTAGAGTACATCAGCCAGCTTCGCTTTATTTTTTCCCCATTAATTAATGTTCTGTACATGTAATGGCGATGAACGCTTCTACCGGTCTCTCTTTTAGGGAATGTGAAATCTGGACTGATTTGAAATGGTCCTCGAGACACCAGATCTGTCTTCAAGGCATCTGACAGGACAACTGGCCAGTCATACGGATCAAGCGGTGGAGCAGATCTTGGTTCTTGTTGCTCAGTAGAAATGCCTGTGTGTGGTGTTTGAAGTTGAACAGAAGATGGGCCACTTGTTGGTTCATCAGGCTCTACTTCTACTGGTGTTTGAGGTTGCATAGAGGATGGTCCTGCTGTTGGCTCATGATGCTCATCAGGCTTTGCTGAGGATGGCTTTTCCAAATATTTCAGTAGTGCTCCTGAGAAGAACATAACATTACATATTCTGTTAATTTTTGCTAAAATACTCTTTCTTATCTTGTTTGATAATTAATTGATCTGTGTGAACAGGATTTGAGGTGATGTAATCCATTAAATTTCACATTTCGAAATATTATAAATATTACAGAGACTAGCTGACTCTACACGATTCCTGAGCACTTGCCTAGTTTGATGGTCTCCTAACCTAGTTGCCTGAACTGTAATCATAAGAATATACAAGTGGCACATCTCACCTGTGCTACTTGAAGGCGTCTCCTCCTCTATTTTCTTCTTTTTCCGTTTTTCAGCTCCTGATGAATAATGTTTCATTTTCCAAGATGCATGAAGTCACATCTAGTTAACCACAACTAATCTGCTAAATAATAATAATCATGATAATAATAATAATAATAATAATAGTAATAATAATAAGGATAATAATAATAATAATAGCAATAATATTAATAATAACTTCAGCTATATTCCTATTCTTGCCCACTGAGCTATGACCTGGGAGCCTGTCTAGGGGCCCCCTAGTAGCAGCGGGGCCCTAAGCGGCCGGTTAGTCTGCTTATGCCAAGAAACGGCCCTGCCATCGACGGAGGGTTAACATATATATATATATATATATATATATATATATATATATATATATATACTGTATATATATATATATATATATATATATATATATATATATATATATAACAGTGTATATATACAGTATATACTTCACACTACAAATATATTTCGTATAATCGAGTTAAAGTGAGATGCCTAAACTAAACTAAGGAGTAGATTTGCTTTTTCTTTGGTCTAGTTCAAATAAACTCTCAGATATGAATTCACCTGTGTAAGTTCGTAAAACGCGTATACCCACCTCTCATATCTTACCTACCCTAATAAAGTTCAACAAATAATGTAAATCCATTCGAAGAAGAGAGATAACGCTATTTGTATTCCAAAAATATATAATTAAATGCTAACCTTTACAAATCACTGATAATATAATTCGTATATATTAGCTGCATTTATTGAAGTGCAAACATTGTTTTTCATTCTTAGTAAAGACAATATAAATTTATTTCATTTTCAACATTCAAGTCGAGAACCTTTTTATCTCTTCGAGCACTGCACTGAAAACCTTTTTGAAAAAACTTTAAGAAATAGAATCACTATTCCTTATTTACGAAATAAACATTACAATTCTTTTCTCCTGCCGTTGTTGGAGGGGTCCTTAGAGTCAAAATATCATGTAATTGTGCAAATGATGATAAAAGCAACAGATTTGGTACATATACCCTTTATGACATAAGATTTCTGAAAAAATTGGGAAAAGTCAACCTGCACCCTGGTGGCCATTTTTTGCATGCCCAAAATGGGCGCCGTTGGGCCATCCCGATATTAGAAATCGTCAATATCTCAGACAGTTTTGTCTGTATTTTGATGAAATAAATGTCTAGGGTCATGTTTTTGAGGTCACGGAATCCAATGATGTAGGTTAAAATCTTCAGATACAGCTTATTTCGGATTAAAGGCCCGTATTACTTTAAATATCCAGTGAAAGTACATACAAAGACCATAATACAATCTTAATTCAATATCCAAGCACTAGCATTATAATCATTGCCGAAACTAATTTCAATAATATACGAGGGGTGATAAAAAATTCTCGGCCTAACCTAGATATAATGCATATTTTGAGATCAAATTTATGCCATATCTAATACAACTATTATTAAATATGTGTATAAAATATAAAAACGCTAATCAAAATATTTTTTGTTTTACAGGTTGTAATGTGAAGCAATGTGATAAACTTTATGAAAATAGACAAATTTGAAATACGCGCTGTCATTAAATACACTGGGCAACAAAAAAAAAATTTTTTCGTGTCCCAAGAATGAAAATACCTTATTCTTATAGTATTTTCTGTGCTGAATCCAAATAAGTTTGTAAAATTTCTCTATCAGGTCTGGTTTTTGTGTGACATGCAATTTAATTTTTAAAAACCCATATAGTTACATACTTATTAAAATATGATCGAAAAGACATACCTGTAGTTTAAAAAGTAGCTTGTTTTGATTTTCTGCTGTGCTTTGCCTCAGGCGTGTCTCTCTTAAGAGTCCAGCAATAGTCAGCCAGCATACTGGGGCTCCATTTGCCTTGGTAACGGTTTTCCATGGCAGAAATATCCTGATGAAAACGCTCACCATGTTCGTCGCTTACCGCACCCAGGTTTTCCGGAAAAAAGTCCAAGTGAGAGTCCAAGAAATGAACCTTTAATGACATATTGCACCCCATTGCTTGGTAAGACTTAAGAAGATCTCCTACTATTTCAGGATAGTTTTCGGCCTGTGATTTCCCAAAAAATTTGTGCAGACACTTTTGAAACTCTGCCACGCAGCTTTCTCAACTTCATTCAACTCTCCTTCAAATCTCTCATCTCTTAACAATTCTCTGATCTGAGGGCCTACAAAATGCCTTCTTTAATCTTGGCATCACTGATCCGGAGAACTTATTTCAAGTATGTGAATCCTGTTTGCGCTTTATCCATCGCTTTAACAAAGTTTTTCATAAGTCCAAGCTTGATATGCAAAGGAGGAAGGTACACTTTCTCAGGGTCAACAAGTGAACTATTCACAACATTTTTCTTGCCTGGAAGAAGTGAGGTGCGTTTTGGCCAATCCTTCTTAACGTAGTGGTTTTGCTTGTCCCTACTGTCCCACTCACATAAAAAACAACAGTACTTGGTTTAACCTAGCTGCAACCCTAGCAAAAGTGCAATGATCTTCAGATCTCCACAGATATTCCACTTATATTTCTGATACTGAAACTTTTCTAAAAGCAACTTCATGTTTGCAGCATGTGCAATAGGTACAGAAGGAAATTTATTTCCGTTGTGAAGAAGGACTGCTTTCAAGCTGACTTTTGAGGAGTCAATGAACAATCGCCACTCATCCACGTTATGTTCATGACCAAGAGCCCCGATGACTGAATTAACATCTTTACAAAACACAAGTCCATCTTCATGGGAGAACCATTCTTTGAATTCATCATGGCGGCTGCGGAAAAAACAAACTTTAGCGTCACGTTGCAGTAGATTCCAACCCTTTAATCTTGAACCTAAACGTTCAGCCTGCTTCTTAGATAATTTCAAATCACGAACTAGGTCATTTAGATCTTGTGACAGTAAATGTGGTTCATTGGAGGAACAGGTAGCCTGGAATGTTGGATCAGAAATGTCTTCATCTTTTTCCTCGTGATATGCTACAGCTACGTTTGATTCCTCATCACTTAAACTTACATGTTCAGGAGGATTTGGTACTGGAAGTTGAGCACTGTGGGGAACTGGTCTCATTGCAGACGGTAGATTAGGGTATTTCATAAGGCTCTTTGTTTTTGAAGTGATCCCCTTTGTATTTACCAGGCAGAAATAGCAGTCTGTTGTGTGATCTTTGGGTTCCCTCCAAATCATTGGAATAGCAAATGGCATGTGACGTGAACCGTTTAGCCATCCTGTAAGTAGTCTTACACATGTCACACAACAAATGTGAGGGGCCCAACTCTTGTCCTGATCGCCTACTTTACATCCGAAATAAAGTTCATAGCATTTTTTTACTAATGGTGTAAAGTTACGTTTCTGGGATTTTAAAGTTAGATCACCACATACATAACAAAAGGAATTAGGATGATTCAGACAGTTCCGCGGCATTACAAAACATCTATATGAATACAACACTGGTGTAAAATTAACAAGAAGCAACAGACACTAGCTGTTAACACTGTGACATTTACAAGCAGACTGACTTGGAGCTGCTCTACACACAGAAACTAGGCTCATGTCTGAACAGGTACAAACATGTTTCAACCTGCACAGTCTGCTGCTCCGACCAAATTTATCCTGCCAGCATTATCAGAACTTTCTCCCCAAAGGAATAAATTGTACTAATTTTACAGAAAAATTAATACAGCAATATATTAATATTAATATATTTATTATAGTTATATTAATTAATATAATATATTATTATATTTATTATTTTTATAATGTTTTATATTATAATATTGTTATATACTTAATTATATATAATATGTTATTATTTTTTTATCCGGTGATCATGCTAAATGAGGAAAAAATGAACATAGCGTCACAAGTAAACTAAGCCTGATAGAAAAAATCTGATTTCATATTTAGATTCAGCATGAAAAAGTACACTTAGAACACCCATCAAAACCCTTGTGACAAAATTGTTGTTGACCAGTGATATCTCTCTATGTAGAATATGACGACTCCAAACGTTTTTGAAGATATGCAGCACACATTAGGAGATTCTGCCCCATCTTATTCTACTGTTAAAAGGGGCAACACTTCGATCAAAGATGATGAACGGCCTGGACGGCCATCAAACATCAACTTCTGAAGAAAATGCCCGTAAAGTCAATGATCTTGTTATGAATAATCGCCGACTTAGTGTTTGATTTATAGCTGAGAATGTCAGCATTTCATTTGGCGGCACACATTCAATATTAACAGAAAAATTAAAGCTTAAAAACGTGCCTGCAAGATGGGTGCCACGAATGTTGGCTGACAACCAGAAGAGAACTCGAGTTAAAATTTCAAGACAATGTTTGGACCTTTTCCAGCAAACTCCAGGAAGATTTTATCTAGGTTTATTACTATGGATGAAACATGGATTCATCACTTCGTTCCAGAGTCAAAACAACAAAGTATGTCTTGGAAACACTCTTCTTCACCAACTTCCAAGAGTTGTGGCATCAGCTGGCAAGGTCATGGATGGCCTCTGTTTTCTGGGATGCAAAGGGAGTTGTGCTCATTGACTACCTTGATAAAGGAGCCACCATTACAGGTGATTACTATGCACGACTAATGAGAAATCTGCGCGAAACCATCAAGCAAAATCGACGAGGGAAACTCAGTCGAGGTGTCCTGTTTCACCAGGACAATGCTCCTGCTCACAACTCTACAGTTTTGATGGCTGCCATCAGAGAAATGGGCTTCAAATTGCTTGATCACCCTCCATATTCGCCAGACCTAGCTCCCAATGTTTTCTATCTGTTTCCCAAATTAAAAGAACACCTCCGTGGACAGAGATTTTTGGACGATGATGAAGTCTTTTCAGCTGTAAATGCTTGGTTGGAGGACCAAAATGAAGACTTCTTTTTGAACGGTATCCAGGAGCTGGAAAAACGCTGGATCAAGTGTATATCCCTAAAAGGAGACTGTGTAGAAAAATAATAATAAAAACTATCAACTTCACTCGTCTTTCATTGTCAGGCTGATAACTTTTTGATCACCACTCGTACACATTATTGCTAAGCATGCAGTTGAATTTCACACAAACTCACCCTGTATGACTCACGTTTCAAATCGATAGGTCTATGCAGATCCATTGTGAAGTTGGCCAGTGTATTGTCGGGGTACATACCGAGCGAGGCTGAGAAGGGTAGTGTGATGTAGAATGGTCAGAAGGCATGATGTTCAGTTGCGCTCATTATTCGTAGGACACTCTTGAGAACAGATAATGACACCTGGCATAGATTTGTTGTGTGTACTACAAACGGTTGTAATATTTTATGAGTGAATCTGGGTGAGTGAGCCCTGTTGGTTGGTTGACTTATTGCCAAATGTCTTTAGAACATAATTATTTCCATTCATCACTCTGGTTTACATATTACTAAGGAAACATAAATGAATAATTAAATATAAATTCGAGAAGAGGATATATATTAACAAGGGGGATGTCAATGAAGTGAATAAAAAATGGTCTTGTAAAAACTAAAAAAACAACTTTGGACGTGATGACAGTGTTCATAGCATTGGCAAGCCTGTCATCTTGAAAGAACTAAATTTTCAATGTATAAAAACAGAGCCGTTGGTAGGCATTATTGCGCTCTGAGTAAATTCCACGACCTGCACCACCCATCCCCCTGTATTTATTTATTTATTTATTTACATTTAATATTGAACATAGATTCAGATACTATTTTGTTATAACAAAGACAGAGCAAAAACCTGATATATATATAAATACATATATAGACGGTTTATGAATGAAAAAACAATGTTTTGATGCATATTAAATATTAATAACATTATAACATTAATAGATTGATGGGTATCTGTAGTTTCATACGTCAATGCTTACAGTATCTTTCAATTGGTAAGAAATATTATTTAGAAACGAAGAATGTTTTGTATTGAGGCAGCATCATAAATGTATATAATTGTGTTGTATTAATAAGTTTCATGTTACAACTTAAGTGTTGAACCACTGCAACTGTGACTCTTGGCGGTCTCTCACCTCAAAGGAGAGAATTACAGAAAATAAAACTATTACAGTGATTCATATCAATAAACATAGAGCCATTTAAACGATGATATTTGACAATTTCGCAAAGGTGTTACACATTCATAATTACCATTGAATTTGAGATATTTTATACATGAACACAACAAATTTAACATCTTGTCCAGCCACCGTTGTTGTCTATGACTTCCTGCAGTTGATGTGATAACATCGTGTCACATACTGAGAAATCGATGTAGTGGGTAAAAATTGAACCTGGAGAAGTTCACGACTGATGTTAACAATGTCTTTCCTGCTGAGGGCATAAAGCTACACCATACATTTTAAACTTTAACACTTATTAAATTTACAGAAGACATACAAACAACGGTCGTGAGTGCGGCTTTATGGCTGTGATTCTAGTGCATATGATTGGTGTTCTAAACATGGCAGCCGGAAACATTTGAATGGTTACGGTTATAGATCGTGCGCAAAAGCTAGCTAGATCTTGTTGGTTTAATTTCGAGTGTATTATGGCCATGGAGAGCTCGTGAAGGTGGAGAAGGAGATGAGAGTGCGAATAGTTGTGTTTGGTTTGGATGAACATGGTAGAACAACGTATGTTTTTAAGAGTCGTGTAACAGATCGTCCGAGGCCTTTGCTTATTTTAGGTTTGGAAGGAATAACCTACCTTCCTATTAGACATAATAGGAAAGTAAAATAGGTTTTATTTATTTCAAAAACAATTTTGGGTAAAAGGTCCTATTATTACTTCAAACAAAGATTTCTTTTATTTTTACGTAACATAACTGCGTTACTGTAACGCTGAAGTGCGCTGAAGAATTTCAGTCCAGAAGAAAGAAAGAGTAAACATGAGTTTGTAAAGAAAAATGATTAGCGATTAAGGGAGAGAAAATTATTACAAAAAGTACAGAAAAATTATTTTTGTGGACATCCTAAAAAGGCTTAATATCTTCTTCACAGAGAAAATATTACGATAATTACACTCTGAAACTTCATATTTATAAATTTCATTATTTGTCTTTCTTTCTGGTTGCGTCAGGAAGGGCATCCGGCGTAAAACCTTGCCAATACCATTATGATATGCAGATCATGGAAAATGTCGTAAATGTCGTACATGCTAGGGCGTCCGCCGTAACCGACGCGGGGGGGGATCGCCCTGACCCGTGGAAAGTGGACGAGGGCTACCGCATCATGAGCGGATGCGGCTGAAGAAGATAGCTCAGAGAAGACGGGCGAGGAAGGAGAGACCATGCGAGAGGGGACAGTGTTCGGGACAACCTGAGGGAGCGGGAGCTGGATATCGAGCTGGTACAGGATAGACAAGAGTGGAGAAGGAGGATCCGCAGCAGCGACCCCGCGCAAGTGCGGGACTAATAATGCTGTAGAAGAAGGAAAGTAAAAGCCGTAAGTATGGATATCATCACGATTTTTGTGAGGGCTGCCTTGAGTTTACGAATGATTTGCTAAAACATTGTAAGGACTGTCATATGGTCTACGCTTAGTGTAAAAGTCCTAGATGCATAAGCCGTGTGGTAGAAGCTGAAAAGAGAGATTGTAACGACTGTAAACTGTTTTTCAATAATGAATGTTTTAATATTCATAGGATGAATGGTACGTGCAGAAAGATAAAGATTTGCGGATGTGGGATGTTTCATACAATGAAATTTATTGCCCTACATGTTAAAAGGATTATAAAGTGGGTGGGGTGAAGCATGTTTGTTATATGAAAGATGCAAAACCTAAAAATAAAGCGTGTATTACTGAATAATTACGACATAGACACCTACACTAGCCCTGTGACGAAAGAAGTTATCCCTAAATACTCGTGAGTCAAACCCTTTGCGACGAATGTTGAGTGCAATTAGTGTCGCTAGTGTGGTAAACAAACCAATATTTTTAAGACGTATATGACAGAATCATCCGCGAAGCTATTAGTGGATTATACAGAAGTAATAAGCTCATACAAAATGCAGATAAGGGGAAAATGTTCAGTTCAAAGACACATTGTTGTTCACGTCTTCTAAGTTAGCTAAGCTACTGAAGGTGAGCGGGGTGGATGCTGAAGTTTCAAGAGGATATTTCCCTTACACTTTCCTCAATCCCGACACTTTAAACTACGTAGGGCTTCCCCGCTAAACATTACTTAAACTACGACAGTATGAGCACGAGTGAACGAGCAGACATTGAACGTTATTGCAACAGTTTCAGTGAAGATAATCAGTAAAATATAGGGGCTGAATGTAAATGTTATTGTGTGAATGATGTATGTGTGCTTAGAGTATACTTCCAAACCTTTAGAAGCATGTACATTACCCGATTTAATTGCGATCTACTGCAGGCTGCAACCACGACTTTTCTCTGTGCTTTACTGTATTCAGAAACAATTTCATGGCAAAGGACACGCTTGCTATTATACCACGAAACAATCCGCGCAGTTACGACTTACACAGAACAGCAGACAGGTATGCATATAAAACACTCCCGTAACACGGGGTAAGTGACCATCAAGATCAACGGCCGTCCATTTTGGGCCGACGGTCGGGTGAGGACCGCCGCATAGGTGAGAAGACGGTGTACTCCTTCCACGGCCGTTTTTGGCACGGAGGCCCACGTCCTGAGTGTAGTATCACAGGTAACTTGCTGATATTCTCAAAATCAGCTTATAATTTCTCAGTTCACTCACAAGATATTATGGGAACACGAATATGATGAATGGATGGTAATCAACGAGAAAACCGTGACGAGATAACGGCTATCAAACGTTCAATGGTAGTGAACCCTCTCAAGTGTGGTAACAGTTTGTTTGGAGGGCGTACAAACCCTTTCAAACTATACTTTCTACCTACGGAGGGTGTAAAGATTCACTACTTTGACTTTTGTGCGTTATACCCCTACGCTATGAAGAATGATCCGTACCCCGTAGATGCCCCTGAAAAACTAATGGGACCAACCCTACCAACCATCGAAGAGTTCTCAGACAATTTAAACGAGAACTATTTTGGTCTATTATTCGTTGACGTACTTTCCCCTCTTGATTTATGGATGTCCATCATACCCGTTGTTATGGACCATAAACTTATGTTTCCCCTGTGCGTGAAGTGTGCAGAGGAGAACGATGGGGAGTGTAATCGCACAATCAACCATAGGAAGACCCGCAGCGTTTTACATGTCCTGAGATGGAATATTAAAGAATATTAAAGATTTATGAGGAGTTGAAGCGTCAGAGTATCCACGAGGTGTTGAGACCGAGGACGAAAACAACGGCACATATTCAACGTTACTGTAACCGTGAGTGGATAATTGAGCGGGAGTATATTGCACGAAACCCTGGCAAGCGCTTTAGTGCAAAGCTTTGTTTGGACAGTCTTTAGGGGAGGTTTCCACAGAACAGTGATAAGGGGAAAGTTCACTTAACTCACAGTTTTGACAAAGTATGGGACGACCCAAAGCTGACGCCAAAGAGGTTCTTGAAATTGTACACGTAGGTAATACGTATGTAATACGTTACAATAGAAATGAGTTCGCCATAAACACATCCCGCATCACAAACACCTCTGTGGCTAGTTGACGGGTCCTGTACGCCAACACCGATAGTGTGGTGTTTACGGCGAAGGAAGGTGATTCTGTCTCCTCGATTCCTCGGTGAATTCACTGACGAGATCAAGGTCGAGTATGTGGACAATGGATACCCTAACTCATTTGTTTCAGCCGGGCCAAAAAATTACGGAATATGTTTGAAGGTCAGTGATAAATTCAAGTACATCGTGAAAGCGAAGATGATTACTTTTAACACAGCAAACCGTAAAATCATCAACTTCACATTACTCTTTAAAGACCTGTTGGGCTTGGAAGATCTGAAGATGGTGAAGATGCCATGCCTCCTTATCTGGTTGTGGGAACGCATAACTCTCGCGGTCAGAAACTAAAGGGGGTGAAGGAACTTAGAGGGATGAAGGTGTGTCGCAACACATAGAGGAAGCGATATCTGGGACCTATGGCACTGCACCCTTTGGTTTCTGTGGGGAGTTATTAATCGGCGTAGACATTCTGACTTAATTTAGTGATGTCCTTTTAAAGTTTTTTCTTTACTACAGGTATACCCCACTATACGCGTTAGTTGTGTTCAGGAAACTACCGCATATAGTGAATTCGCGTATAGTGAGGTATATTTTCCCATAGACACAATGTTAATTTGGGGGGGTTACGTTCCATAAAAAGTTTTCAAACAATAGTAACCCATAAAATCAATAGATAAACCTATCCTATCAACTGTTTATGCAATCAAATAACATAATGACAATATAAATTAATTATAAACCTGAAAGAGAACAATAACACTGCTCAACAAAGATTTTTCATCAGAGTAAAATTTGTGGTGGCTGGATAGCAGTTTTCACGCTGATTCCAAAACTGCATTCAGATTGTTTCTAGCACGTATAGTTTTCAAGATGAAGGCATATATATAACTACACAGATTTAACCATTTTAAATAGGCAAAATACTAATATTTCAACATTTGATTGTGTTTATTTTATTGTGTTTTTTTAGTTTATTCATCTTATTTATTTCAATTATCTTAATTATACATCTTATGTATTTCAGGTGTGAGCTTTTACGTTTAGCAGCATTGTGATTCAGGCAACAACGCCGTGCTTTGTGTGTCAAAAGATCAGTCCAGTCCAAGAACTTGTTGTGTCAAGTTGGTGTACATTTTTTTTGAATTTATAGTTTGCTCAGGTCAGTCAACATGCCTCGACATGTAAGAATGACCCCGACAAGTTCTGTTTCGTATGCGGCCAGTTGACAACTAAAACACAGCGACGAAGTATTACAACCGACATTAAGAAAATATACAAGCTATACTTTGGTTGCCATCTAGGTGACCAAGATAAACCATGGGCGCCACATCAAATCTGTTCTGGCTGTTCAAATGGATTACGTGATTGGCTTAACAAAAAAGAAAGCTTCAATGCCATTTGCCATACCCATGATATGGAGGGAGCCGAGAGATCATCATGAAGACTGTTATTTTTGTAGTGTGAACTTAATGGGGTTTTCTGCCAAGAACAAACACCAGATTGTATATCCAAACTTGGATTCAGCACGTAGACCAGTAAAACATGATGAAACATTGCCCATTCCAATTCCCCCAAGTGATAGGCTAGATTCTATCATAGATGACATGGAAAGTGATGAAGGTGCAACTGGCGTTTCCGGACCATCTACAGAACCAGAGTACACTTTTGAAGGTAGACATTTAGAGCCTAAAAAGTTAACCCAAGGACAGTTGAATGATCTTGTTAGAGACTTATCGCTGTCTAAAGAGAAATCAGAGCTTCTCGCCTCAAGACTAAAGGAGAACAATTTACTTGAGAACAATGTTCGTATTAGTTACTACCGAAAGCGGAATTTTGAATTAACAGCATTCTTTTCAGTAGACGGTCCTCTCTGTTATTGCCATGACATCAATGGACTATTTACAGCCTGAAAGCAGTTCTTTTGAATAATGGTAATATAATGCCATCCATCACCATTGCCCATTCCGTCCATCTAAAAGAAACATATGACAATATGGATATACTACTTAAGGCAATCAAATACGACAGTCATCAGTGGAATGTTTGTGGAGATCTAAAAGTTATAGGAATGCTTATGGGTATGCAGTCAGGATTCACAAAATTTTGTTGTTTCTTTTGCCTGTGGGACAGTCGCGCCACTATAGAACATTACACCAAAAGTGACTGGCCACTTAGGTATACATATGTCCCAGGGATAAGCAATGTCCAGTCTGTCCCTTTAGTGGATCCCCAAAAGATCTATCTGCCACCTCTTCACATTAAACTTGGTTTAATGAAGAATTTTGTTAAAGCAATGGGTAAAGTCAATTCTGAAGGGTTCCAATACCTTTCAAGGAAATTTCCGAAGGTTACTGCAGCAAAATTGAAGGAAGGAATTTTTGTTGGGCCACAAATAAGGGAGGTTTTGAATGACACTGAATTTGAAAAAGTCCTAAGTCCGCTGGAATTGAAGGCTTGGCTGGCGTTCAAATGAATATGTGAAAACTTTCTTGGAAGCAACAAGTCACCTGCGTATAAGGATGGAGTCAAGAACCTCCTTGATGCCTTCAAAGAAATGGAGTGTCGAATGTCGTTAAAAATTCACTTCCTGCATTCCCACTTAGATTTCTTTCCTGAAAACCTTGGTGCAGTGAGTGACGAGCAAGGAGAGCGCTTCCATCAAGATATTCAGATGATGGAGAAGCGCTACCAAGGATATTGGAATGAAAGCATGATGGCGGACCATTGTTGGATGCTGTATCGTGACAATCCAGGCCAAATTTACAAAAGGAAATCACACTCACAGCGCTTTTAATAAAATAATGTGTATATATTCTTTATTTATAAGTACATTGAATAAGGTATATGATGTATTTGTTGTTTAGCATTCCTAAGTGATCTATACATCCATAAATTTTCTTATAGCAATATCAAAAACTTAAAAATATCAAAACCAGTGTATCTGTATAACTATACGTGCTAGAAAAAACATAAAACCAGATTCGGAATCAGCGCGACAAATGCATTAAGAAAAGTGTGATCACGTTTGTGATGAGAAAAAAGTTTCATTTTGTTGGCCACTGTAATTAATGCCCAATATTATACATTAATAAACAAATACGTATGTATAAAGGGTGTTTCAGGAGGAAAGGTCAATACTTCGGGAGGTGATAGTATCGGTCATTGTGAGAAAAAAAAGTTCATATGAACATGTGTCTAATTCTGAATGGTTACGGAGATAGAGCTGTTTGAATCTGATGCGCGCGCAGCTCTTCCTCACCCTATAACCTTGAACCATGTAAGCTGTAATATAAGCATGTAACATAAGCCAATCGACAGCTGACTGTTGTGAGTGACATTGTTTGGTGTTTGAAGCAGTGTTAAGAATGCCACACACCTTCACACATGCCGAATATGCAGATATGGTGCATGTCTACGGTTTTTGCGATGGAAGTGCAACAGCTGCTGTTGCAGAATACCGTCGACGGTTTCCGAACCGCAGAATTCCGGATCGAAGAGTGTTTACCAGGGTTTTCAACACATTCATCTGAACGTGAAGGTCAACAAGATGTGGATGAAGTGGAAAACATTCTTCAGTTGGTAGAGCGTAGTCCTGCTACTAGCTCACGAAGAATTTCTACACGTCTCGGTGTACCACACACAAGAGTATGGCGAACATTACGTGAGGATGGCTTGCATCCATATCATGTACAGCGTGTACAACACCTTCAACCAGGAGACGCTGCCATGCGACTGGAATTTTGTCATTGGGTAAATGCTAATCGCCGATTGCTTCGATTAATACTGTTCACCGATGAAGCTACTTTCACCCGTGACGGTAACAACAACACTCGTAACTCTCATCGGTGGTCAGGCGAAAATCCAAATGCCACTGTGGAAACAAATTTTCAACATCGCTTCTCTACCAATGTGTGGTGCGGTATCATCGATAATCAGCTGATTGGCCCTGTTACTTTAGAGAATCGTCTTACAGGACAAAGTTACCTAGAATTTCTGCAAAATGAATTGCCAGGACTATTGGAGGATGTTCCTTTGGCTACACGCGCTGGTATGTACTTTCAGCATGACGGAGCTCCACCACATTCTACCCGTCTGGTGCTGCAATACCTAAATCAAACTTTCCCTGGTCGATGGATCGGCCGCGGTGGTCCCATTCAATGGCCACCAAGGTCTGCAGATCTTTCTCCGTTAGATTATTGTTTGTGAGGGTGGATGAAAAGTCAAGTTTACAAAAGAAAGGTGGATACACGAGACGAATTGCTCGCGCGCATTTTGGATGCTGCTGCCCGCATAAAGGAACGTCAAGATCAACTCAGACGAACAACACGCGATCTTCGCACACGAGTTGCAAAGTGCATTGAGGTTGACGGTGGGATTTTCGAAAACGGATTTTAAACTGTAACAAATTTGTCATTTCTGTATCTGATACCATTCAAAATGCCAATGTTTAAACATGAAATGTTAGAAACAGTAATTGGTTTCTTTTTCTTGATTACTATTAACAATGCTTTTGTATTTGTAGATTCAAACAGCTCTATCTCCGTAACCATTCAGAATTAGACATGTTCATATGAACTTTTTTTCTCACAATGACCGATATTATCACCTCCCGAAGTATTGACCTTTCCTCCTGAAACACCCTGTATACTTACATAAACTAAGGGGGAAGGTGGCAAAGGCGCTAAGGCTGAATGAAGGGAAACTTGAAGATGAAATTTAGGTTTGAAGGATTGTTGGAGCGTTATCTGGATCTGAATCTGAATCTTCGACAGCTGGGTCTGTTGATGTGGGTGGAATTAAGGTCTTCGATTGCTTTCGAATGCTCTCGAATGTTCGCGTGCATGGGCTTCAGAATTCTCGAACCGCGTAATTTCGAGTGTGTTTTTGCTTTATTATTGGGTAGGTCCTTAATTAATCAACCGCGTAATCTCGAATTCGCGCATAGCTGGCCAGCGTTTTACGAGGTATACCTGTATTTATTTCATAAATTATAATTTTTAAGTTTTAACGCTATATTTACTTCTTGTTATTATTATTATTGAATGTTTATTTACTTTTATTTATTTTATATTTTATTTAACTCGTGTACTTTAAATAAATTATTTTTCGTTTCAAATTGTGCGTATCATTTTATTTTAACCCTCGAACGTGTGTGTGTATGTGTGTGTGTGTGTGTGTGTGTGTGTGTGTGTAACATTCCCGTCTGGACATGATGTATAGACTCCGCCCACTGTATGGATAAGCGCACGAATTGCTGTGCTTGATTTGGAGTTATTGTCTGGTCTTGCTGTATAGGCTCCGCCCACAAACCTGTGTCATCATCATTCACTCTGTTTAGCCTCGTTAGTCGTTCGCAAACATCGCTGTCGTGAACACGTACTCAGTCTGAAGATGTACTGAATGTTTGCCGATCGTCCTTGCACGCCTCTCTTGAAGTTTTTAAATTAACTTTAATTCACGCAAGGATGACAGATAAGGATGATCAAGTGCTTTATGGCTATTCTAACGTTAAGTATTACAGGGTTTCGTAATGCTAAAGACGTTTTGGAGTATGTATCGAATTTAAGCTGTATTAAATAATATAACCACTGTGAAGTAAAGGGGTCGACGTTCAATGAAGAAAAACAGAGACTCTGCATTACGAAGCTCGTTGACTTAATTACGTCATGTTACACGTCCCAACAAAAAACGTGAATCTAGTGATTGTGGCTAATTTAAAATATTTTTAGCACTTCATCAATGTTTACTACAATGAGGTGTCTAGTAAAGTCATAACTAAAGGGTTGTAAACCTTTTTAATAGAATTTGGTGTCGAGTACCTTTTGTCTCCCAAAGTGGAACAGTATGGACATGCCTATTTCTTGAATAAAGCTCCTCAGTGTAAATTGATTTACTAAGGGATCATTTAATGTGCTAAGTGATTTTGTGTATATACTTTTTCTCCGCCCAAAACCATGTTTTCATGTTGGTGCATATCCTTTCGTGTTTTGTCCAGCGAGTCACGAGTCGCCAAGCTACTAACAGGTGGCGCATCGACCCTAAGACGCATGACTCACCATCAGGTCTGCGTTATGAACGGAAGCGAGCAGTTCACCTCACAATAGCAGTCCATCTTACAGCAGCAGTACCACCAAGAAACATCTTCGCCTACAGTAACAAAGAAAGATGGAGCTACCGCTCAGCAATATCCTTAACGGACAATACGCCGTGACTTTTTCCAAATCAGTGACCGTGTTTAAACGTAGCAGTGGCGCGTTCAATTATGTGTTCCAGATAAATTAGAAAAGTACTGATTCCGCCTAGCGTAATGTTATTTATTTGAGTGTTAATGAGATGTCAAAACCCTTTATGTTGGTTGAAAAGTGGGAGGGGGAGACTTATAAAATATCAGTTACCGCGCGTGCAGCAAGAGTGAAGATTAGTGACACCCCCTGATAGTGTATTATTTGCATGTTAACTGTGAGTCGTGATAAGGAACAACCTTGCATTGAAGCACGATATGGAAAACTAATCCAAAAAGTTCAGTACAAACAATGTTAATAAGTGGCTAGTACTTACTCGTAACCGTTTCATCGATAGACTATTTGAAATACCTGCTTTCTTCAACTGAAACATTTATTAAATGTGCGCGTTGATGATATGCGTTATTTTGATGCCGCACTCGAGCATGCGTGTACAATTTTAATTGAGGACCTTATGAAGTGTAGAGATGAACAAGATGAGAAAGGCTTTAGGCTTAAAGGATATTTAGCAGACACTTCGGAACGCTGGTCTAGAGCGTTACAAACCCTCCCTTGCATTCACCGTTCATTTGGCGGAGCTGTATCTTTATATATTCTTTAACTGTCGTCATCATTATACATTTCATTATACATCGATATGAACGCTTAACAGTTTTCAATTGAAAAAAACAGGTGAAAAGAGAATAAGCACTCGCTTAGAGCGTGTTCTATATACAATAACTTTTCGTGATAATATTGTAATATTCGACCGTGTACTCGAGCAGGCTCTTGAATCTATATTTTCAAAGATTAAGAATTATGAAAATGTTACGCCCAGTTGTAAGTAGGAACAAAAATAATCCTAAATGATCTTTAAGCTCTGTATATTGAGTATAGAAAGCCTCATACATTAAACGTTCATTATTTCTAAAAAGAATTTGATGTAGTATACAAAGCAATGTGGATGTAACTATTTCCACCATTATTTAAGCTCTACTATACTAATAAAAAAATAATCTCTTGACGTGTTAGAAATATGTATGAACAGTATATGCGATGTATTATTATTTTTAAAAAGAAATTTACATATTAACTATTTCCACCATTATTTTTAAGTTTGTAATAAAAAAATAATCTCTTGACATGTTAATAAATGTTGTTTGCAAATGTGTTTCTATTCATTCCCTACTCATTTTTAAATTATGTCTATGTATGGATCTTATTTAAAATAATGGTCAACCAGTATGAATTGTGAGCGCTGTCGTCCGAAGATAGGAAAAAGCTAAGGAAAAAATTAGTAAAAACTGAAAATATATACGTATATTAATGATTAAAACATTTTAACTACCACACTGATATAAAGATTGAGGTCGGGGTTCGACTGCCGATGGTGTAATATCACTGTTATGCCTGAGACAGAGTTGAATGGTGGCCTGGCCGTCTTCGGGTAGCGTGAAAAGATGATTCTTGCGAGTTAGGTTAAGTTAGGTTATTCTTTGGGCGAGATGAAAATTAAGTTTAGGTTAGGTTAGATTATATCCAATTTTCTACTTTGGGGGGTCCCCCACCCCATTATCATAATGCCTTTCCCCCTTATCAACCCCACCCACAGATCTTCTCCGTTTCATTTATTGCTGATTTTTTAAAAATATATACATTTTAAGTAATTTTATGAACAGAATTTAATTTTGGCCTTTCTTAAATGCAGAAATGAACCAAAACTAAGATATATAAACCCTAACCTAACTAAAATAGAGAGTAAATTATACCCACCTATACTGTAGACTAAATGAATGCAATATCTTCCACAAAAATCATACGATATCTTGTTTCGAAAGTATACAATACCTTTTTCATAAGCTACTAGGTTAGGACTCACTTACGTTAAGCAGTTAAGATACCGGTCGACTTACAGTAAAGATGAATGAAGAATTTAATTTAATAAAGTTGCGTAATAGATTGCAAACAGAAGAAGATGTAGTGTATTTTTTACAGGAGTGGAACATCATGTCAAAAGAAAAGGAATGTCGTAGAAAACATAAAATGGTGATCAAAATCGTACATAATAATTGCGTATGGAGGTGCCAAAGTGAATGTAATAAAACAGTTTTGGTGCGCAATGGAACATAGTTCGAGGACACCCATATTCCATATTACAGGAGTGGAACATTATACCAAAAGAAAAGGAATGTTGTACAAAACATAAAATAGTGATCAAAATCGTATATAATAATTGCGTATGGAGGTGTCAAAAAAGTGGATGTAATGGATGTAATAAAACAGTTTCGGTGCGCAATGGAACATGGTTCGAGGACACCAATATTCCATTAACTAAGCTTATTATGTTTATTTATTGCTGGGAAAAAGAATACACCAACATAAAATTTTGTGATCATGAACTCGGAAATAAAACCAGCATAGTAATAGACTATAACAATCATTTAAGAGAGATGAGTTGCACTAACCTAACCTAACCTAACTTATAATATGCATTCTTTCAGGTTTGTCCTGATACAATATTGAAAAAAACCCGTGAAAGTGGGAAGACCAGGTTCTACGGCTAAATTAACGAAACAATGTTTTCTGGAAGAAAGTATTAGCGTGGGCGACTTCTTCCTGAGCTGTGATCATAGGGGTTATATGCAGAGAAAGAGGATAATGTTTCCTGTATGCTGTTCCTCGTCGTGACCGTGAAACGTTAACATCATGTATGAAGGAAAACATAAAGAGAAGTACTACAATAATAAGCGACAACTGGAAAGCATTTGATGGACTACAGAACTCAGAAGGATATTAATATAAACATTTAATAGTTAATCATTCAAAAAAATTTGTTGATTCGGAAAGTGGCGCTCACAGAAAATTGAAAGCAGCCAGATACGTATAGTTTCCTTTCTAATTTAGTAGGCTAGGAATGATATACCTTAGTTTTGATTAATTTCCGCATTTAAGAATGGCATAAACCGAATTCTGTGCATAAAATTACCTAAAATATATATCTTTTAACTAAAAATCATTAAAATTCTGTTTTTCCCTTCTCTTTCCCGTTTCTTCTCACACAATCTTTTCTCCAATATATACAGGGGTTGGACAGAATAATGGAAACACTCGCATTTTCGGTGCTGTATTTTCTGATATCATTTATAGCGTTATGTATTTTATTAAGTTAATATATAACTGCATATAGTGTTGAGAACATATTCTATTTTAATATATTCATATTGGTTTTATATGTTCTTTTAAAATAAATAAAAATATAGCGCTTGGAAAAGCCCCTGTGAAGGGGGCATGATAATAGGAGCCCGGTTGGTTGGTATTTCAGTTATAAAAGTCACATAATTGCTCCTGTATCTCGAGGAACATTCCTCAAAGTTATGAATACAGGCAAAAATAATAAAAAAAGAACATCAAATAAGGAATATAGTGAGCGAAAAGCAACACTGACAGAATGCGACAGAAGAACCTCATATGATAATTATAGGCTGTGAAGAATCAATCAAAGACTGTTGCATCAAAACATTTTTGTTCAAAATTTAACAATAGTCCGCAAAGACCAGGGTCAGACATAACTCTGTTATGGAAACTGTAGTAAAGCCTATTTTAACACCAACCAGTACCAAAGTTCTAATGAATTTGGAGTTGGAGAGAATAATGGGAACAATTCTGTGCTTATGTGGTGTATTTTTTTTAAATTTCTTTCCATGTATTCATAACTATGGACCTGTTCTTCAAGGTGCAGGGACAATCACGTGACTTTTAGTAATGAGACACCAACCAAACGGGCTCCTAATATCATGCCCCTTTCACAGTCAGTAACATTTTTACCAAGCGCCACATTTTTATTTTAAAAAAACATGAGAAACCAATATGAACATATTAAAATAGAGAATGTTCTCAATATTATATGCAGTTACATATTAATTTAATAAAGTACATAATGCCATTAAGGATACCAGAAAATATGGCATCGAAAATGCGAGTGTTTCCATTAATCTGTCTAACCCCTGTGATCAGTCTTTCTTTGTGAACAGACGTGTTTTATCGAGTGTCCAGTGTTACCAATTGAATAAGTGGTTTTCGTTGAAGTGTCTTTTAAAAAAATAGTGTTTGGTGCATTCTTAACTAAATTACTTCGTGTTACTAATCATTCATTAACGAATGTATTTCATTTATTTACTTCATTCATTACTATATTATTTGATTAAACCAAGGCTAGTGCACGTGGCTTGCCTTGTTTGTTTCCCGAATCGATTACTAAACGAGGTTTCATAAGGTTGAATTTCCCTCATTTGCCTTGTTTGGTTTTCGAATCTATTACTAAACGAGGTTTCATAAAGTTGAAATTCCCTTGTTTGCCTTTTTTGTTTTTCAAATCTATCAGAAAACGAGGTTTCATAAGGTTCATTTTCCCTTCCTTCGGGGGATCAAGTAGTGTGGTCACCCACCCTAGGAAAAAGGAAAAACGGAAAGAAAAAAGTCGGTCGAATAGCGGACAGATAAGTTTTATTAATACTTTTTCTTTTACAGATCTTTCGTCGGTAGCTTAATTAGGTATATATTCATTTAGTATAAATTTGTGTTAAAAGAACCTGTTTCTGCGTTTCAAGAACATTTTTGCGGGTTTGCATGGCACCCCCGTCAAGTACTTGCAGTCGCTGTGAAGAGAAATTTGCCGCTTACGCGTTTACAATGGCTAATAATAATGAACAGTTAGTTTGCAAGTGGTGCTCAAGCATGGAAGTCCTGAGGAACGAGATAGAACGTGACAGGGAGGCCAGAGTGAGGCTTGAAGAAAGCGTGATGCTCCTGACGGCAAAATTAGAATCCCTTGAGACTCCAGTTACGACCCCTCCTGCCTCAGTTTCTACTAATAATATAAATAGTACTAATAGCCCTCTCTCTTCCCCTAGTTCTCAACCCTTCGTTCGAGTGCGTAATGGAGCCCCATTGAGAAAACCTAAGACTTGTCTACCAGTAATAACAAACAATAAGTTTTCTGTTTTAGGTTTCGAAGATGCTGATGAACCGGAAATACGACTCGTTGGAGATTCCATTGTTCGAGGGCAGCTCGAGGAATTCTGTGGGAGAAACCCTCGTCGTAGGCGCCGTTACTGCTACCCAGGTGCAAGGGTGGAGGATATAACTAATAGTGTTGACCATTTTACAGACGGAACCTCTGAGGACACAACGTATGTTACTCATGTCGGTACTAATAACGTTTTAAATTCTAGATCGGAATAGCTGCTGGCTAGGTACAGGGACTTACTAAAGCGACTAAAGGAAAAAACTAATAAGATTGTTTTAACAGGTATACTTCCTCGAATTATCCAACGTAGCGATTTCTACAGCAAGGCGACCTATATCAACAATAACCTAAAGTCTCTTTGCCAACAGGAAGGAGTGCATTTTGCGAATTTTTGGAATAGTTTCTTCGGCAGGAGGGACTTGTTCCTCGGAGATGGACTTCATCTTAATGACGTTGGAGCTGCGCGTTTAGGAAGACTATTTCATAATACTGTCTCTTCTTTTCAGGCTGTCGTAACTCGAACGGTCCCAGCGTAATTTCCACAAATTTCCCCTGCGCTCGCGAAGGTGTCGCAATTACAAACAATTTGAAGGTTCTATCCTTAAATGCTCGTAGCCTACGAAATAAAATAAACGAATTTTTTTCTTTAAGTGCTTGTAAAGACTATGATTTAATTGCGATAAATGAATCGTGGCTTAGCACTGAAACACGTGACTTTGCAGGGGAGTATCAAATTAGAGGTTATAGTCTTTTTGTTAAAAACAGAATAGGTAGGCGAGGAGGCGGTGTTATGTTGTATGTCAAAGATAATATTGCGAACGTTATAGAAATAAAACACACAATTGCAGAACCGATAGATTCGACCATAGTAGAGCTTAAATTGAACGATTTCAAACTTGCTGTTGCTGTTATATATAGGCCCCTTAATCAAACAGCTGATACGGACGAAGCGTTATATCGTGAACTAAAGACACTAACAGGTAGTGAGCAGGCCTTAGTTATGGGTGACTTTAATTGCGCCAACATGACTTACGATACAATGTAGGGAGACGCGGAAGGTAATCGTTTAGTTAATTTTCTCGAGGATAGCTTTCTTACTCAAAAGGTTGGGGAACCTACGAGGTTGGACAGTATTTTAGATTTAGTAATAACTATGGACGATAGGCTAATCACTGATCTTCAAGTAATAGAACCGTTAAGCAATAGCGATCACAATATGGTAGAGTTTGTCCTCTCGGTAAGTCACTCGAAACCAGTTAACTCGACTAAAATTCCTAACTTCCTGCACGCAGACTTTTGTAAATTTCGAAATGAATTGTCACACGTCATTTGGGAAAACGTAATGGGGATCTCCAACGCAAAACTAATGTGGAATCGTTTGAAACAGTATTTAGGACTATAAATGAGGAATGTGTACCATACAAAATTAAGCGTGCGAAAGTAAAGAACAAGCCCTTGTGGTTTACTTCTAGAGTAGGAGACATTATAAAGAGTAGAGATAGGGCTTATAGGCTACATAAATGCGATAAAGACAATTTGTGGTTACGAAACAACTACAGATCTCTAAGGCGTGAAGCGAAAAGTGTAATAAAAGAGTCCAAGCGCGAATTTGAAATCTCCATAGCTCGTTACGATAAAGAAAACCCCAAGCGATTCTTTCAATACGTCAACAATAAAAATCCAGTAAAAAGTGTCTTGGGGCCGTTGAATATTGTTAACGGAGAGCTAGTGTCTGAAAACAAGGAAATGGCTACCTTGCTAAATGAATTTTTTACGTCAGTTTTACTATGGAAGATGTAACGAGTATCCCTACGGTCATAGACATAATACCTTTTGATAATGGTAATATTTTGGATAATATTGTGGTTAGTGAAGGGGAAGTAATGCGCTATATTGATAAAATGAAAATGCATAAATCACCGGGGCCGGATTCCATATATCCCATACAATTAAAAGAATTAAAAGAAAGCATTGTTGTGCCGCTAACAAAGATTTTTAATGCGTCTATTTCTGAGGGGTGCGTATCAGATAATTTCAAGTTAGCAAACGTAACACCTATCTTTAAGAAAGGCGGTAAGGGTGCGGCGGGAAATTATGGGCCAATCAGTTTAACGTCTATTATAGGTAAGCTACTGGAATCAATAATTAGGGATCGTATAGTCGAACACTTAGAATTGCATAACTTGGTTAGAAATACGCAGCACGGTTTTAGGCGAAACAAATCTTGCTTAACTAATCTTTTAGAATTTTTTCAAAGCGTGGTTGAAGTTTACGATAGTCATCGGGCGGTTGATGTAGTGTATTTAGATTTTCAAAAAGCGTTTGACACCGTACCGCACAAAAGACTCATTGAAAAAAACTAAGGCTCATGGAATCAGGGTTGTAGTAATAAATTGGATAAAAGCGTGGTTGCGAGGTAGGAAACAGAGGGTGGTCGTTGATGGAGCGGAGTCGTGTTGGGCTAATGTAGCGAGCGACGTTCCTCAGGGTTCTGTATTGGGCCCCTTGCTTTTTCTTATATATATTAACGATTTAGATGTCGCCTAGTCAGTACAGTTTCAAAGTTTGCGGATGACTTGAAATTCGGTGGTAGGGCGATTAATGACGAAGATAGAGGTAAAATCCAGGAAGATCTGAATAAAATCGTGGATTGGTTAGTCACATGGCAAATGAGATTTAACGTCGATAAGTGCAAAATTTTACATATAGGTTCGCGTAACGGTAATTTTGCGTATAGTATGTCAGGGAAGGAGTTAGCAAGCGTAGCGCAGGAAAAAGATTTAGGAGTTATAGTCACGGGTGATTTAAAAGTAGCGAAACAAAGTACAGCATCGGTCAATTAAGCGAACAAAGTGTTAGGTTTTATAGCTAAGAATTTTGAGTACAAATCGCGCGATATTATTGTTCGTCTTTATAAATCATCAGTTAGACCTCATTTGGAGTACTCGATCCAATTTTGGAATCCGCATATGCGAAAAGATATACTGTAGACAAAATCGTAGAGTTCAAAGACGAGCAACTAAGATGATTCCATCGCTTAGGTCGAAGTCGTACGAGGATAGGCTTAAGGAGTTAAAATTGATTACACCCGAGACTAGGAGGCTAAGGGATGATCTAATCCAGGTTTTCAAAATTATGAATGGGTTCGATAACGTAGATAGAGATAGCTTTTTCGAAATATCTCAATATAATAGGACTAGAAATAACGGGTGTAAGTTGACAAGTAAAAGGTTCGAGACAGCAGTTGCCAAAAACTTTTTTACGCATAGAATAGTAAATAGGTGGAATAGTTTGCCGGTAGAAGTAGTTAGTAGCACGTCTATAAACACGTTTAAAAATCGATTAGACGTATATATTGATAGATTCGGTATACAGTAGTTCAAGATAGTAAAATTAAGGCTTTGTGGTTCGGAACCCACATGCACAATACACAAATACGAACACAGTTAGGTAGACATGCACAATACACAAATACGAACACAGTTAGGTAGACCAGCCATGAGTGGATCCCAGGGTCTTTGTTGGTCTAAAACAGGGGTTCCCAAATTGGTGTTCCGCGGAACACTTACGTATACCGTGAGAAGTGTTCCGCGGAACACAATTTGGGAACCCCTGGTCTAAAACATTATAACATTATAACATAACATTATATACACAGTGTATATATATATATATATATATATATATATATATATATATATATATATACTAGCGGAGCGACCCGGCGCTCGCGGATGGATGTTGAACGCTATCAGCTAACGAAAATATCACGACTTAACCTAACTAATCGTCAAGAGCGTACAATTAACCTAATCGTGCATTCAATTAACCTACCCAGGTATTCAGTTCGCCTAACTGGGCATTCACTTAACCTAACCGGGCATTCAATTAACATACCCGGGCATTCAGTTGACCTAACCGGGCATTCAGTTGACCTACCCTGGCATTCAATTAACCTACCTGGGCATTCAGTTGACCTAACCGGGCATATACTGTGTATATATATATATATATATATATATATATATATATATAGCGTTCAACATCCACCCCGGCAACGCCAGGTCGCTCCTCTAGTTTTAATTATATGTGAAGCTCAAGATTTTCATGACTATGTTCTTTTCTACAGTCTTAAGATTCAGAAATCTTGACATAATGTGAAACTCCAAGTTTTCACGGCTGCGTTCTTTTCTGTAGTTTAATCGCGGTGCTGGGGACTACGAGCCCAGTAATTTTAATTATTTAATTTGTTAACACCCAGATGCACAACCTCGAGAACTAATCAATATGTGTGTGAAGTTTCATGTTTGTAACTGCTTCCATTTTGGAGTTATGGCTGGAACACACACACACACACACACATGTCCTTTTATTATAAGTATATATAATATAATTATTATATATATTATATATATATATATATATATATACACAGGGTGAGTCAAAAGTCTCCATACATAGGCAAAATGGTCACTTTATTATGCAATCACTTGTAAGTCACAACGTATGCTCTATGTGGGCACCATTACACTGAATGCACATACGGATGCGTTCCTCCCAGTCATGGCAAACGCGCGTTAACACGTCTCGTGTTGCATGCACACGCATCACGAATGCGTTCCTTTAGGTGGTCCGTGTTTTGTATTTTCACCTGGTACACCATGGCCTTCAAGTGCCTCCCACAAGTAAAAATCAAGGGGGGGTGAGGTCTGGGGACCTCGGAATCCACTCCACGGGACCACGGCGGTCAATCCAGTGACCCGGAAACTGCTGATCCAGCCACTGGCGCACGCAGATACCGTAATGGGGTGGCGCCCCGTCTTGCTGAAAGTACGTTGGAAATCCCCCGTCCTCGTTCAGCAGGGACGGCATGACTGTCTTGCAGCATGTTTAGATACATTTCGGCATTCAGATTGGTGTCAATGAAAAAAGGACCAACAATTGTGTTGCCCCATATCCCGCACCACGCCACCACTTTTCCAGCGCCTTGCGTCTTTGAGGGACTCATCCAGTGCGGCTTGTCATCACTCCAATAACGTACGTTTTGACGATTAACCTCTCCATAAAGTTGGCTTCATCTGAAAACAGGATGCCAGCCAAGAACTCCCTGTCTTCGTCCACTTTTGTTCTTGCCCACTCACAGAATTCCAGCTGCCTGTCCGGATCGTCTTCGCTAAGATACTGTAACATTTACATTTTGTATGGATGCCATCTGTGCTCTTTCATAATGTGGACGATACTCCTTTGGCTGACACCGCATTCTGCAGACATCCGTCGAGTGCTTTTTTGGGGACTCTTTGCAAACGCTACCAGCACCATGGTCTCTGTGCCTTCATCGGTGACTGTTCGTGGACGGCCACTTCTCGGTTGGTCTGTAACACTTCCAGTCTTCTTGAACTTCTCAATGAGTTTGACAACGGTGTCGTGTGTGATGTGCGTGCCGGGGGCGTGTCTCCTGTTAAAATCCTCGGCAACCTTGCGACAGCTTCCTGATCCTGCCAGAAGAATGATCTCTATACGCTCTCCTTGAGACAAAAGCATCTCAGTACATCACCTGCAAAAAAATAAAAAATAAATAATCATTTATTTATCATGACCATTTTGCCTATGCATAGAGACTTTTGACTCATCATGTGTATATATATATATATATATATATATATATATATATATATATATATATATACAGGGTGTTTCAGGAGGAAAGGTCAATATTTCGGGAGGTGATAATATCGGTCATTGTGAGAAAAAAGTTCATATGAACATGTGTCTAATTCTGAATGGTTACGGAGATAGAGCTGTTTGAATCTACAAATACAAAAGCATTGTTAATGGTAATCAAGAAAGAGAAACCAATTACTGTTTCTAACATTTAATGTTTAAACATTGGCATTTTGAATGGTATCAGATACAGAAATGACAAATTTGTTACAGTTTACAATCCGTTTTCGAAAATCCCACCGTCAACCTCATTGCACTTTGCAACTCGTGTGCGAAGATCGCGTGTTGTTCGTCTGAGTTGATCTTGACGTTCCTTTATGCGGGCAGCAGCATCCAAAATGCGCGCGAGCAATTCGTCTCGTGTATCCACCTTTCTTTTGTAAACTTGACTTTTCATCCACCCCCACAAACAATAATCTAACGGAGAGAGATCTGCAGACCTTGGTGGCCATTGAATGGGACCACCGCTGCCGATCCATCGACCAGGGAAAGTTTGATTTAGGTATTGCATCACCAGACGGGTAGAATGTGGAGGAGCTCCGTCATGCTGAAAGTACATACCAGCGCATGTAGCCAAAGGAACATCCTCCAATAGTCCTGGCAATTCATTTTGCAGAAATTCTAGGTAACTTTGTCCTGTAAGACGATTCTCTAAAGTAACAGGGCCAATCAGCTGATTATCGATGATACCGCACCACACATTGGTAGAGAAGCGATGTTGAAAATTTGTTTCCACAGTGGCATTTGGATTTTCGCCTGACCACCGATGAGAGTTACGAGTGTTGTTGATACCGTCACGGGTGAAAGTAGCTTCATCGGTGAACAGCATTAATCGAAGCAATCGGCGATTAGCGTTTACCCAATGACAAAATTCCAGTCGCATGGCAGCGTCTCCTGGTTGAAGGTGTTGTACACGCTGTACATGATATGGATGCAAGCCATCCTCACGTAATGTTCGCCATACTCTTGTGTGTGGTACACCGAGACGTGTAGAAATTCTTTGTGAGCTAGTAGCAGGACTACGCTTTACCAACTGAAGAATGTTTTCCACTTCATCCACATCTTGTTGACCTTCACGTTCAGATGAAACATGAGCGCTGGGAAGTGTACCAATCTCACGCAATGTGTTGAAAACCCTGGTAAACACTCTTCGATCCGGAATTCTGCGGTTCGGAAACCGTCGACGGTATTCTGCAACAGCAGCTATTGCACTTCCATCACAAAAACCGTAGACATACACCATATCTGTATATTTGGCATGTGTGAAGTAGTGTGGCATTCTTAACACTGCTTCAAACACCAAACAATATCACTCACAACAGTCAGCTATCGATTGGCTTATGTTACATGCTTACATTACAGCTTACATGGTTCAAGGTTATAGGGGAGGGAAGGGGGAGGAAGAGCTGCGCGCGCATCAGATTCAAACAGCTCTATCTCCGTAACCATTCAGAATTAGACACATGTTCATATGAAATTTTTTCCTCACAATGACCGATACTATCACCTCCCGAAGTATTGACTTTTCCTCCTGAAACACCTTGTGTATATATATATATATATATATATATTATATATATATATATATATATATATATATATATACTGCATAAATTTGCGTTGTGTAGCTCCGGATTTAGGCCTGCTATAGAACTTTTATAAACTACCAGCTTAAGCTCTGGGAGATCTCCAGTAACCCCTGTTCCGTGAACAACTCATCAGCGCTCCAACTCCGGCTCCTTTGCCGGAGCGGTACCAAAGAAATCCGTCAGAGTAATTTAGCTTTTGGCCTTGCAAAATGTATACCAGCATTCTTTATTAGTGCATATAATGACAAAAGTTAAGCACATGGTATAACACGTAAAAAATTTTCAAAGGGAAGAAAATAATTTGATTAATATCAAATTAGGTTTCATTTAAGCAGAGATAAAAACGGTTTTAATGAAAGTATCATTTAAGGTTTATCTTTTCTTGAAACGTAATTTTCTATTATATTTATATATATATATATATATATATATATATATATATATATATATATATAAAATGGAGTATACTAATTTATTTAATATGTACAATTGGTTGTTTGGTGTAATTTTTAAAGAATTCGCATGAAACTATGAATTAATAATGTATAACTTGTTGCCTTAGTGGTTTCTAAACTGAAATTGATAATAGGACCTGTCTGATATATAAATGGGTATGGAATTCC
This sequence comes from Bathynomus jamesi, assembly GCA_023014485.1. Taxonomy (NCBI): domain Eukaryota; kingdom Metazoa; phylum Arthropoda; class Malacostraca; order Isopoda; family Cirolanidae; genus Bathynomus; species Bathynomus jamesi. Next base: position 1,552,478 of record JAJOZX010000169.1, on the reverse strand, counting down.
TTATATCTGCTTCTTTGTAAGAAAGCACATTTCTTGCAGTTCATACGAGTATTGTAGAATTTGGTATTCGCAATTAATTTATACGTTATTTAATTTTAAGATATTTAAATCTTTAAAAATTGGAGAGGTGCACGTGAGATTGTCTGCGCATGGTTAGGGAGTTCATAGCAACCTTTCATTTTATATAGATTAATTACTTTTGGAGAAATTTTATATAATTCTTTGTACCTCCCCCTGTCGCAATACCGTAATCTTTTTTTAAATTCGAATAATACGTACATAAATGTAAATATTTTCGATTTGCTGTTATATGTGACTTTAAATTTAATTTGTATCGAATTTGATGCGAAGCAATTTAGTTTCATTTACTTTTCGAGTGAAGTGTTTCCAATTTTGAATAGGTTGTGTGCGCTTCCAATCATATAAAATGATTTCCTTAAGTTCAATAAAAGTTTGTTTGAACGCATCCATTTATAAACATGTTCTAATTGTCTGTTCATTTCATTTTATTCATCATGGAATTGATATCGTGGTGTGTAAAAGTGATTATTGTATCATCTGCATATCTGCATATTGGAGTTTCGGGATAGGATCGTGGAGCATCACATGGTTATATAGCTTATGAATTATGTATGTTTATTAATGAAAGCAAACGTGCAAGCAAGGTTTATTTATTCAGAAAGTTAAAACATATTTTCAATTTTATTTCCTAACACAATTTATGGGAGCTTTTAAATATAAATTGTAATTTACTTTCCTGGGAGGTGAGAGATGGGGATAAAAGCCTGTCCCTTTTTGTGGAAATGGGGTATATCTCGGAAGACCAGTGAACATGGTAACTAGTCAAAAAAAAAGAGGAGGCGTGATATAAGGTTATATCGCAATCATAATATATTTTATATTTTCTAGGCGAATATTTTCAGCAACTATGCGTATGTTATACCTGATACATCAGCTATTGGATGTGATGATAAGAGTTGTTTAACCTCCTTTGCAACATCTAAACTCATTTGGCGGAGGTGACCTAGAGCTTTACGTAGGATCCGAACCACGGGTCACTACATAATCTGAGCACAGAAGACAGTTCCCGTCCAACTACAATCCAGACCTAATGTTGTTTAATTTCATTGATCTCCGGGAAGCGGTGTTACGACACTGGCCACGGCGTAGTCCACATCAGCGATTGGCTATAATGGGTTTTGTTAGAGTGCATATGATTAGATATAAAAACTGCGAGGTGGGATTTGGAGAAAAGAATATGCCCTCTTACACATAAAAAACTAAAAAGGAACCCGATTTCCAATCACGGTTGGGGAGGGGAGGGAAATTATTGTTTAATTGGACTCGCAATCCTGCAAGTATTGTACGCGCGTATATTAGATGCGATTATAAGCCTAAGCATGATGAATGAAAAAACTTCGATTGTCCTTTTATTAATAAGCAACATAAAACAGTTAAGCGGAATCACAACTTTTCTAATCCCCTAACTTTCTCTGTTTGACAGTTATATTTGGATCTAAAGTTGATTTAGTGGAACAATTGACCGTTAATATATAAATGCTGAGCCCGCCAATTATAACATCAATCTAGTAGTATCGCCGCAAAAATGTAGAGTGGAAATCAATTGAGTGCAACATGATCAATAATGGGGGGTGAGGGGGGTTAGACCCTCCAACGGGGGAGAGGAGGTATGAAACAAGGGGGGGAAAGGGGTTAAACCATCCAAGGGGAGTATGCATGAAGGGGGGAGAGGGTAACCTAATATAACAAGTGAGGAGAGTGGGGGTTGAAAAGGGCTCGGGGGTAGACCTTCCAAAGGGGATAACCTAACCTAACAAGGGTAATAAAACATAAGAAGGAAAGAGAGGAGGAGAGAAAAGAGAACATTTCTCGCTGGCATGTCTCGATGTCTCGGCGCACAATGGAGTCTTGACCAGCCATCCTGGGTGACTTTAGCATCAGAGACAGTTGGCTTAAAAGCCTGCCATGACACAGCCAATCGTACGGCGTAAACAGCGCGTTTCTTTAGATCAGGGTCACCAACCTTTTTTTTTGTTTACTGCCCACTTTTACGATTTTTTGAAAATTAAAAAAGTTTATCGCCCACCTTAGATCAAAAAGAATAAATCAACATAATCGATAAAATAAATAATGGAATAAATGTTTAATTACCTTTAATGTGAGCCCACTAGTGGGCGCTACCGCCCAGGTTGGTGACCCCTGCTTTATGTGGACACACACACACACACACACACACACACACACCTTAACAAGCCTTCTCGGGGGCTTTAGGATCATCATATACCGGCTAACTGGAATAGTACCACCACACACAACAAATACTTAAAATAAAATGTAGCCACCATAGTGGGCTTCCGAGCCTCTCCAGTCGAAACAGCCAGAGAATACAGCCAGTCGCCTTAGACACACACACACACACACACACACACACTGTATCGTTATATATATATATATATATATATATATATATATACGCATAAAAAATAATATAGCTAGTACAGAAGAATTCTATATACAGCAAAATACACAACACGTGTTTAATATATAAAACCTTCGGTTAGCTTCCGCCCGAATTGTTCATTCTGACGAAGGTCAAGCTTTTCACTCCACCTTAGACCTACAGCTTAACGTGGAATCCGAACCACGCCCCATCAGCAGCCCAGTGTCTTAACCACTAGGCCAACTAGGGTACCCATTTATCTACCAACCACTTTCTTTATTGTGTGGAAGGATGAACAGTTGGGTTTTGCTGCACGCCGGCTGCCGTCGGGTCTCGAACCCGGGGCCGATGGATTTGTAGTCAGCGACGCTAACCACTACACCACCGAGGCGCATATATATATATATATATATATATAATATATAATATTATACTGCAAACAACACACAGTATAATTAATGTAAAGAACGACGCTTGTGTAGAAGAGCGTTCCGCACAAGATGAGGAGGGAGAACAAACACATGAAAAATGAGGTACCACCCAGGAATCGAGCCCGGGATCATCCGATTGCCGGTCAGATATGCTATCCACTACACCATGGACCTCGATCAAGAGGAAGTCGTAATTCTCCTACATACGAACAGAAACCAATGCCCTGAGGGGGCAACTTCGCATGCCGTACATATATATACATTTTAACTGCAAACAACACACAGTATAATTAATGTAAAGAACGACGCTTGTGTAGAAGAGCGTTCCGCACAAGATGAGGAGGGAGAATTACGACTTCTAAGTAATCGAGGTCCATGGTGTAATGCAGTGCTCTTCAACCTGGGCGGTACCGCCCACTAGTGGGCGAAGGATCTCATTAATCTAAAGGTAATTGCAATTAATTTTGTTGTTTTATGCAGGGTATATAACTTTTAGTTTGAGTTTTTGCATTTTTAATTTTGGTGGGCGATACGGAGATTCAAAAGTTACAAAAGTGGGCGGTAAGCATAAAAAGGCTAAAGAGCACTGGTGTAGTGGATAGCATATCTGACCGGCAATCGGATGATCCCGGGTTCGATTCGCGGGTGGTACCTCATTTTTCATGTGTTCGTTCTCCCTCCTCATCTTGTGCGGAACGCTCTTCTACACAAGCGTCGTTCTTTACATTAATTATACTGTGTGTTGTTTGCAGTTAAAATGTATATACAGGGTCCGCAAAAAAAAGGAGCATGACGAAAATTGCTCTCACGCCAGCATTTTTTGCCGGACCCTTAAATGTTATATATCTAGCTAAAGATAAAAGAGCCCAGAGTTGTATAAAACAAATTTCATCAAAATCGGTCATAAAATAAAGATTTTATGGCCACAAACGTGCAATGACTAAAAAAAGTTAATTTCCGCGTAAAAATTTAATGTTTTTCTCATTTTAAATTATTTTTTTCAGATGCCTAAATAATTTTAATCAATAAAAATGATAATATGCCCGTTTCTAAAGAAGATAAAATATTAATAAAACATTATAGACTTGATAAAAATTATGGCGCAATAAAATTGTTACAAGAGTTTCCGAATAAACCATGGTCGAAAGGAGGTTTGGACAAGCTGTTAAGAAAAATCGACGAAACTGAAAGTACTGAAAGGAAACAAGGAAGCGGGAGGCCAAGATCAGTTCGAACCGAAGAAAACATCAGAGATGTGGAACTAAGAATTTGTAGTCAAGAAGGCAGACCAGGGACTCACGTGACACCGTCCAGAATTGCTAATGAGTTGAGCATATCCGAAAGTAGCGTCAGAAACATTATTAAAAACGACCTTGAACTAAAACCTTATAAACGGATACACGGGCAGAAATTAGCTGAAATTAACGAACAGAAAAGAGTTGTTTGTTCTGAACGCATGTTAAGAAATATCACTCCCGAAAAAGTAGACCTCGGCTTTTTTACTGACGAAAAGAATTTTACGGTAGAACCACCGCGAAATTCCCAAAATGACAGGGTGTATTCAAGAGTTAATCGTAAAAATGAAATACCAGATATAGACTTTATGCTACCCGTAATCATTTTTCTGCCAGCGTAATGGTATGGGTCGGTGTGTCTAAACTAGGCAAGACATCTGTTTTTTTTCGTAGAGCCAAACATCAAAGTAGACGCCCGCTATTACACTGAAACTTTGTTGGAACAAATGCTGCCCGAAATGAGACGATTGGCGAATAATGGTTACTTCTTATTCCAACAGGATGGCGCTCGGGCGCATACCGCTAAGTCAACTATTGAATTTTTAGAAAATAATGTTCCTGAATTGCTTTACCCAAAAGACTGGCCCCCTAATAGTCCAGATTTGAATCCCGTAGACTACGGAATATGGGAAATGTTGGCTGAGAAAGTGTACAAGCATAAGATCCGAAATGTCGAACATTTGAAAGAAGTTATCGTACAAAAATGGGAAGAAATTACCCAAGATCAAGTAGATAAAGCTATAGATCAATTTAGGCCCGATTACGAAGGGTTGTAGAGGTTTCTGGCAAACATATCGAACAATTTTTTTAGTCTGATAATTTCGTTTTCTTGGAAATTGTAAAATTATATGACATGTTGTAGTAAAACTTTTATATTTTTTTAATTTTTGACGTATTGACATGAAATTTGGTACTAACTTAGTTTATTTGTTGCTTATTTGCCTAAATAAATTATTTGTCATTATGTGTAAAATAAATGTACAGTAAACATTTCTGGCAAACATATCGAACAATTTTTTTAGTCTTATAATTTCGTTTTCTTTGAAAATTGTAAAATTATATGACATGTAGTAAAACTTTTATATTTTCTTTAATTTTTGACGTATTGACATGAAATTTGGTGCTAACTTAGTTTATTTGTTGCTTATTTGCCTAAAATAAGTTATTTGTCATTATGTGTAAAAATAAATGTACAGTAAACATTTTCGTCATGCTCCTTTTTTTTTTGCGGACCCTGTATATATACGGCATGCGAAGTTGACCCCTCAGGGCATTGGTTTCTGCTCGTATGTAGGAGAATTACGACTTCTGATTGATCGAGGTCCATGGTGTAGTGGATAACATTTCTGACCGGCAATCGGATGATCCCGGGTTCGATTCCTGGTGGTACCTCATTTTTCATTTGTTCGTTCTCATCTTGTGCGGAACGCTCTTCTACACAAGCGTCGTTCTTTACATATATATATATATATATATATATATAAGCAAACAACCACAGGGAAAAGGAAAAGTAAACACGAAATCCGACCGCTAGGATTTTGTGTTTACTTTTCCTTTTCCCTGTGGTTGTTTGCCTATTAAAAAAGATCACGTGTCTTTCTGTGATTTTACTGCATATATATATATATATATATATATATATATATATATATATATATATATATACGCATCAGAAATGGAAATACATATATATATATATATATATATATATGTGTGTGTGTGTGTGTGTGTAAAAGTGAACAATGAATTATTCCTATATAATCTTTATATTGAAATATTCATTTTTACATAAGAACCAAAATCGTCTAACGCGAGTTTGGATAAAATTTTGATTTAATTTCTATTTTTGCAGTGTCGCAACCATGCTATCTACCATTTTCATGGTTGAATCGTATCCATATTTGTGTCATTGGAGATTCGTTGTGAGAAGCTAATGTCCCTTAAATTTCATTCCCTTAAAGTACAAACAAGACAATCGACGGTTTAGATCGTTTAACATTTCCATCACAATATTGCCTATATCTCTATTTTTCATTTATTATAGACTTTATGATAATTAATTATTGTTGTCTTGCATCTAACCCTCATCCCTAAATTTTATTAGATTATGCATGCACATTGCATGTGGTATGATTTGAACCCTTGTTTGTACTTTATTCATTTACTTAATTTTTCCCAAATGTACCAATTCCTTAATATTTACTGTATACTCGTATAAGTATATTTATTTAATTAATAGTCACTCTTGTACCATGGCTGTAAACCCTTCTGCGAAAAATGCTCTGTATGAATTGGTCCACAATTAACCCACCCCTTATATCTCCAGTCTATACTATAGAGTAGATCAAGTCTAGCCTAGAGGGGTCAGCCTAGAGATTCCGGAAATGGTCCAGAGCGGGCAGATAAATTGAGGTCCACAGTAGGATTCCTCACAAGAATTAGGTTAGGGCAATCTACCTTCACCTTTGTTAAGCTATGAGTTGATGCTGGTCTTAGGCCACAATGTAGGCCTAACTTGTCTGACCCAGCTTAATTTAATGAGATTAACTTTGGTGTAAAAACTCAATTAGTCACTTACTTTTTGTTATCGGAGTGTCTCCCTTCTCCGGTTATGTTTTCGAGAGCGCACTTTGCTGGTACGTCCTCTCGCCCCGTTCTTCGTTTTCGTTCCCCCTTTGTTCTCCTCTTCGCGGGGCTTCTCGTACCAGCGTTGTCCTGGTTTATTCCTCGGTTGGTTGAGCGGTAATGTATCTCCACTACCGAGCACGCTCCTCCCACACAGTATATAAATACTAGTGTGGAGAATACTCTGGTGAGCAACCAATTGGTTTCATCCACCCAGTTATTGACATAAAAGGAATTTAATGATTGTTAGATTAACTACCTACCTACTCAGTGAACCATTTTCGTTACCTCCCAACTACCCACTCATCAGTTTTCCATATACTGGGGGCCCCGGGAGATAAAAATTTTGGTGTCAATGTCACCAATTTTTGTCTGAGTGTAGACTAGCTAACTATTTAACTGTAAATGCCTGTTAATCTGATTAACAGTGCCTATCCTCACCTTCTCATGGAGAAGGTGTAGCATTTAATTAGAAGAGAAAATATACATCCATAGGATGAAACTGTCTATGGTCTTTACCATAAGAAAAGAAAAAATGAAAGTTAGAAGATAAAATTACAATTCCCCAGCATCTATTTTTTGTTGTAAAAATAGTCGCGCCTTTAATGCTGTTTGTCGCTGAGGTCTTGTGTCTGTCAATGTTGTAGTAGGATGCGTCACCACTCCTACTGTCAAAGGAATAGTTACTGGAAGTTCAGTGTCTCCAGTTGTTACTGTCAGTGGAGAAGGTTCTCCAAAGTCCATTGTTTTGGGTCCAGACTCTAAAGGGTACAAAAGAGAAATGTCTCTTGTTGTGTCACCCGTTGAAGTCCTTAATTTGACCACTCTTGTTACCCCATCTGCCCCTGGTCTGAGTTCTGAAACTCTAGCCAGAGGCCAGTATTGTCTTGGAGTACTGTCATGTATGAGAACAAGGTCCCCTACCTTAATTGTGTCAGACCAATCCTTCTAGTCATTTGTTTATGTCTCTCCCTTAGACCCATCAAGTACTCAGTTTTCCACTGTTTAATGAAATGAGCTTTAACTCTAGTTAAATGTTGTAACTTAGTCTGGAGCTCATCATGTCGTTGAGTCCAGTTTGGGTCTGTTGAAGAGTCTATATTGTAGTCCGGCAGGAGACTAACTTGTTCTCCCCGAATCAAATGATTTGGAGTTAATGGTTCTGGGTCATTAATGTTGTCACTCACATAAGTGAGTGGTCTATTGTTAATGATGTTCTCAATCTCAGCCAGGAGAGTGAGTAACCCAAATAAGTGTATCTGTTTTTTGCCAATTGCTTTCTTCAAGCAATTCTTTACTGTCTGTATATTCCTCTCCCAGATAGAACCATACCAAGGAGAGGCAACCGGAATATACTTCCACTTTATGTTTGTATTTTGTATATATAATTGTGTGATTTCATTGCTTAACAAGTCGTGGATGACTTGTTCACCAGCTTTGAAATATGTAGCATTGTCAGTCCAAACTGTCTTGGGTACTGAATGTCGTGCACAGAATCTCTAAAGACAGCAACAAAAGATTCTGCTGTTAGGTCCTCCACAACATCCAAATAAACAGCTCGTGAGGCTGCACATGTAAACAGTAGAATGTACATTTTTTGTTCAGTGTCACCCACCCCTACAGTCAATGCTCCTGTATAGTCAATGCCTACAGTCTCAAAGGGTCTGTTGAGAGTAACTCTCTCCTCTGGCAAAGCAGGAGGATTTGGTTTCCTATAGGGCCTAGCATGAATACGCCTACATGTAACACACTCACTCAGGACTGTTTTAACAGTGATCCTTCCCTTGGGTATCCAATAAGTTTTTCTTAATGTAGTTAGTGTCTGTGGTACCCCCATATGATATACATCATTGTGTGTTTTTTTGATTATTAATGTTGTCAAATAGCTAAATCTAGGTAAAAGGATTGGATTTTTGCTTTTGTATGACAGTTTTGATTTGTCTAATCTCCCTTTACACCTTAGAAGGCCTTCCTCATCCCTGAACAAGTTTAGATCCACAACTACTGATGGTACAGGTTCTTTTGTTTGTTTCCCATTAGTTAAGAATTCTAACTCTTTATTGTACTCTTTTTGTTGGGCTTGGCCTATCCAGTATTGGGTTGCAACCTCTGTATAATTATGATTATTTTTATTTAGCTGTTTGTTAATTGTAGCTAAACAGTTGTGAGCAAACCTCAAACAGTAGGCTGTCACCCTAACAAGTTTGTTGAAATCAGAATACTTTTCATATTAGTGATTGGTTCAACCTTTTCATTTGAAAAGATTAAATTTAATGTCAAGTTTAACTTGTTCCACAGGCCATTGGTCTGTATTACAGAGCCACTTAGGTCCCATAAACCAAGTTTTGTTTGACTTCAACAACTTGTAGGATAAACCTCTGGTCAGAAAGTCTGCTGGATTCTGTTTAGTTGGAACATAGTGAAAGTTTACTTGTAGGCTTTCATTAGCGTCAGCTATTTCTTTTAGCCTATTTCTTACAAAGATATTCTTACTATTAATGCTATCATTCCGTATCCATGCAAGACAAATCTGACTGTCAAGCCAGACGTGGATATTAGTTATGAACACATCATAGTAAGCATCCTTAAGCAATGAAATGGTTTTTAATGGCTAATGTAGCAGCCAATAGTTCTAATTGAGGTATGGTTCGGGTAGGTTTGAGAGGTGCAACTTTCCCTTTTGCATAAATTAGATGACTTTCTGTAGGGCTTACAAGATACGCACAGCACCCATAAGCTTGTGTGCTTGCATCAGCAAACACATGAAGCCTCTGGGGCTTATCCCTAAACCCACAGCACCTTTGAATTTTAATGTTCTGCACTTTTGTTAAATCAGTAGCTAACTTCTTCCAAGATTTTTTGATTTTCATTTGTTATTGGATCATCCCACCCAACATTTGTCCTCTCAAATTTCTTGGAGGAGAATCTTTGATTTATTGTTGAAGCAGGAATAGACCCATAGGATCAAAAATTTTGGAAGCCTCTGATAATTTTGTCTTTTAGTATTTGCTTCCTCATCAAGTTTAAAACCTTTAGTACAGATTGAATCATGACTGTTAGAAGTTGCATCCAAATACCAGTTCATACCTAAAGTTTTAACTCTGTCTGATGGCTCAGTAAGACCATTATTATCTTTTAAATCTTTTTGTTTAAATCCTCATTATTTGAAATCCACTCTCTAAGTTCAAAGTTACCTTGTTGCATAATGTTTGAGAGTGTTCATAGACTTCAGATAATTCAGATTTTGTTGTCGTTGAGCCTATTAGATTGTCTACGTAAAAATGTTCCTTAAGGAAGTTCAATGTTAGAGAGTTATTAAACTGGTTTAAATGATGTTTAATTGTCAATGCTAATAGGCTAGGTGAGCAATTGGCTCCAAACAACACAACATTAAATCTATAGGTTATGAACCCTTTATTCAAATCAAATGGATCCTTGAACCATAAGAACCTAAGTTGGTTCTTATCATATTCATTTTTAAGATTTATTCTCAAAAATGCCTTCGAAATGTCACTTTGTACAGCATATTTTGTCTAACCTGAACCTCAGTAAGATCTTCACAAGGTCAGAAATGAGATTAGGACCCTCAATCAAGCAATCATTCAAACTGTGTTTATCACTGTCTTTGAGGCTACAATTATATACTACTCTGAGTTTTGTTGTTGGGGCATCTTGTCGATAAACCCCCTGTGGGTTAAATAATGACAACCATCTTTTTTAAAAGGGTTATCTGTTACTTCTTCGATGAAGCCTTTCTGTAGCTGTTCTTTGAAGACATCATTATATATTTTTACATTATTTTCTTGTTTGAGTTTTTTCATTACTTTATATAAATGTCCTTTAGCTACTTTGAGATTATCTCTTAAAGTTGGACAATTTATTTTCCAAGGTAACTCAATAAAATAACTATTGTCTTTACACTGAATGGTGTCTTCAAATCTTTCTACCATTAACTGATCTTCTGAAGTTTGATGTGTGTCATGTATACCCACAGATTCTAGCAACCATAAAGTTTGAATTGCCTCATCCAAAGTTTCATTTGATAATGATGAATTAATGTTCTCAATTGAGATAATATTATTCAAAGTGTTGCTATTCTTACAGGTGTTATGTAGGACTGAGTTGAGGCACATAGTATTTGTTGGTCATGCACTGTTTTGGTTTAGGTCTAGGTTGTATTCTGATAGGTCACCCAAAGGGGCTATCCCTGATAGAGTCTGAATAGCTATACCATTACCTATCTCTACTATGCCCTTATGAATAAGATTAATATAATCTGCCCCTATTAGCATTTCAATGTTAGCTATTGTGTTGTTAGTGATATGTCTATCAGCTATTTTGTAGTGTTTTTTTCAAATGATTTATGGTTTGTTCTAGTTTGGGTATAACCAGTTTGTTTTGTCCTACTTTAGAAATAATAACTGCTTCAATTTTCTTGAATTTACTTTCTAAATGTAGTTCCAGGTCAATTGTCTTATAGCTATTTTTGTCCGAGTTATCCTTAACAAAGGACGCAATATTGAGGTTTTGTTCATTCGGGTTTGGTGTCAAACCCAATTTATTAACTACATTTTTTGAAACAAATGTTTGTTGAGAACAACAGTCTATAAGACATCTCACTGGAGTGGTACTACCCTCACTATTCACTAAGTCCAAAGTAATAGTTGGTAAAAGAATCTCAGTGTTTCTTGTTACATTGTTTGAACAAGCAGAATGTCCCATGAAAGTGGCATTTTCTTGATTACCTTTGTTTGGGGGGTATCTTTTGAGTTTGAGTACTATTATTTGGACACTTTGATGAATCACACATTGATGAGACATGTCGTAAACTTTTACAAAACTTACACTTGAATCTTAACCTAGATTTACAGTCTTTCTTATAATGTCCCTGGCCAGTACACTTTTTACACAGGTTCAACTGTTCACATCTTTTAGCCCTTTGGTTAAAATCTGAATATTTGTCACACCCAGTACTACTGTGTTCATTACTTGCACAAAATTTGCAATATGGTGTGTAAGTTGAGGCAGCAGTTACATTAAAGTTCTGTAATGTAGGTGTTCGTGTTTTGTAGTTGGTCACATTTGATTCTACAGTATCAAGTTTTGTCTGTTTGGCTGTAGCTAGTTGGTCTCTGGGAACAGTCTTTGGTTTATCCATAGTCTGGGTCTTATGTGTTGGAAATCTCTCAAGTTGTAATTAGTTAGGATATTGGGAAAGTGTTGTCTTATTTGTGTTAAATTAGGATAATTTTCTCCCGTCTTTAGAATTAATTATCTTTAACCCTCGAAGGAAGGCACCTAAGTACTATGCTTTGTATAAGCCAAGATGAAGTTTTAATATCTATCTCATTGCTAACCAGTTGTCCTATAATAGCTTCTAATTTTGTATAAAAATTTTCCATATCACTATGGTTATCTTTTATGGGTGCAAATTCAAAAATTTGTTGAGATAATTCATATATAATCACATCTTTATTAACGTAATTACGTTTTAAAAGATCAATAGCTACTTCATATGAATCCCCTACAGCTGGTAAATAGGCTATCAGGTTATAGGCTGGGCCTTTAAGAGAACTAGTTAAGTAACTAAACTTTTCAACAGTTGAAATATAAGGTTTATTACCTATTAAATTCTCAAATTTGTCAATGAAAGATGGGAATTGTACCGTGTCCCCTTCAAATGTTGGTATTTGCAAAATGGGTAACTGAGCCCTCAATTCTTGTGACTCAGGATTTAGCATGCCACTTAAATTTTGTTGAAGGTTAGCCCTACTTTGATTAAAATCAGAATTAGGTTTTTTTGGTGTTAAGTCAGTCAAACGAGACCGTAGTTCCCTTATTTGCTGTTCAATTGAGCTTACCTGATCATCATCATCAGCGTAAAGGTCTATCAATTGTTCTTCAGCCATTTCGGATTCAACTAACTCTGAAATACTCTCATTAATGGCTATTATTTCCTTCTTTTTAATTTCTAATTTAATAATTACACACTCTATATTTTTCTTACCTGGTTGTGTAATATTGTTAAAAGTGTTCACAGCCTTTGTAACAGCGCCCAACTTTGCCCCCCTTTTCTTTTTTAACTTTTTCAATTCTGCACTGTCCATGTCTAAGTCAAAATTGTTTAACTGGGGATCGTAATGAAATAGAGGACAAGAAGAAATTACCAGAGAAGAGAGAGCACAGACAAAACAGTCAAGTTCAAATTTGGTTTAATCCCCCCCAAGTACTTGTGTGTCACTCAGGTCTAAGCTTATAAGAGAATGAGACTCCTTAATGTAAATGTTTCCTAGTTAGGCCCTAGGTTGTAGACCTAATTAGGCTTGCTCAGGTTAGGCTTAGGCTAGACTATTTAGCCTAATTCTGCAATTTTTGTTAAGTAAGCTTAAGGTTTGTAAATTCCCCACACACGGACCACCAATGCGAAAAATGCTCTGTATGAATTGGTCCACAATTAACCCACCCTTATATCTCCAGTCTATACTATAGAGTAGATCAAGTCTAGCCTAGAGGGGTCAGCCTAGAGATTCCGGAAATGGTCCAGAGCGGGCAGATAAATTGAGGTCCACAGTAGGATTCCTCACAAGAATTAGGTTAGGGCAATCTACCTTCACCTTTGTTAAGCTATGAGTTGATGCTGGGTCTTAGGCCACAATGTAGGCCTAACTTGTTTGACCCAGCTTAATTTAATGAGATTAACTTTGGTGTAAAAACTCAATTAGTCACTTACTTTTTGTTATCGGAGTGTCTCCCTTCTCCGGTTATGTTTTCGAGAGCGCACTTTGCTGGTACGTCCTCTCGCCCCGTTCTTCGTTTTCGTTCCCCCTTTGTTCTCCTCTTCGCGGGGCTTCTCGTACCAGCGTTGTCCTGGTTTATTCCTCGGTTGGTTGAGCGGTAATGTATCTCCACTACCGAGCACGCTCCTCCCACACAGTATATAAATACTAGTGTGGAGAATAACTCTGGTGAGCAACCAATTGGTTTCATCCACCCAGTTATTGACATAAAAGGAATTTAATGATTGTTAGATTAACTACCTACCTACTCAGTGAACCATTTTCGTTACCTCCCAACTACCCACTCATCAGTTTTCCATACCTTCATTACTGTATCTCTTTAATTCGTTTCCTCTAAGTTCTCCCAATAATGACATACTGTACGTACGAATTAAATAACTATGACGTAATAATTAGGAATTAATGTATTCCATAATTTGATACACTATGACGTCATAAAGTAACTTCATTCCCTTCACGTTTTCTATACGTTGAATACTGAATCACGTGTTTAGTATGTGGATATCTTTCGTCTTCAATATATGGTAAATTCTTTAACATCATAATAAAAACTTTACACTCTATACGTCATTATTTATATGTTGTTCATTCATACATCCATATCTTATCTTGACCGTTATCTTTTATTAATTGTATTAATTGTTCATTCATCGACCTACCTATTGTCTACCTATTGTCAACCTATTGTGAGACTACCAATATGTGTACAATACTTTGTGCATTCGTACATGTCCCCTGATGATCATGATTACGTACATAGTTACGTACATGTACACACGTCCACATGTATTCTTTTTACTTTTTCTTTTAATTATTTCACTTCTCGCAAGATATTCGTTCATGCTGACGCAAGTGTTCGAACTCCGCTAACCACAGCGGAAGCGAGAGCTTCTGAGGTGAAAATCTCCTCTCGCTTGCTTCTAATTTATAAAACATTATTATGTGTTATGTTTATATATATATATATATATATATATATATATATATATATATATATATATATATATATATACCGTCCGTGCCCATTTACTTTATGTTATATTCCTAACATCCTAATTGTCTATAAATATGAAACACTGTAAAAAAAACTATAGTTAACTGTTTAATTGTAATTAACTGTAACACTTTAATATAATGTAATTGATGTACTTTAATGAAACTATAATTAACGATAATAATTTAATATAATGTAATTAATGCACTTTAATGAAACTGTAATTAACGGTAATAAGCGAATGTGAATTAATTGGTAATTATAATCATAGTTGTAATAAACCAAAATTACAATGTACTCAGTGATGTACTTCGGATTGTACTCAATGTACGACCCGACATTATGTCGCCATTTAGGAATGTACACTCGGCGATATTATTATTTTTTTATAATTATTTTTTCGTTGGAATAAATTTTGTTGTGCTTTCTACTTTGCCAAATAATTGGTGACTTGTTCTTTTCAAAATTTCTTAATATTTTTTTTAGATTTAGCTTGATAATGAATCCTGATTGGATCTTTCAATGTTCGCGTTTTGTATGCATTCTCTGTTCGTTATAAAAACAAGTTCAATTTCCACTTCTAATTAACTCGGCGGATCAGGAAAACATCAGATCTGAAAATACTCGGTTTAAGATAAAAATATGGCTTCCTCTTCCTATATCTTGTTCATTTGTTTAACCATTGTCACAGCAAAAACTTTACTTTATTTTGAACTATTGTGCAAAAATAATACAGCCTTTTCAACATTTAATAATAGTGATGTTAGCAGAATAGGGGTATATAAACCCATATAATTTCTTCTGTGTTCATTCTGAATTAGACTACGAGGCTGAGCATTACCTGTAACATTTTAGCAGTAAATTAAAGTAAGAAAAAGTGTTTATCTTCTCCTTCGAGCCGTGCTCTCTTCAGAGAACTTAGTCATTAAAATCTCCCGATACGTTACAAGAAGAATCGGGGGAACCCTAAGAGAATTTAATAAGCCTCTCAGAATCCTCCGAGCCACTATAGAAGAACTCGGAGAGTAGTATATAAGAAACTACTGCAAGTAACAAATCCGTTGCTGGCTCCTAACCAGAACCCCCGTCGACTTCGAACCAACCCAGGCCATAGACGGAGGGGTTAACATATATATATATATAGATAATTATATACGCATCAAAAATAATACAGCTAGCACAGAAGAATTCTACATACAACAAAATACACAACACATGTTTAATATACAGTATACTGTGTATATGCATCAAAAATGGAAACACACACACACACACACATATATATATACTGTGTGTTAGGGTGATTCAAAAATATCGATTCTTAGATTTTTTCCGGGCCACCCTCTAATTACACTGGCCAACAAAATGAAACTTTTTTTTCTCATCACAAACATGATCACACTTTTCTTAATGCATTTTTCGCGCTGATTCCGAATCTGGTTTTATTTCTTTTCTAGCACGTATAGGTATATAGATACACTGGTTTTGATATTTTTAAGTTTTTGATATTGCTATAAGAAAATGTTTGGATGTATAGATCACACTTAGGAATGCTAAACAACAAATACATCATATACCTTATTCAATGTACTTATAAATAAAGAATATATACATTATTTTATTAAAAGCGCTGTGAGTGTGATTTCCTTTTGTAAATTTGGCCTGGATTGTCACGATACAGCATCCAACAATGGTCCGCCATCATGCTTTCATTCCAATATCCTTGGTAGCGCTTCTCCATCATCTGAATATCTTGATGGAAGCGCTCTCCTTGCTCGTCACTCACTGCACCAAGGTTTTCAGGAAAGAAATCTAAGTGGGAATGCAGGAAGTGAATTTTTAACGACATTCGACACTCCATTTCTTTGAAGGCATCAAGGAGGTTCTTGACTCCATCCTTATACGCAGGTGACTTGTTGCTTCCAAGAAAGTTTTCACATATCCATTTGAACGCCAGCCAAGCCTTCAATTCCAGCGGACTTAGGACTTTTTCAAATTCAGTGTCATTCAAAACCTCCCTTATTTGTGGCCCAACAAAGATTCCTTCCTTCAATTTTGCTGCAGTAACCTTCGGAAATTTCCTTGAAAGGTATTGGAACCCTTCAGAATTGACTTTACCCATTGCTTTAACAAAATTCTTCATTAAACCAAGTTTAATGTGAAGAGGTGGCAGATAGATCTTTTGAGGATCCACTAAAGGGACAGACTGGACATTGCTTATCCCTGGGACATATGTATACCTAAGTGGCCAGTCACTTTTGGTGTAATGTTCTATAGTGGCGCGACTGTCCCACAGGCAAAGGAAACAACAAAATTTTGTGAATCCTGACTGCATACCCATAAGCATTCCTATAACTTTTAGATCTCCACAAACATTCCATTCATGACTGTCGTATTTGATTGCCTTAAGTAGTATATCCATATTGTCATATGTCTCGTTTAGATGGACGGAATGGGCAATGGGGATGGATGGCATTATATTACCATTATGCAAAAGAACTGCTTTCAGGCTTCTCTGCGACGAATCAATAAAGAGGCGCCACTCAGATGCCACATACGTCTGAGATATGGCTGTAAATAGTCCACTGATGTCATGGCAATAACAGAGGGACCGTCTACTGAAAAGAATGCTGTTATTCAAAATTCCGCTTTCGGTAGTAACTAATACGAACATTGTTCTCAAGTAAATTGTTCTCCTTTAGTCTTGAGGCGAGAAGCTCTGATTTCTCTTTAGACAGCGATAAATCTCTAACAAGATCATTCAACTGTCCTTGGGTTAACTTTTTAGGCTCTAAATGTCTACCTTCAAAGTGTACTCTGGTTCTGTAGATGGTCCGGAAACGCCAGTTGCACCTTCATCACTTTCCATGTCATCTATGATAGAATCTAGCCTATCACTAGGGGGAATTGGAATGGGCAATGTTTCATCATGTTTTACTGGTCTACGTGCTGAATCCAAGTTTGGATATACAATCTGGTGTTTGTTCTTGGCAGAAAACCCCATTAAGTTCACACTACAAAAATAACAGTCTTCATGATGATCTCTCGGCTCCCTCCATATCATGGGTATGGCAAATGGCATTGAAGCTTTCTTTTGTTAAGCCAATCACGTAATCCATTTGAACAGCCAGAACAGATTTGATGTGGCGCCCATGGTTTATCTTGGTCACCTAGATGGCAACCAAAGTATAGCTTGTATATTTTCTTAATGTCGGTTGTAATACTTCGTCGCTGTGTTTTAGTTGTCAACTGGCCGCATACGAAACAGAACTTGTCGGGGTCATTCTTACATGTCGAGGCATGTTGACTGACCTGAGCAAACTATAAATTCAAAAAAAATGTACACCAACTTGACACAACAAGTTCTTGGACTGGACTGATCTTTTGACACACAAAGCACGGCGTTGTTGCCTGAATCACAATGCTGCTAAACGTAAAAGCTCACACCTGAAATACATAAGATGTATAATTAAGATAATTGAAATAAATAAGATGAATAAACTAAAAAAACACAATAAAATAAACACAATCAAATGTTGAAATATTAGTATTTTGCCTATTTAAAATGGTTAAATCTGTGTAGTTATATATATGCCTTCATCTTGAAAACTATACGTGCTAGAAAAAATCTGAATGCAGTTTTGGAATCAGCGTGAAAAATGCTATCCAGCCACCCCAAAGTTTACTCTGATGAAAAATCTTTGTTGACCAGTGTTATGTTTAATTTTGTAAAAACGTAATGTATACAAAATTTCAGGTGATTCTAATGTATTTTAGGGGTCGCTACCGTAATCTAAACTATTACTTTTCTGTTTACTTTCAGGAAATTGAGTTTTGAACTGTGACGTTTTTCTTATACTATCTGTTCCTTGTGATAAGTGCGTTAATGCACATAGAGCTAACAGTGCTGAGTAAACACAACACTCTTGTAACCATTTACACTCTGTTGTGACCGAATATTGAGGGCAACCGGCACTTGTACACTGTACTCTCTGTACAGCTATAATTCGGTAGTCGTCTGACTGTCGTGAGTGTAAGAGGTTCTGCTGTCGACTCTCGTCATGGAACCCCCGCCATCTTCTAGCAGGGGTACTGCTATGCACACAAGAAAAGATACTGTTTGGCTTATTGGACAACCATCAGATACACTTAAAACAAGTTCTTCCATCAAAGCGAGAAACTACGGCTTTGTTTATGGCTTACAGAAACAAAAAACAAACAATTCGAGAAGCCTGCTTGTCTACTGCAAATGATTTGTTGGCAGTATGGGGAGGGGGAGCACGAATTCCAACTAGAAAGAAGTCGCACGTTGTTGACAAAATTGAGAAACTGTTAAAAGAGTGGCAAGGATTAAAGAAAAATAAAGAGAATAAGGCGAAACAATCAAAAAATCTATTAGATAAGCAAACCAAATGGAACCAAGAATTAGATAGCCTGTTTGATATAGCACATGCAGATGCTATGAAGTTAATTGATATTGAAGAAGATAAGCTATTTCTAAAACTCCAGCGAGAACAGGGGCGAAAAGGAAAAATGGATGGGATTGATAAAGAGTTTGCAAAGAAAAAAGTATGCTAAGAAAAAGGAAGAACAATTAAACCTAACAAAAGCAAGAGAAATGTCGAGATTTGAAGAAACTGTAGTTCTCAGTGACTCAACTAGCAGTTCTGGTGCTGAAAGACAAAATACAACATCTGATGAAGAGTTTACGGTTGATCCTAATGAACCATCCACCTCAAAACAGACTGTACGAAAGAAACAAAAATTGCTTGATGATACATTGCTTGCAGCCCTTGATGTAACAAAAATGAGCAATAGAAGTGCATCATTAGTGATGATACCAACGATTGAAGGTCTTGGAAAAAATGCAGAAGAATTCAATGTCAGTTATTCATCTATAAGAAGAGCAAGAGAAAAATTTCGGAAAAAATTTGGAGAAAATTTAAAGAAAGAGTTTAAAGCTGATGTTCCTTTAACCATTCATTGGGACGGAAAACTAATAGAAGACATAACAGGACGAGAAGTTGTTGAGCGACTCCCTATACTGATTTCAGGAGATGGCATTGATCAACTTCTTGGCTTTCCAAAAATCACTGCAAGCACAGGAGAATTAACTGCAAATGCCGTCCACCAAGCTTGTTTGGATTGGGATATCTCAGACAAAATAAAATGCATGTGTTTTGAAACCACAGCATTGAATACAGGTCGTAGAAATGGTGCCTGTGTTCTTCTAGAACAGAAAATGAACAAACGTATGCTGTGGCTGGCCTGCAGACATCACATACTAGAAATAGTGTTAGAAGCTGTTGTTTTGCATTCATTGCCTGCATCATCAGGACCTGATATTGCAATTTTCAAACGATTTAGAATGAAATGGTCAAAATTAGACACAAAACTACAGAACAGCATTAGATGATCCAAATACCATACCCAGTATTACTGATATAAAAGCAGAAGTGATTGAGTTTGCTACCACTCAACTTGAAGAACATTAACCTCGTGACGATTACAAAGAATTGCTGGAACTGACAATCATTTTCCTTGGTGGAGTACCAAAGAGAGGAGTTTCATTCAGAAAACCAGCTGGCATTCACCGAGCAAGATGGATGGCAAAAGTCATTTATGCCATGAAAATTTGGTTGTTTAAAACACAATTTAAATTAACACCCAGAGAAGAAAAAGGCCTAAGAGATATCTGCCTCTTTGCTGTACACATATATGTTAAATCCTGGTTTACAGCATCAGTTTCAGTTCTTGCTCCTCATCTCGATTTAGAGATGTTGAAGAAACTGCAACTGTACAAACTAAAAGATGAACGCATTGCAACTGTTGCCTTGAAGAAAATGATGAATCATTTATGGTATCTTTCAGAGGAGTTAATAGCATTTGCTTTCTTTGATGATGGCGTGCTACACCAAACTAAAAACCGAATGAAGCAAGCATTGCAAAACGGCGTCGAACCAAATCCAGAGAAAAAAGCGGTTATTGACCCCTGAAGTTATTGAAAACAGAGAACTGGAAGACTTTTTTAGTGCAAATACAAAAGAATTTTTTAATAGACTTGGTTTACATCAATGTTTCTTAATAATAACTCTGAAGAGTGGAATGAAGATGACTGCTACAACAACGTAAAACAAGTCATAAAAAATTCAAGTTGTTAATGACAGTGCAGAAAGAGGAGTTAGATTAGTCGATGAATACAACAAACTAATCACAAATGATGAAGAACAGAAACAGTATCTCCTCCAAGTGGTGAAGAAATATAGAGCTGCTCTTCTAAATAAAAACAAGAGACAATATCATCATTAAGAAATTAACAGTGAAATATAATAAACAAAAGGTTATTATTATTACGGAAGTCTTATTATTATTACAGAAGAACTGTCAATTTGAAAATGTAGAGTGGTTATGATAGGCCTACCGGGGAACTTCCACTTAAAAAAAAAGGTAACGCGCCATATGCTTTACCTCAAGGGTGGTGTGGAAACAGCATATATTTCTTCTTTTGTGTCTGATTTTGAACTTATGGTAGCGACCCCTAAAAATTATTTTTTTAATTCAAAATTTGCATGCATTACTTTTTTTTTATCAAATTAAACATAATCAGAGGGTGGGCCGAAAAAAAATTCCAAACATTTTTTTTCGATAAATTTTTGAATCACCCTACCTGAGTGTGTGTGTGTATATAGAGGAGGGGCGAGAGAGAGGAGGGGCGACGAGCTTGACCTTCGCGAAATGAGAGATCATCGCGCGGAACCTTTGTAAGGTTGTAATGTAAGGTGTATATATATATATATATATATCAGTGGCGATTTCTTAATGAATGCAACGCATGCAATGCATGTGTTAAATATGTTCTCTTTTCAGATCTAAGTAAGGATTATAATTGACAAAAATAATTTTCAGAAACTAAAAATAGTCTAATGCTTCAATCACGCATGTACTGGCTATTGGGCGGTGTAAACAAAATTATGTCTTATTTCATTAGACAATTAAGAACATTTTTCTGTACACAGATCGAAATACTTGTAGCTAAAGCATTCACTAATTCAGTCTGGGTACAGAAAAATGTTCTTAATTGTCTAGTGAAATAAGACATGATTTTGTTTACACCGCCTTGCCTTGGGCAATTTTTTAAGGAGACTTCTCACTATCCATAAGATATTTTTTTTGAGCCTCATAGCTAAATTCAAAAGGCAATATGTTTTAAAATATGCTTAGAAAATTTACTTAATATTTTTACTAAAAATAATTAAAAAGCTTTGTTCTGATTTTTTTTAATTAATGAAAATAATACGGCATGCATTCAGTTTTATAGGTGCATTCACCGAAAAGTAACATCTGGCAATTCTGACAAGGCTTCTTTCCAGTACCACCGCCGCAAGCATCCACTTGTGTTCGGTGTTCCCTTTTGTGCTTTAATTATTTTGGATAATCAGTTAAATAAATTATAGCATTGTAGTGCCCATAATGACTGACGATGTGTTTAATCAATTGAAGACTAGAAGATTTTAGTCACTCTCTTTTGATGAGAAAAAGCGCATATTGTATAATGGCAGACCGATTCCACATTTGAATTTAAGCAAAGAAAATAAAGGCTTCACTAGGAAATTTAATTCTAAGCTGTATGATGATGTTCCCTGGTTATGTGGAAATATTTCAAATAACAAATTGTACTGTTGGTCGTGTTTCCTATTTTCAAGAGATAACTCTGTGTGGAATTCTGTTAGTCGTGGATACGACGATTTAAACAATTTACATACTGCAATTTCTCGCCATGAAAAATCTCTTGCTCACATAAATGCATTTGTTGATCTTAAAACATTTGGAAAGTCAGAAAGAATTGATTTAATACTCGACAAGCAGAAATCAGTTGCCATTTCCAGACATAACGAAGAAGTTAATAAGAATCGAGAAATTTTGAAACGTTTGATTAGGATAACATGTTTTTTAGGTATGCAAGAATTAGCATTTCGCGGTCACAATGAAGAAGAAAACGCTGACAATAGGGGTAACTATATTGAATTGGTATTTTGTATGGGAGAATTCGATGAAAAGCTTCAAAACCATTTAAAAACTGCGACTGTTTTTAAGGGAACATCATCTGCTATTCAGAATGACATAATTCAATCTATTAGTGCAGTTATGTTAGAACAAATAAAACGTGAGCTTATCGACTGCATGTATGTGGCGATTTTATTAGATGAAACATCTGATGTCAGCTGTTTTTCTCAACTCTCTACTGTTGTTCGTTATGTTAATAAACATGGAGAGATTTGTGAACGATTTATAAAATTCAATGACGTCAGCATTGATAGAAGTGCAGGAGCGATTTCTGATTTATCTATAAGGCAACTAGGTGAACTGGGCTGTTTGAAAAAATTAGTTGCTCAAACCTACGACGGTGCTGCTGTTATGGGGAGCGATCTTAATGGAGTACAAACAAAGATTAGAGAAACTGTACCAGAGGCTATTTTTCTTCACTGCTACGCCCTTAAACTTAACCTTGTTTTATCCCAAGCTGTCGCTGAAATTTCCGAATGTAATAATTTTTTTTCAGTATTAGGAAGTTTGTCATCATTTTTCAGCAGTTCAACTAAGCGAACTTCAATGCTTGACAAAGTTGTTGGAAAGCGTTTCCCTAAACTGGCTCCAACGCGGTGGAACTATTCATCTCGTCTAGTTGAAAGAGTTAAGGAAAATAAAGAAGATATAATAGATCTTTTAAAAAGCATTCTTGAAAACCCAAAGAAATTTGATGAAAAAACAAAAATAGTGCACGCGGATTGCTTGCTGGTATCGATACTTTCGATTTTAATTTTTTATTAGAAGTATTTTCTTCAATTTTTCCTTTTACTGAATATCTATTTAATGTGCTGCAAACAAAATCTATGGATATTGTTTATAGCTCAATCACCGTTGAAAGCACTATGAAAAAAATCAAACAAATAAGGGATACAAAATTTGCAGATATGTGGGACTTGATAACAGAAAGATGTGGTGAACCTGTATGTGAAAGGAAACAGAGTCTTTCTCCACAAGAGAAGTATAGTCAACTATTTCATGAAATATTCGATAATATACTTCTTCAAATGAAAGAGCGTTTCAGTTCAATGAAAAATTGGAATTCATTGAGCTTTTAGATTGCAAAAAATTTGAGTTCTATGATGTTACTTTCCCAGAGAGAGCTTTTGAATCTTTGAAAAGAAGCTACAATTCATTTTTTGAGTTTCCTCGTCTCCGTTCTGAATTGTGTGTTTTATATTCGCACAAATCTTTTGCCAAAAAGAATGTTGCTGAGCTCCTAAAATATCTACTGGAAAGCGAAATGCACAAAGGTCTTAAGGAAATATATAAATTGACGAATTTGATTCTAACTATACCAATATCGACAGCAAGTGTTGAGCGATCATTTTCTGCGCTTAAAAGAATTAAAAGTTATTTACGGAGTTCCCAAAGTGAAGAAAGGCTATCTAATCTTGCCTTAATTTCAATTGAAAAAAATTTCCTCAAGAAGCTTATGGAGAATCGAGAGTACTTTTACAATTTGGTCATCGAAGAATTTTGCAGGAAAACTAGGAGAGCAGAATTTCAATTCAAATAATGCTTCACAATTATTTAAGGTAAATTTTAAATTTGTATCTTTTTCTTTAGATCAATTCGGTAACTACTATATATAAATATGTCTAATTTTTTGTACGCATATTTAAGCCTAACATTAAATGAACTTTCCTTCAAAGAGGTCCCCAAAAGTTTGTAAAACACCTTTAACTTGCTAAGTTCTATGTAAACAATATGCAAAGTTTGGGCAAGAGGGTTAGGCGGATGTTTTTCTTCCATTCCATAACATTGCATGCCTGAACAAAAATGTCACGAGTCGCCACTGATATATATATATATATATTATGTATATATATATATGCCTAAAAAATAATAGAGCTAGCACAGAAGAATTCTATATACAACAGAATACACAAGACATGGTTTATATATATATATATATATACACATCAAAAGTACACAGTTTAAGGTCTACCACACTTAAATAAAATACTAAACTCACACGTAATCTCGTCCACAGTTGCATCCTCATTGCTCTATACTACACAATAAATGCAATTTAACATTAATTCACCACTCAAAGTATGCGGATGTCTATATTTAATATAAAGGTCTTTCAGCTCGTTTAACATTATTTTTGTACCCATTTTACAATTGGGAGTCAAACTATCACGCTTTTTAAACGCGGATACAATACAGTCAAAAGCACGCACAAGGATGGCATCGTTTGCTACATCACCATAAAATTCAAGTTTATAAACAATCTTTTACAAACGGGGGTTTATTCTTCCCGCACCGAGCTTTTCAACTGTAA